>JAQOTA010000064.1:600000-1009331 GCA_029532415.1 Marasmius tenuissimus | reverse complement strand
AACCGGTGAACCGGTACCGGTCGTAAACGGTCGTAAACAGTTATTTCGCGGGTTACTGATGCTTCACTGCGCCTATAAGCCACCACTGAGGCTCAGGTTTTGCTTTACTCTCAACCATCAACCCCTAGCCCGATGGCCAAACCCGCTACTAGTACACTACCGTACACCACTGGTACGCGACGGTACGCCGCTGGTACGGCACGGTACGCGACTAGTACGCTACATGGTACGTCAAATTAGTATGCCCCGTAGTGGGCTGAACCTGTATCCCTCTTCTCTCTCGATGAGGAGTGCCAGGATAGCTATGAGCCTGGAAGAGATGTTTGACATGCAGTACTGCGTGCAGGTGAGGCTCAGAAAGCGATCGAGGCGTAGATTCAACGAGAAGCCGTATAGTATTGCTGCTTCCTGGAGTCGTGGAATAGATCTTATTTAACGCACATTCAGAGGATGGTTCACAAAGGACGAGGTGTGTGAAAAATTCGCTGATGACCCGACCCTTCTTTTGACCGTATAGGATACATTTCACCGAGATTCGAGAGAGACTTGAGCGCGATGTTCGCTTGTTGCTCTTCATCGTGGTAACGGTTGATGTAGGGGACATCGTCCTTTTCCTTTCGTGAAGATCAGAATTTGTACGGGGCTCGTAGATCTCGTAGTACCTATGACCTAACTAGCCTACGTTACATAAACGCACCAACCTCTCTGCGATCTCTCGCCCTAAAAGTTAAACCCTCGCAAGGAATGTACATGTCTCAGTAATGGACTGATTGGAATATGGGTTCTTGTTCGGGCGCTCATGATCTAAATCCGAGGTTTATCAAAGTACATTCCTTCGCCATATCTGTTTTCTCCGTCTGTAAATTGAGATATGTCCCAGTGCTGTATGTGCACACTCCTTGATCCCGATAGTTTTAGAATAGTGTCAGGCTAGACAGCGTTATTGTTCTCATACGCAGACTATCGAATATATATTTTACTCGTTGACCAAAGTCCGTGAGAAGTCGGTGACTTATTTCAGTGGCGTAATGGAGGTCATATCAACTGGGCGGCGCCGTATCTGAGGTATCGATGAGTTTACTCAATCTGTCGTGCGGATAGGCATGTTCAAACCAAAGGGATGTGAAAGATACGGTCCCACGCCAATCATTGCCTGTGGCGCCAGCGGTGATACAGGCTATGGTGGGGCTAAGAAGGATGTTATTCCTGGCAACCTCCTGTACATAAAAAGTTGCTCTACTGATGTAATGTATTGCCCAACACAATACTCACTACAAAGTCATCCTTCTGACTCTTCCTCCACAAATGGCACATAGGTTTCCACGCTCGTCAGGATCCCCGAGCGGGTGAGACCCAGTGCAGCTTCAGGCACGAGCTAAAGATGTTCCTGAAGTGGTTGATAAATGACCTAAGCCAGGAATTCGTCGGGTCCACTCCGAAGGGCATGATGCTCGAAAAGATTGGGGCCTTGGCGGCTTGTACTTGTCATGTTCCTGCTCTTGAACTACCAGTCTACGTCCCGTCGTTGCCAATCTCAGGACTTGGCTCGCATGCATCACTGCTCGGAGAGTAATGGCGTCGTATCGGTCTTTTTCGCCCGTCGGGAGTCTACCACGGGAGCATGCTGCTTGCACAGCCTCAAACATCACTGACCAGTCTCAACTCTCGACTGGTTCATAAATTACCCGGAAGTCCCTCGGATCCCTTTGCTTGGAAAGACATCTTTTTGGAGATCACATTCTTTCGTTATTCACAGCTATCCAATGCCCCCATAGGCGATTGTCTTAATCTGCTCTTGTGGTGGTCATCCAACTGATGAGGATGGAGCACAATGCTGCTTTTGCTTCCCCAGATTACTTGGACCTGAATAGCTGTCACCCCAGCTCCTCAATTGAGGACAACTCCTCCAAGGCACACACGTATATTTTAGGAATACCCTAAATTGCTCAATAGTTCTTTCAACTTTCGTTGAGGATCTATCAAGGCTAAGCTTGACAGAAGTTCAAGCACGGTGTTCATGAATTAGGTCTCGATGGTCTTCCTCAAAAAAGGGACCTGCAGCTGCTAACGTTATTGTGGTCCAGTTCTGCTTGTTTTTCTCTCGTTGTTTTGTCGCCCGCCTTTGTTTATATTCGAGACCTAAAAAGCCTATATTAGGTCTGGGAAGATACCTTACATGGGAGCCCCGTAATCTTGGCCCCACCCCGACAAAATGTCGGGAAATTCGGTTGAGATGGAGCTGGTTTGTTCGGTATAAACAAAAACGCGGAATGAAAAAATATGAGAAACCGGACTGAAATATAGCAGTTGGAATGTATGCATTCCCACTCCTCAATCACTCCAACACAAAAATAATCTCAAACTTCGGATACTTGTTAATCACCGGGACAAGGGGGAGGGAGGTTGGGAGCGCCCACCGCCTTGGTCTCACGTTGATCTTTGAAGGCTGCTGTTCCATACGATACACAGCAATGGTTCAAATCTAGTCCGTAAAATACTCATGACCAAGATGCCACTGTTTCTCACCAAGTACAAGGAAAGTGGTCTATCAATATATGACGCTGTCCAAACGAATTCTGGAGGGATAAAAGCAGGTCAGACCGGCTGCTCACGGTCGAAATCACCCCCCTCGAGACAATGGACAATATAACGACCCCGGAAGAGACTGTTCTGATTGCCACAATCTTGGCTCAATCTCGTTTATCTGATGTGAGTCATTCATCTGTTACTCTCCTTGCCCTCCACTCACAGCTTGTGCTAGCGTATGGGAGGTACGCTGAAACCTGACATCCCTGCTGCAGACACCCGTGATCTGATTTCCAAGTCCGTTGGTCCTTTCAAGTTTGTGCGGTGGCTCTCTATATCTACGATACAATCCTCAACCTTGATCTGGAATTGGGGCTTCTGTGGGCTTCACCCTGGACATTTGTCAAAGCCATGTACTTACTCCAAAGATACCTCCCCTTTGTGGACTCCGCGGTGGTTTGGTTATATCGTGAGTCAAGATCCAATTCTGTGGTTTCCCTGGCAGAGACTCATTTGACTTACATTAGTTCAATCTGCACACGAACCGGGCCCTTGTCGGGATCTTACTAATGTTTATACCTGTTCGTCTTTCGGACACTACCCTCCTTTCCTTTCATGTTTGTGTCTAAAGCTTGCCCAGGGTCGGGTGTGGTGGGAATTGCTCTCTCAGAGGGTGGGCACCAACTCATTTTATCTCATTGTTATCCGCACCTATTTGAGTTACTCCCCTCGACCGTGTTAGGCTTGATGACCCTACGTGTCTGGGCCGTTTGGGGACGAAACATTTATGTCACGGTTGCACTGGGCATGGCTTATGTTGGATGTTTCACTGTGGCTGGCTTTTATGCTTGGAAGTTCCTTGAGGGGATTCAATGTGAGTTGAGTTTTTGACATACTCATACTACGACTAACAAAGATACTCTAGATAGCGACCTACCTTTGCCTCTTCCAAATTGGGAGGGCTGTTTTCTTGCCGGAGGCAATAACCTCGAATACTTGATCTGGGTCATGGTTATGGTTTATGATACAAGTAAATCATTCAGATCATCTCAAAATTCCAGAATTAATGGTACATTAGTTACTTTCATCATCATGATGATTCCAGTTGCCAAAGCTTGTAAGTTTATTCCCAATTGTAATCTCATCTGCTTATGTGCACTGGTTAGATCATGGAGGTGGAAAGGCCGGTGTCGTGAAAGTCATATACCAGGACGGTGTGTCTTATTAGTATCAAGAAAACTGCCAAGTGTTTGACTTCTTCATAGGCATCAAATTCTTTGCTGTTCTTTTCTGTAAGCCCCGGGCTATATCTGTGTTCTCGTTCGTTTGTAAAGCTGACCTCATTTTCCCGTTGTCCGACCCAAAAGTATGCTCTTTGGTCAATATAATCCTGATAGCCACAGACGCGGTACGTATCAAGGTTCATTCTCTGACGCACTCTTTGGTGACCGCCTCGTGATACAGCGCTACACCTCCCTCCTCACCTCGTACGTGGTTGTAGAGTTTATGTCATTTCTTGCTACTGATAAACAGCTTCCTTCTGTCTAGTATCCAAAGGGTGCTTCACCCACTTATTGCCAGCCGCGCTATCATTCACATCCGAAAACAATCATCTAAACAAGGAATCCTCGTGGCGAGTGGGGAAACAATTCGACTAAAGGGTTTTGATGTTCGGACGTCCACAACGAACAATAAGTAGTGAAGGGAGAAGGGGGACTACATGAGGCCAGGAGTTGACCATATTCTCATTGCTAGATACCCAAACAATCTTGATAATTGCTCAAATTGAGATAGTTGCGACGAATCTGCTGCTTCATTCATCGCTCAAAATGTTGCTGTTTGTGCCGTTATCCTCAAGTCAGGATCATGATCTCAACCTGAGTTGTACTTAGGTACCACTAGGTAGAGGCTGTATGAAGAATGTAACTAATCTCCGATGGCAACAGAACAGAGTCGCGGACTTGCGACAGTGGCAGTCCTTTGCAGTAAATTGAGTCGAGAATGAATGAATGAATGAATACATTGCTGGATTGGATGCATCGGCTGGGTTCCTAGCAAGCTCGAGCGGTTATAGCAGTGGAATTCTCTGGGTTTTGATAGCCAACCTAATAATTGCCAGGTTTTTTGCCCTGACTCACGGAAGGCGTTCGGTTACGTTCCTACGTTCCCTTCTTTTCCCGCAACTCCGAGTCGAGCTCGAACGCTACCTGAACCAGGTACACTTGCTCGGTAGAGGGAGCCACAACTACAGTAGCCACACTAAGTTTCCGTATGGTACTGATCCGGTTCAAGACCAGGTATTGTTATTCAAAACAAGAGACAGAAAAAACAGAAGCCTGAACCAAAAAAAAGCAACCCAATGAAGCGAATACAGCCAGACGGAACACGAACGTGAACAGATGCTTGTAGATACGACGGTCATCAAACCGAGAAAAGGAAACAACCGAGACGATACCAAAAAAAGTACTGTGTCAAACCGCCAAACGTCTTGGAATGGCCGCTAGCCTTGGGGAAACAAGATCACAAGGCTTTACTGATGGTATTGTAGCAACAAGCAGTAAATGTCTCATCATCTAGCTGAGTACTTCCACCGCGGTCGGAAAGCCAAACCCTATCCCCGACTCTGGACGAGCGCCTATTCCTATCCATCTACCTGACTTCCACTATCCAACCCAAACGGCCGACATTCGGGTACTCATTGATGCCATGGCTTCCCGACCACTAAGAGCACCCGCATAGGCTTCGCCAGGAAGGATATTCGATACAGACGACTTGGCACAGGTGGCTTTGCCGGAGAGGCGTAAGGATCGTCCAGTAGATTATGGGGGCCATAAGTATAGTATCTCGGCATTATAATCATTTCTTTTGACCCGTCGTGTGGCTCTGGGCTCTGGGCTCGTTTCGTATTGGCCTTCATCCAGAGCCCTGGATGGGCTTCATAGTTCGTATTCGAATTCGGCTTACTCATCTCATGTCTTCCAAGATCAAACGCTCGATTAATCCGAGGATGAACTAGTACTCCCTCGGTAGGCAGAGGGAGGTTGCGAATGAAGGTTGCGAATCTTCCATCAACCTCATACCGCATCTTCATTGACTTTGGCAACGCGACACGTCTCCGAGCTTGTATTAAGGTACGCTACAGCAAGGTCCAAGAAACTAGAGACCAGGGTCACAGGTGGGGCTCCACATATATCTGTTTCGATAATCGATTTATTGAGATGATTGACAACGGCATCGGGTTAACGAGAGCTCAAGGTTATAAGGTGTATCCAGCATACCTAGTACACTTCCATCATCCTTCTCAGTTCCAGCCGAGAGCTCGAAATTGTCTGGGCGTACCGCTGGCTCTACCTTGAGTTCCGCTCCTATGATTTCGTCGGCTTTTGGGCGGCGTCTTCTTACACCCTGGGCGCGCTGTCTCACTGAAAGGCACCTATCAGTCCGTCTATATACACAGCCCCGTGGTCATATCATTCACTTTTCCAGGAGTTGGGTGGGAATCATGATGTTCGACTGTGTCCAGAATGCGAACATATACAAATATATAGTCGACATTCAAAGTTCTCTCTTTTTTCTCCTTCCTTCCCCCATCACCACTCGTGCCTCGGCTATGGGTACCCACCTCTTTCAAAGCACCAGAAACACAAAATTCCGGGGGGAAAAGCATCACCTTCCAGCATGTCGAAGGGAATGTAAACCACCACTCGTATACATATCACAATCACTACAAATATGGAACCCGAAGGGAGCTCACGGTATGTTGTGGCAGGGTCCAGGGACCACTCCCAGGTGAAGATCTGAATATGTTTCCGCTCAGTCAACTCGCCCTCGGATTCAGGAGTTGCCGAGGGCGACGTAATTATGCGCAAGGAAGGCTGGTCGAGGGAGACTGAGGCTACCATCCGAAAGCCTCTGGATGTCACCAACCCGTTTTGGCACTGTGTGCAGAGCATCTGTGAAGCTCGTTGGACACTTCTACATAACCGAGATCGTTGGTCACAACAAGCAATTTTTTACACTCATTACTTCCGGGCCAAGAAAAAAAGAGGATAAGGATGCCATGTGACTGGTGGGTCCCAATGAATCCCATATTGCTTGACTGAAGCCATTGAGACCCTCTGGGTATGGAATTGGGTCTACAATGCAATGCCCACTCAGAGGTAAGTTTGAAAAGTATGGGGGATACTCTATGGCATGATTAGTGCGCCTAGATCACTGTGGTTCCCCCGAGAACGCACACTATCATCTAATACCCGTGCTCTGCTGAAAGTTTCTAGTGGGCCCGCAACCGAGCGCACCGAACCGATCAAACTTTGACAGTTCCCGTGAGTTTACTATGAAGAGCCTTAACTTCATTGTTGCAGAGGCACCGCTACCATGCCCTCGATTTTACAGTTGGCTCCGCTAGTCAACGCGCAAGTTAGGGCTCTGAAACTGCTCCGGAGGCAGACAACCGCGCACCACATCGTCGTCGGCCCGTTATTTAGTAAGCTAAACACAAGTACCGCCTAATGGTCTCTTGTATCCAGGTGTTTGAGCAGCCATTTTGTGTACGATCTCGCGCACGTCGCTTCATCCACTTTTTTCGTTTATTTTACCGTACTACTCGCAGGGATTTAGACCTTACGACAAGGTACAACTAACGACAGAGGAATCACATGTAGGGAATGTTCTCGATGTACTGACTAGCAAATGTCGGAGACAGAATCAATCATCATGGTTCTCTTGTGTTCGAGATGTTATACATCGTCTCAGATGGCGTCAGAGGTTTTGTTCGTGAAAAATGAATCAGTATAGGCCAGACCTGATCGTGGCAATACGAGGAAAAGACTCACAAAGTTGTTAGTAGCGTCGATGGTGATCGCCGAACGCATTCTTGTCGGGTGCTGTTTGTCACTTGAAGTACTCATGAGCCCGAAAGTCAGCCTTCGGGTAAACGTGGGGCCATCACTATTTAGTGAGTTTGCAAAAGAAGTATGTTACAGTAAGCTTAAACACTCGGACACATTCCAGCACGCCTTGCGTTGTCCATCTATACATTATGGCTCAGACATCTTAAGTGGCTGACTGTTAGCATCAAGACGCTCTTCATCCCCTGAGGGTTCCAAGTTGCCTTGAGTGACGACCATGACCTAACTCGATAAGATTAATCCATTCTATTAGTTCAGCGCCAACCACATACCTGAAGTACGTGCGAACGACTAGTCCCCTGCTGCACGGTACTACTCAAGAACCTACTGATAGCAGGTGTTGTAAGCTCGGTTCGGAGCTCAAGCGACCTGTGCTGCGGCTTTGGTCGTTTTTGAAAAAATGTGCGAAGACTGAGACAACCAAGTCGAGGTCGTGGAGGTGCGGGCTGAGTATTTAGGGTTGGATACTCGGGTTGGGCTTCGGAATTGACGTTCGTGACCCAGAAGATGGCTATAGCATTGAGAATTACATCCGTTCCGCAAGATCCGAGGCAAACCCAACCGAGTTGATGACCATGTTGGAATGTGAGGGCCCCGATGTTGACCTAAACAAGGTGATGCTTTTTGTTAAAGAGCGAAGGGGTCTTTGAAATCACTAACACACTCCAGAGGTCACTAAGGCAGCAGCTGAAGCACTAAGCGACATTGAGAAGCCGTACAAAGGTTCACGGGCTTCACTTACACCAACGTACGGATTGCAGCGCGCTTGAACCTCGGGTTTCCGATATTGGAACGGCAGATTGGCCAGAGGAATAGGCCATTGAGGAAGAAGGTAAGGTAGCTGTGTCATGTTCAAAGGAAAAGACGTCATTCTAACTGGACCACGAGGGAGGAAAGAGACGTATTGCGCACAGATCGTATACCAAAAGCGGGATGGAAGAGAAGGCTTTGAGTCCGATAATGCATGCCCCATCATCTCGCCAAAAGTGGATTTTGCCTGTGAGGGATCGCAAATGAGGATAAGAATGGGGCTACCGTATTGATTGAAACAAAATATCCACCCCGAATCATGAGGATCAGAATAGCGAGATATCCGAGCATGTTACCCAAGCAGAGCAGGTAGACTGGAGAGCGAAATCGCCCACCGACGGCTGTTATAGACCAAACCAAAAAGGCCTTCTCGCCTGTGTAGAGATTTAGCGAGCATAGGATATTGTAAGACTAAAAACGTACTCAGGAAAAGGTAAATCAGAATTTTTGAGCTTGTGTAGAATACAATACAGGTAACAATGGCACCATGACATGTTGCTGTTGTTGTCTCTAGACCGACACCAAAGACGAGCATCCCACCTAGAGAGCGTGAATAATCTGATTAGAATACGTGTATCATAACTCACTTGAGAAAACAAACAACCATGAGACGACGAAGATCATTAAAACAAGGAAGCTCGGCCAGTGTGAAGACCAAGAGGTCAGGAGCCGGCGGGATATACAGTGAGCGAGAATTGTAAGCCCTGAAGGACGACATGAGTGGAGATCTAACTCGAGTCACGAGTACGATGAAAACATACTTACCGAAAAAATATATCAACGAGCTGAGCACCTGGAGTCCCACATCCGGAAATAGAACGGGCATCACAGAAAGGAAAGCTGAGAGTTTGAGAGAGTGGTTTGTTGACCGTGTCTCCAAGTTCCAGAGCGAGGTGAATATATCCAAAGGCGGGGGATATATAGTGCTCGTGTCAGGTATATCTCGGTGTTATGACATTTCTGTGATTGCATTCTGCGGGCTCCCCATTGACAAACTACCCTTGGAAACGCGGGAGTTACCAAAGTGAAGCGAGCTGGATGAAGTCGGCTGAGAGAATGATGCTACCAAAAGAGAGCTTGCTGTTGGCCTTGTACAAGATGTGCATGATCACAATTGAAAAGTGCTGTTTTGCATTGGTTTACCCAAGGGTATGGTCCGATTACCGACTCAATTGGATGGTTTGAATGGCGGAGATGAGCGATAGCGCAATAGGATTTCTAGAAAATGTGACCTTAGGGTGCATCTGGCGATCTCACACTCCCACTGTCTTCCTCAGCTCAAGTTGGGAGCTTGAGAATCTTGGTTCCTGTCGAAACTCACTTGTTCATGGCTTGACGCGGCCGTAAGATCGTCTGAGACGCGGAAGGGCTTTCCTGCGCGCGAAATTGGAGGATAAAAGCAGTTGTCGGAGCGGTGGGTCAAGAGCGCTGTCCCAGTGACATGAGTGGGACCATGATTCAGGCTTACATGAATACATGCGCGCAGTCATTGTCTATGACAGCGGCGAAACAGCAGATCGAAACAGCAAAATGGACACAATGGCCGAGTAGAACAGCAAGGGAAAAGACAGCGACAGCAGAACCAGAAATGGAACGAACCATCAGCAAAAACAGCAAAACGATGGGAATAACGACTGACTCAGCCATACCATATAAATGCTAGCGGGTTGTAAGAAAGGGCGAACTAGATACTAAGCTGATCCAGTGATTATGATATGAAGTAATTCCGGTACTGTCTGGGGATACTTGATTGAACGGTCCGCCTCCGAAGTCGGTTTTGACTTGTTTGGAGACCGACACGTCGAGGACATCGTCGCCGCTGTACGGTCTGTACTGAGGCGTGGGTAAGAACAAATGTGTCGTTGGTGGCGAGGTGATACGAGCATATCGGGGTTCTACGATATATGACAGTGACGTTGTTTCTGATCAGACATGAGTGAGAAACACAGAGAGGCCGGGAATTATGTGAACGGAATGCCGGAGTTGATGGAGGTGAGATGAGAAGGAAGAGCCATCCTCTCACTCGCTTAGCCGGCAATCGCCCCCAAAATCAATATGAAGTAAGCGGGCTTCGTACAATAGACGTGTTACAATGAACCATCTGAGATCCCAATACCCTGAAGTTCCTCATACTTTGCAGTATCGAGATTTTTTTCCCCTCTACTTTCTTTTTCGTTGGTTCTTTGAGATGCCCATCGACGGAGCTGGAAATTATATCTTTTTCGGGGCACCCTCCTCCCATAGCACTACCGCGGGAACGTTCGCGAGGAAGGTAACCATGCCATATCTCTATCAATAGGCAGTTTGCGCGGCTCGACAGGTGTGCGAAAACATTGCGTAATACGAACCTGTTCGAGATTTGGCCATTTTTACGTTGCGTAAGGCCACCAACACTGACCAGTTCTGCGTACCTCCCGCACCATAAATGTTCTCGCACAGCATGAATTGATTCAGAGAGATGCATAAGCAATTTGTAGCACTGAAAATGACCATTCCCCGCCGGTAATTTCATGATAGAGGTGTACTCGAACACGAACAATATGGCCAGTGACGTCACAGGTAATTTCTTGCAGCAGCATCTCGCTGATCTATAGCTCCTCCTGGTCGAGAGATTGGCTTCTTGTGATATCCTTCATCTCCCAGAGACTCAACCACATCCTTCTGAGGGAATTTGAACCAGGGGAGAGTCCTTCAGAAGGACAATACGCGTGAGCTTGAAGGTAGTCTCACGCAACGCAAAAAAGGCCGAATCTCGAACAAGTTCGTATTACGCAATGTTTTCGCACACTTGTCGAGCCACGCAAACTGCGGCCTCACCAGGTTTGTCATTCGACGTTAACACATGGTACGCCATCACGGGAAGGAAGGGGTGGGCCGGGACGTAAAATCTAGACGTAAAGAACTTTCCCATCGCACGTGATAGTCAACACACATAATCAAAACAGTTGAATATGAGGGTGGTTCCCTGGAGCCAAAGCTGCATCTCCTGAACGCTCGCGCTTCACTCGTTGCGGAGGAGCTAGCTCATGGGAGCTGCATTCAGATCGTTACGCCTTGGGTCTAGGTGAGAGTGCAGTTCTGGAGGGCTCCGTAGATACTTACCGTGGGATCTGGTTTCACAGAACTGGAGGGGTATGGCTCACGAGAGCTGGACGTTTCCCGGTAAGATTTTTGGCTCTCAGGAGCTGGATACACGCTCGCTGACGCTCTAGTTCTGTAGAACTCGACCGGGAATTGGTGCCGCCGCTGTTCGAATTTGGATTAGGTTCCGAGGAGCTCGATGGTTCACGGTGAGCGTTGGAGTTCTCGGGAGCTGGATATCTGCTGATCGCGGTCATGGTTCCCCAGAGCTGGATGGGTGCAGCCGACAGATATGGTGCCACAGAACTGGAGGGATCTGGCTCTCGGGAGCTGGATACATGCTCGGTGACTCTCTAGTTCTGTGGGGCTCGAGCGGGAATTGGTGTCGCCGCTGTTCGAATCTGGATTGGGTTCCGAGGAGCTTGATGATTCACGGTGAGCGTTGGAGTTCTCGGGAGCCGGGTCTCTGCTGATTACGGTCATGGTTCCCCAGAGCTGGATGTGTGCAGCCGACAGATACGGTGCCACGGAACTGGAGGGATCTGGCTCTCCGGAGCTGGATACAGGCTGGCTGACGCTCTAGCTCCGTAGAGCTCGATCGGGAATTGGCGTTGCCACTGTTCGAATTTGGATTAGGTTCCGAGGAGCTCGATGGTTCACGGTGAGCGTTGGAGTTCTCGGGAGCTGGGTATCTTCTGATCACGGTCATGGTTCCCCAGGGCTGGATGATTGTAGCCGTCAGATACGGTGCCACAGAGCTGGGGATCTGGCTCTCGGGAGCTGGATACATGCTCGGTGACTCTCTAGTTCTGTGGGGCTCGAGCGGGAATTGGTGTCGCCGCTGTTCGAATTTGGATTAGGTTCCGAGGAGCTCGATGGTTCACGGTGAGCGTTGGAGTTCTCGGGAGCTGGGTATCTTCTGATCACGGTCATGGTTCCCCAGGGCTGGATGATTGTAGCGACAAATACGGTGCCACGGAGCTCGATGTGTCTCGCTCTCGGGAGCTGGTAGCCTCCAGGTAAGGCGTGTGGCTCTCAGGAGCTGAATCCCGCCAAGAGAGACCCCGGTTCCCTGGCGCTCGACAAGTAATTGGTGTCAATACCGTTCGTACTTGTGTTGGGTTCCCAGGAGCTCGATGGTTCAAGGTGAGTGTTCCATCCAGTTCTTGAGAGCCAAATCACCGCTGATGGCGATCTGGCTCTCCAGAGCTCGGCTGGCAAAGGTCAAGCAGGTGGTGCTGCAGAACTAATGGCGATTTGGCTCTGAGGAGCTACGTCCATCCAGGTGAGACGTACAGTTCTGCGGGACCGCGCACATGCTAAACGAAGCCCAGTTCCGTAGGGCCTGTTGGGGCATCGCTGTAGATGCTGTCCGTATCATACACTAGATGTGTTTTCATGTATGTCATATATACTGCAAAATCTATACTAACGTCCAGGCCATGCACATAAAACCTTCCGGTTGCATGATTGGTTATGATTGCAATCCCCAAGTCTCCAGCCCCTCTCTCACTCTGCCCCACGTCTCCAGCTGACCTCTGACTTCAACGGATTCTAACCCCAGATTCAACAGCTCTAACCTTCGCTCGTTAATCTTTGCGCCTGGACTCCAGGTTGACGGGTTCGAGACCAACTGTGCTCCAAGGCCAGAAGCAACCATGCAGAACGAAGCCTTCCCCTCTTCTCAGCTAGTGGGAGAACCCGTGACTCGACCACGTCAAGGAAGGTATGTGTGGTTTGATTCTCTGTCCTGAACGGTAGTTGCTCATCGCCCACCTTCCAACACGGATCGTCAGTGACTGTAAATCTGGCAGCACCGTCCCTCTCTTCAGTATCTTCCACATGTCTTCTGAGGCTTTGTCTTCTCCCCAATGTCTCCATCGTCTCATCGTGACACATAATGATTCTGTTTGCGGCGTTTTTGCGAACAGATCATATAGCCCTCCAGCCTCCTCGTAGCGGACATCTGGATCACTTGTCAACGGACACGGGATTATACGTATATCCCGTGTCCGTTGACAAGTGATCCAGATGTCAGCGCTACGAGGGAGGCTGGAGGGCTATATGATCTGTTCGCAAAAACGCCGCAAACAGAATCATTATGTGTCACGATGAGACGATGGAGACATTGGGGAGAAGACAAAGCCTCAGAAGACATGTGGAAGATACTGAAGAGAGGGACGGTGCTGCCAGATTTACAGTCACTGACGATCCGTGTTGGAAGGTGGGCGGATGAGCAACTACCGTTCAGGACAGAGAATCAAACCACACATACCTTCCTTGACGTGGTCGAGTCACGGGTTCTCCCACTAGCTGAGAAGAGGGGAAGGCTTCGTTCTGCATGGTTGCTTCTGGCCTTGGAGCACAGTTGGTCTCGAAACCCGTCAACCTGGAGTCCAGGCGCAAAGATTAACGAGCGAAGGTTAGAGCTGTTGAATCTGGGGTTAGAATCCGTTGAAGTCAGAGGTCAGCTGGAGACGTGGGGCAGAGTGAGAGAGGGGCTGGAGACTTGGGGATTGCAATCATAACCAATCATGCAACCGGAAGGTTTTATGTGCATGGCCTGGACGTTAGTATAGATTTTGCAGTATATATGACATACATGAAAACACATCTAGTGTATGATACGGACAGCATCTACAGCGATGCCCCAACAGGCCCTACGGAACTGGGCTTCGTTTAGCATGTGCGCGGTCCCGCAGAACTGTACGTCTCACCTGGATGGACGTAGCTCCTCAGAGCCAAATCGCCATTAGTTCTGCAGCACCACCTGCTTGACCTTTGCCAGCCGAGCTCTGGAGAGCCAGATCGCCATCAGCGGTGATTTGGCTCTCAAGAACTGGATGGAACACTCACCTTGAACCATCGAGCTCCTGGGAACCCAACACAAGTACGAACGGTATTGACACCAATTACTTGTCGAGCGCCAGGGAACCGGGGTCTCTCTTGGCGGGATTCAGCTCCTGAGAGCCACACGCCTTACCTGGAGGCTACCAGCTCCCGAGAGCGAGACACATCGAGCTCCGTGGCACCGTATTTGTCGGCTACAATCATCCAGCCCTGGGGAACCATGACCGTGATCAGAAGATACCCAGCTCCCGAGAACTCCAACGCTCACCGTGAACCATCGAGCTCCTCGGAACCTAATCCAAATTCGAACAGCGGCGACACCAATTCCCGCTCGAGCCCCACAGAACTAGAGAGTCACCGAGCATGTATCCAGCTCCCGAGAGCCAGATCCCCCAGCTCTGTGGCACCGTATCTGACGGCTACAATCATCCAGCCCTGGGGAACCATGACCGTGATCAGAAGATACCCAGCTCCCGAGAACTCCAACGCTCACCGTGAACCATCGAGCTCCTCGGAACCTAATCCAAATTCGAACAGTGGCGACGCCAATTCCCGATCGAGCTCTACGGAGCTAGAGCGTCAGCCAGCCTGTATCCAGCTCCGGAGAGCCAGATCCCTCCAGTTCCGTGGCACCGTATCTGTCGGCTGCACACATCCAGCTCTGGGGAACCATGACCGTAATCAGCAGAAACCCGGCTCCCGAGAACTCCAACGCTCACCGTGAATCATCAAGCTCCTCGGAACCCAATCCAGATTCGAACAGCGGCGACACCAATTCCCGCTCGAGCCCCACAGAACTAGAGAGTCACCGAGCATGTATCCAGCTCCCGAGAGCCAGATCCCTCCAGTTCCGTGGCACCGTATCTGTCGGCTGCACCCATCCAGCTCTGGGGAACCATGACCGCGATCAGCAGATATCCAGCTCCCGAGAACTCCAACGCTCACCGTGAACCATCGAGCTCCTCGGAACCTAATCCAAATTCGAACAGCGGCGGCACCAATTCCCGGTCGAGTTCTACAGAACTAGAGCGTCAGCGAGCGTGTATCCAGCTCCTGAGAGCCAAAAATCTTACCGGGAAACGTCCAGCTCTCGTGAGCCATACCCCTCCAGTTCTGTGAAACCAGATCCCACGGTAAGTATCTACGGAGCCCTCCAGAACTGCACTCTCACCTAGACCCAAGGCGTAACGATCTGAATGCAGCTCCCATGAGCTAGCTCCTCCGCAACGAGTGAAGCGCGAGCGTTCAGGAGATGCAGCTTTGGCTCCAGGGAACCACCCTCAATATTCAACTGTTTTGATTATGTGTGTTGACTATCACGTGCGATGGGAAAGTTCTTTACGTCTAGATTTTACGTCCCGGCCCACCCCTTCCTTCCCGTGATGGCGTACCATGTGTTAACGTCGAATGACAAACCTGGTGAGGCCGCAGTTTGCGTGGCTCGACAAGTGTGCGAAAACATTGCGTAATACGAACTTGTTCGAGATTCGGCCTTTTTTGCGTTGCGTGAGACTACCTTCAAGCTCACGCGTATTGTCCTTCTGAAGGACTCTCCCCTGGTTCAAATTCCCTCAGAAGGATGTGGTTGAGTCTCTGGGAGATGAAGGATATCACAAGAAGCCAATCTCTCGACCAGGAGGAGCTATAGATCAGCGAGATGCTGCTGCAAGAAATTACCTGTGACGTCACTGGCCATATTGTTCGTGTTCGAGTACACCTCTATCATGAAATTACCGGCGGGGAATGGTCATTTTCAGTGCTACAAATTGCTTATGCATCTCTCTGAATCAATTCATGCTGTGCGAGAACAATTTATGGTGCGGGAGGTACGCAGAACTGGTCAGTGTTGGTGGCCTTACGCAACGTAAAAATGGCCAAATCTCGAACAGGTTCGTATTACGCAATGTTTTCGCACACCTGTCGAGCCGCGCAAACTGCCTATTGATAGAGATATGGCATGGTTACCTTCCTCGCGAACGTTCCCGCGGTAGTGCTATGGGGAGGAGGGTGCCCCGAAAAAGATATAATTTCCAGCTCCGTCGATGGGCATCTCAAAGAACCAACGAAAAAGAAAGTAGAGGGGAAAAAAATCTCGATACTGCAAAGTATGAGGAACTTCAGGGTATTGGGATCTCAGATGGTTCATTGTAACACGTCTATTGTACGAAGCCCGCTTACTTCATATTGATTTTGGGGGCGATTGCCGGCTAAGCGAGTGAGAGGATGGCTCTTCCTTCTCATCTCACCTCCATCAACTCCGGCATTCCGTTCACATAATTCCCGGCCTCTCTGTGTTTCTCACTCATGTCTGATCAGAAACAACGTCACTGTCATATATCGTAGAACCCCGATATGCTCGTATCACCTCGCCACCAAACGACACATTTGTTCTTACCCACGCCTCAGTACAGACCGTACAGCGGCGACGATGTCCTCGACGTGTCGGTCTCCAAACAAGTCAAAACCGACTTCGGAGGCGGACCGTTCAATCAAGTATCCCCAGACAGTACCGGAATTACTTCATATCATAATCACTGGATCAGCTTAGTATCTAGTTCGCCCTTTCTTACAACCCGCTAGCATTTATATGGTATGGCTGAGTCAGTCGTTATTCCCATCGTTTTGCTGTTTTTGCTGATGGTTCGTTCCATTTCTGGTTCTGCTGTCGCTGTCTTTTCCCTTGCTGTTCTACTCGGGCCATTGTGTCCATTTTGCTGTTTCGATCTGCTGTTTCGCCGCTGTCATAGACAATGACTGCGCGCATGTATTCATGTAAGCCTGAATCATGGTCCCACTCATGTCACTGGGACAGCGCTCTTGACCCACCGCTCCGACAACTGCTTTTATCCTCCAATTTCGCGCGCAGGAAAGCCCTTCCGCGTCTCAGACGATCTTACGGCCGCGTCAAGCCATGAACAAGTGAGTTTCGACAGGAACCAAGATTCTCAAGCTCCCAACTTGAGCTGAGGAAGACAGTGGGAGTGTGAGATCGCCAGATGCACCCTAAGGTCACATTTTCTAGAAATCCTATTGCGCTATCGCTCATCTCCGCCATTCAAACCATCCAATTGAGTCGGTAATCGGACCATACCCTTGGGTAAACCAATGCAAAACAGCACTTTTCAATTGTGATCATGCACATCTTGTACAAGGCCAACAGCAAGCTCTCTTTTGGTAGCATCATTCTCTCAGCCGACTTCATCCAGCTCGCTTCACTTTGGTAACTCCCGCGTTTCCAAGGGGTAGTTTGTCAATGGGGAGCCCGCAGAATGCAATCACAGAAATGTCATAACACCGAGATATACCTGACACGAGCACTATATATCCCCCGCCTTTGGATATATTCACCTCGCTCTGGAACTTGGAGACACGGTCAACAAACCACTCTCTCAAACTCTCAGCTTTCCTTTCTGTGATGCCCGTTCTATTTCCGGATGTGGGACTCCAGGTGCTCAGCTCGTTGATATATTTTTTCGGTAAGTATGTTTTCATCGTACTCGTGACTCGAGTTAGATCTCCACTCATGTCGTCCTTCAGGGCTTACAATTCTCGCTCACTGTATATCCCGCCGGCTCCTGACCTCTTGGTCTTCACACTGGCCGAGCTTCCTTGTTTTAATGATCTTCGTCGTCTCATGGTTGTTTGTTTTCTCAAGTGAGTTATGATACACGTATTCTAATCAGATTATTCACGCTCTCTAGGTGGGATGCTCGTCTTTGGTGTCGGTCTAGAGACAACAACAGCAACATGTCATGGTGCCATTGTTACCTGTATTGTATTCTACACAAGCTCAAAAATTCTGATTTACCTTTTCCTGAGTACGTTTTTAGTCTTACAATATCCTATGCTCGCTAAAATCTCTACACAGGCGAGAAGGCCTTTTTGGTTTGGTCTATAACAGCCGTCGGTGGGCGATTTCGCTCTCCAGTCTACCTGCTCTGCTTGGGTAACATGCTCGGATATCTCGCTATTCTGATCCTCATGATTCGGGGTGGATATTTTGTTTCAATCAATACGGTAGCCCCATTCTTATCCTCATTTGCGATCCCTCACAGGCAAAATCCACTTTTGGCGAGATGATGGGGCATGCATTATCGGACTCAAAGCCTTCTCTTCCATCCCGCTTTTGGTATACGATCTGTGCGCAATACGTCTCTTTCCTCCCTCGTGGTCCAGTTAGAATGACGTCTTTTCCTTTGAACATGACACAGCTACCTTACCTTCTTCCTCAATGGCCTATTCCTCTGGCCAATCTGCCGTTCCAATATCGGAAACCCGAGGTTCAAGCGCGCTGCAATCCGTACGTTGGTGTAAGTGAAGCCCGTGAACCTTTGTACGGCTTCTCAATGTCGCTTAGTGCTTCAGCTGCTGCCTTAGTGACCTCTGGAGTGTGTTAGTGATTTCAAAGACCCCTTCGCTCTTTAACAAAAAGCATCACCTTGTTTAGGTCAACATCGGGGCCCTCACATTCCAACATGGTCATCAACTCGGTTGGGTTTGCCTCGGATCTTGCGGAACGGATGTAATTCTCAATGCTATAGCCATCTTCTGGGTCACGAACGTCAATTCCGAAGCCCAACCCGAGTATCCAACCCTAAATACTCAGCCCGCACCTCCACGACCTCGACTTGGTTGTCTCAGTCTTCGCACATTTTTTCAAAAACGACCAAAGCCGCAGCACAGGTCGCTTGAGCTCCGAACCGAGCTTACAACACCTGCTATCAGTAGGTTCTTGAGTAGTACCGTGCAGCAGGGGACTAGTCGTTCGCACGTACTTCAGGTATGTGGTTGGCGCTGAACTAATAGAATGGATTAATCTTATCGAGTTAGGTCATGGTCGTCACTCAAGGCAACTTGGAACCCTCAGGGGATGAAGAGCGTCTTGATGCTAACAGTCAGCCACTTAAGATGTCTGAGCCATAATGTATAGATGGACAACGCAAGGCGTGCTGGAATGTGTCCGAGTGTTTAAGCTTACTGTAACATACTTCTTTTGCAAACTCACTAAATAGTGATGGCCCCACGTTTACCCGAAGGCTGACTTTCGGGCTCATGAGTACTTCAAGTGACAAACAGCACCCGACAAGAATGCGTTCGGCGATCACCATCGACGCTACTAACAACTTTGTGAGTCTTTTCCTCGTATTGCCACGATCAGGTCTGGCCTATACTGATTCATTTTTCACGAACAAAACCTCTGACGCCATCTGAGACGATGTATAACATCTCGAACACAAGAGAACCATGATGATTGATTCTGTCTCCGACATTTGCTAGTCAGTACATCGAGAACATTCCCTACATGTGATTCCTCTGTCGTTAGTTGTACCTTGTCGTAAGGTCTAAATCCCTGCGAGTAGTACGGTAAAATAAACGAAAAAAAGTGGATGAAGCGACGTGCGCGAGATCGTACACAAAATGGCTGCTCAAACACCTGGATACAAGAGACCATTAGGCGGTACTTGTGTTTAGCTTACTAAATAACGGGCCGACGACGATGTGGTGCGCGGTTGTCTGCCTCCGGAGCAGTTTCAGAGCCCTAACTTGCGCGTTGACTAGCGGAGCCAACTGTAAAATCGAGGGCATGGTAGCGGTGCCTCTGCAACAATGAAGTTAAGGCTCTTCATAGTAAACTCACGGGAACTGTCAAAGTTTGATCGGTTCGGTGCGCTCGGGTTGCGGGCCCACTAGAAACTTTCAGCAGAGCACGGGTATTAGATGATAGTGTGCGTTCTCGGGGGAACCACAGTGATCTAGGCGCACTAATCATGCCATAGAGTATCCCCCATACTTTTCAAACTTACCTCTGAGTGGGCATTGCATTGTAGACCCAATTCCATACCCAGAGGGTCTCAATGGCTTCAGTCAAGCAATATGGGATTCAATTGGGACCCACCAGTCACATGGCATCCTTATCCTCTTTTTTTCTTGGCCCGGAAGTAATGAGTGTAAAAAATTGCTTGTTGTGACCAACGATCTCGGTTATGTAGAAGTGTCCAACGAGCTTCACAGATGCTCTGCACACAGTGCCAAAACGGGTTGGTGACATCCAGAGGCTTTCGGATGGTAGCCTCAGTCTCCCTCGACCAGCCTTCCTTGCGCATAATTACGTCGCCCTCGGGCAACTCCTGAATCCGAGGGCGAGTTGACTGAGCGGAAACATATTCAGATCTTCACCTGGGAGTGGTCCCTGGACCCTGCCACAACATACCGTGAGCTCCCTTCGGGTTCCATATTTGTAGTGATTGTGATATGTATACGAGTGGTGGTTTACATTCCCTTCGACATGCTGGAAGGTGATGCTTTTCCCCCCGGAATTTTGTGTTTCTGGTGCTTTGAAAGAGGTGGGTACCCATAGCCGAGGCACGAGTGGTGATGGGGGAAGGAAGGAGAAAAAAGGAGAGAACTTTGAATGTCGACTATATATTTGTATATGTTCGCATTCTGGACACAGTCGAACATCATGATTCCCACCCAACTCCTGGAAAAGTGAATGATATGACCACGGGGCTGTGTATATAGACGGACTGATAGGTGCCTTTCAGTGAGACAGCGCGCCCAGGGGGTGTAAGAAGACGCCGCCCAAAAGCCGACGAAATCATAGGAGCGGAACTCAAGGTAGAGCCAGCGGTACGCCCAGACAATTTCGAGCTCTCGGCTGGAACTGAGAAGGATGATGGAAGTGTACTAGGTATGCTGGATACACCTTATAACCTTGAGCTCTCGTTAACCCGATGCCGTTGTCAATCATCTCAATAAATCGATTATCGAAACAGATATATGTGGAGCCCCACCTGTGACCCTGGTCTCTAGTTTCTTGGACCTTGCTGTAGCGTACCTTAATACAAGCTCGGAGACGTGTCGCGTTGCCAAAGTCAATGAAGATGCGGTATGAGGTTGATGGAAGATTCGCAACCTTCATTCGCAACCTCCCTCTGCCTACCGAGGGAGTACTAGTTCATCCTCGGATTAATCGAGCGTTTGATCTTGGAAGACATGAGATGAGTAAGCCGAATTCGAATACGAACTATGAAGCCCATCCAGGGCTCTGGATGAAGGCCAATACGAAACGAGCCCAGAGCCCCAGAGCCACACGACGGGTCAAAAGAAATGATTATAATGCCGAGATACTATACTTATGGCCCCCATAATCTACTGGACGATCCTTACGCCTCTCCGGCAAAGCCACCTGTGCCAAGTCGTCTGTATCGAATATCCTTCCTGGGCGAAGCCTATGCGGGTGCTCTTAGTGGTCGGGAAGCCATGGCATCAATGAGTACCCGAATGTCGGCCGTTTGGGTTGGATAGTGGAAGTCAGGTAGATGGATAGGAATAGGCGCTCGTCCAGAAGTCGGGGATAGGGTTTGGCTTTCCGACCGCGGTGGAAGTACTCAGCTAGATGATGAGACATTTACTGCTTGTTGCTACAATACCATCAGTAAAGCCTTGTGATCTTGTTTCCCCAAGGCTAGCGGCCATTCCAAGACGTTTGGCGGTTTGACACAGTACTTTTTTTGGTATCGTCTCGGTTGTTTCCTTTTCTCGGTTTGATGACCGTCGTATCTACAAGCATCTGTTCACGTTCGTGTTCCGTCTGGCTGTATTCGCTTCATTGGGTTGCTTTTTTTTGGTTCAGGCTTCTGTTTTTTCTGTCTCTTGTTTTGAATAACAATACCTGGTCTTGAACCGGATCAGTACCATACGGAAACTTAGTGTGGCTACTGTAGTTGTGGCTCCCTCTACCGAGCAAGTGTACCTGGTTCAGGTAGCGTTCGAGCTCGACTCGGAAGTTGCGGGAAAAGAAGGGAACGTAGGAACGTAACCGAACGCCTTCCGTGAGTCAGGGCAAAAAACCTGGCAATTATTAGGTTGGCTATCAAAACCCAGAGAATTCCACTGCTATAACCGCTCGAGCTTGCTAGGAACCCAGCCGATGCATCCAATCCAGCAATGTATTCATTCATTCATTCATTCTCGACTCAATTTACTGCAAAGGACTGCCACTGTCGCAAGTCCGCGACTCTGTTCTGTTGCCATCGGAGATTAGTTACATTCTTCAATACAGCCTCTACCTAGTGGTACCTAAGTACAACTCAGGTTGAGATCATGATCCTGACTTGAGGATAACGGCACAAACAGCAACATTTTGAGCGATGAATGAAGCAGCAGATTCGTCGCAACTATCTCAATTTGAGCAATTATCAAGATTGTTTGGGTATCTAGCAATGAGAATATGGTCAACTCCTGGCCTCATGTAGTCCCCCTTCTCCCTTCACTACTTATTGTTCGTTGTGGACGTCCGAACATCAAAACCCTTTAGTCGAATTGTTTCCCCACTCGCCACGAGGATTCCTTGTTTAGATGATTGTTTTCGGATGTGAATGATAGCGCGGCTGGCAATAAGTGGGTGAAGCACCCTTTGGATACTAGACAGAAGGAAGCTGTTTATCAGTAGCAAGAAATGACATAAACTCTACAACCACGTACGAGGTGAGGAGGGAGGTGTAGCGCTGTATCACGAGGCGGTCACCAAAGAGTGCGTCAGAGAATGAACCTTGATACGTACCGCGTCTGTGGCTATCAGGATTATATTGACCAAAGAGCATACTTTTGGGTCGGACAACGGGAAAATGAGGTCAGCTTTACAAACGAACGAGAACACAGATATAGCCCGGGGCTTACAGAAAAGAACAGCAAAGAATTTGATGCCTATGAAGAAGTCAAACACTTGGCAGTTTTCTTGATACTAATAAGACACACCGTCCTGGTATATGACTTTCACGACACCGGCCTTTCCACCTCCATGATCTAACCAGTGCACATAAGCAGATGAGATTACAATTGGGAATAAACTTACAAGCTTTGGCAACTGGAATCATCATGATGATGAAAGTAACTAATGTACCATTAATTCTGGAATTTTGAGATGATCTGAATGATTTACTTGTATCATAAACCATAACCATGACCCAGATCAAGTATTCGAGGTTATTGCCTCCGGCAAGAAAACAGCCCTCCCAATTTGGAAGAGGCAAAGGTAGGTCGCTATCTAGAGTATCTTTGTTAGTCGTAGTATGAGTATGTCAAAAACTCAACTCACATTGAATCCCCTCAAGGAACTTCCAAGCATAAAAGCCAGCCACAGTGAAACATCCAACATAAGCCATGCCCAGTGCAACCGTGACATAAATGTTTCGTCCCCAAACGGCCCAGACACGTAGGGTCATCAAGCCTAACACGGTCGAGGGGAGTAACTCAAATAGGTGCGGATAACAATGAGATAAAATGAGTTGGTGCCCACCCTCTGAGAGAGCAATTCCCACCACACCCGACCCTGGGCAAGCTTTAGACACAAAACATGAAAGGAAAGGAGGGTAGTGTCCGAAAGACGAACAGGTATAAACATTAGTAAGATCCCGACAAGGGCCCGGTTCGTGTGCAGATTGAACTAATGTAAGTCAAATGAGTCTCTGCCAGGGAAACCACAGAATTGGATCTTGACTCACGATATAACCAAACCACCGCGGAGTCCACAAAGGGGAGGTATCTTTGGAGTAAGTACATGGCTTTGACAAATGTCCAGGGTGAAGCCCACAGAAGCCCCAATTCCAGATCAAGGTTGAGGATTGTATCGTAGATATAGAGAGCCACCGCACAAACTTGAAAGGACCAACGGACTTGGAAATCAGATCACGGGTGTCTGCAGCAGGGATGTCAGGTTTCAGCGTACCTCCCATACGCTAGCACAAGCTGTGAGTGGAGGGCAAGGAGAGTAACAGATGAATGACTCACATCAGATAAACGAGATTGAGCCAAGATTGTGGCAATCAGAACAGTCTCTTCCGGGGTCGTTATATTGTCCATTGTCTCGAGGGGGGTGATTTCGACCGTGAGCAGCCGGTCTGACCTGCTTTTATCCCTCCAGAATTCGTTTGGACAGCGTCATATATTGATAGACCACTTTCCTTGTACTTGGTGAGAAACAGTGGCATCTTGGTCATGAGTATTTTACGGACTAGATTTGAACCATTGCTGTGTATCGTATGGAACAGCAGCCTTCAAAGATCAACGTGAGACCAAGGCGGTGGGCGCTCCCCAACCTCCCTCCCCCTTGTCCCGGTGATTAACAAGTATCCGAAGTTTGAGATTATTTTTGTGTTGGAGTGATTGAGGAGTGGGAATGCATACATTCCAACTGCTATATTTCAGTCCGGTTTCTCATATTTTTTCATTCCGCGTTTTTGTTTATACCGAACAAACCAGCTCCATCTCAACCGAATTTCCCGACATTTTGTCGGGGTGGGGCCAAGATTACGGGGCTCCCATGTAAGGTATCTTCCCAGACCTAATATAGGCTTTTTAGGTCTCGAATATAAACAAAGGCGGGCGACAAAACAACGAGAGAAAAACAAGCAGAACTGGACCACAATAACGTTAGCAGCTGCAGGTCCCTTTTTTGAGGAAGACCATCGAGACCTAATTCATGAACACCGTGCTTGAACTTCTGTCAAGCTTAGCCTTGATAGATCCTCAACGAAAGTTGAAAGAACTATTGAGCAATTTAGGGTATTCCTAAAATATACGTGTGTGCCTTGGAGGAGTTGTCCTCAATTGAGGAGCTGGGGTGACAGCTATTCAGGTCCAAGTAATCTGGGGAAGCAAAAGCAGCATTGTGCTCCATCCTCATCAGTTGGATGACCACCACAAGAGCAGATTAAGACAATCGCCTATGGGGGCATTGGATAGCTGTGAATAACGAAAGAATGTGATCTCCAAAAAGATGTCTTTCCAAGCAAAGGGATCCGAGGGACTTCCGGGTAATTTATGAACCAGTCGAGAGTTGAGACTGGTCAGTGATGTTTGAGGCTGTGCAAGCAGCATGCTCCCGTGGTAGACTCCCGACGGGCGAAAAAGACCGATACGACGCCATTACTCTCCGAGCAGTGATGCATGCGAGCCAAGTCCTGAGATTGGCAACGACGGGACGTAGACTGGTAGTTCAAGAGCAGGAACATGACAAGTACAAGCCGCCAAGGCCCCAATCTTTTCGAGCATCATGCCCTTCGGAGTGGACCCGACGAATTCCTGGCTTAGGTCATTTATCAACCACTTCAGGAACATCTTTAGCTCGTGCCTGAAGCTGCACTGGGTCTCACCCGCTCGGGGATCCTGACGAGCGTGGAAACCTATGTGCCATTTGTGGAGGAAGAGTCAGAAGGATGACTTTGTAGTGAGTATTGTGTTGGGCAATACATTACATCAGTAGAGCAACTTTTTATGTACAGGAGGTTGCCAGGAATAACATCCTTCTTAGCCCCACCATAGCCTGTATCACCGCTGGCGCCACAGGCAATGATTGGCGTGGGACCGTATCTTTCACATCCCTTTGGTTTGAACATGCCTATCCGCACGACAGATTGAGTAAACTCATCGATACCTCAGATACGGCGCCGCCCAGTTGATATGACCTCCATTACGCCACTGAAATAAGTCACCGACTTCTCACGGACTTTGGTCAACGAGTAAAATATATATTCGATAGTCTGCGTATGAGAACAATAACGCTGTCTAGCCTGACACTATTCTAAAACTATCGGGATCAAGGAGTGTGCACATACAGCACTGGGACATATCTCAATTTACAGACGGAGAAAACAGATATGGCGAAGGAATGTACTTTGATAAACCTCGGATTTAGATCATGAGCGCCCGAACAAGAACCCATATTCCAATCAGTCCATTACTGAGACATGTACATTCCTTGCGAGGGTTTAACTTTTAGGGCGAGAGATCGCAGAGAGGTTGGTGCGTTTATGTAACGTAGGCTAGTTAGGTCATAGGTACTACGAGATCTACGAGCCCCCGTACAAATTCTGATCTTCACGAAAAGGAAAAGGACGATGTCCCCTACATCAACCGTTACCACGATGAAGAGCAACAAGCGAACATCGCGCTCAAGTCTCTCTCGAATCTCGGTGAAATGTATCCTATACGGTCAAAAGAAGGGTCGGGTCATCAGCGAATTTTTCAACACACCTCGTCCTTTGTGAACCATCCTCTGAATGTGCGTTAAATAAGATCTATTCCACGACTCCAGGAAGCAGCAATACTATACGGCTTCTCGTTGAATCTACGCCTCGATCGCTTTCTGAGCCTCACCTGCACGCAGTACTGCATGTCAAACATCTCTTCCAGGCTCATAGCTATCCTGGCACTCCTCATCGAGAGAGAAGAGGGATACAGGTTCAGCCCACTACGGGGCATACTAATTTGACGTACCATGTAGCGTACTAGTCGCGTACCGTGCCGTACCAGCGGCGTACCGTCGCGTACCAGTGGTGTACGGTAGTGTACTAGTAGCGGGTTTGGCCATCGGGCTAGGGGTTGATGGTTGAGAGTAAAGCAAAAACCTGAGCCTCAGTGGTGGCTTATAGGCGCAGTGAAGCATCAGTAACCCGCGAAATAACTGTTTACGACCGTTTACGACCGGTACCGGTTCACCGGTTGGGCCCTGAACGGCTGGGTCCAAAATCTCACCGGCTGCATTTTTGGTAAACAAAAATGAGTTCCGGGCGGATTTTTACCGATGTCTTCTGCACCTAGGTCTTCACTCAGAGTACAAACACTCTCAGGAGGTCTTTTAGACAAACATCTCACATGAGGTAGGTCATTTAAAGCTCGCAATGAACCCAATTTTCTGACCGGTGAGCCCGCCACCCTGAGGGAACGGGTGCCAAGAACAACCAAGAACGGTCACCGGGAAAATCCGCACTTTGCTGATGAAGCACAATGTCAATTGATCTTTGGAAGGTAGAGGGGCTCGTGACGGATGAAGGTTAAAATGCATAACCGTCAAAACAAGTTACGTCGGCTGGCCAGCCCCCTGAAGATTGATTACTGTGGCCTCTAGGAGGCGTCGGTGCCAAAAGTGCCAAGGATTCATTGACGAGCATAAGCATATCAATTTGTTTTGTCCAACATGACAGGGTGGAAATATGGGAGAGTGTGCTTTCGGAGAACGCGTACACCAGCACCCGTTGTTATGACTGGTGTTCACAACGTAAGCTCAATACTGAGTTATCAACCTGTCTTGGTTCTGGTGTCGTGAATGTGAGATTGAGTTGTAAGGTCAAGCTGAAGAGCAAGACCTTCTACTGTACAAGTATAAATACTAAAGCTGGAACTGCGTACATACTGCGAACTGTTATAAATACTGCGATCAGAGGCTGCGTACATACTGCGAACTACTGCGAATACTGTGGTCTGATAAATAACACTGCGATCAGATAAATAATCGTATCAGAGTCATAGATAAGATATCATGGATGAAGAAAATGATATACCCCTTTCGTAACTGTAACATTACCCCGTCTTTATATTGAATGTCCACATTCAATTTCGTATGGCCATCCTAAATCCAATTTCCCACCTATCAGAACTGAACTGGTTCATCACAAATGTTGGATGCTGTAACATTGTCGTAATCGTTGTCATAATCAGAGTCAGGGACGTTCGGTTGGCGCGGTTGTAGGAAAGGTCGTTGAGGGCAGGTAGAAGGATAATGCCCCGGAGATCGTCGGTTGCAGTAATTGCAAACCCATGTACTGCAAGAATGAGCGAAATGTCCGAACCCGTTACAGCTGAAACATGCGTCTCGAGAACTGGGTCTTCTCGATGGTCTGACTCGTGTTCTAACATTTTGTCGTTGATTAGGTCTGTTAGGAAGGGAAACTGGTGCGGAGCGATTCGAGTTGATAGATGATTGTGGGCTTCGTCGAGATCCTCCTCGTGGTCCTCTAGGATGATTTCGTTGTTGGTTGGGTGTGGGAGCATTCGGTCTCGGGTTGTTAGTTTGAATTGGAGGTGGTTGGTATTGTAAATGTCCTATTGCTGACGCAATGACATTTTCTACCATTCGATCAGTGATGATAGGGGGTGGAATAGGAATGGGAGCGGTTTCTATTGCTGTGGGTGGTTCGGCTGCTGTGGACGAAACTTCTCCTTCCTCTCGTTCTTCTTTTACTACCATCTTCCCCTTGAATCTCTTCTCTTCATTAACTCTGTTGATTTCTTCTGATCTCGATGTCTCGAGGGAGTAGAGAAGCTCAGTGAGCGAATCAGCGGGTGGAGAATCTAGGGAGTCCAAGGCGGGCGACTTGTGGCTAGCTCGGGATGAATGAGGTGGAGACATATTGGGATTATCAGACGAATCAGTGGGTATGATGGACTCGGAGTCAGCTTCAGTGGACAAGCTAGATGAGTCGACCTCAAGGGGGTGGTGTGACCTCGGGATTCTACGGTGTAATCGGGACTTGTTATAGTCTTGGGAGGAGCGTTCCTTCGAGCAAGATTGTGGATTCTTGACATGTTTGGGGGTTGATCGTGTGCGGGACCCGGAAGTTGACCACTTCTTCTTCTTATGCCCATAGTCAGAACACCGGTCTCGACTTTTCCCGTTCTTGCGTGATCGACGGGAGGGCTTGACAGGCTCCGCTTGTGCTGGGGAAGGAGAACGAAACCGAACACGCTTTCGAAAGTTGAAATCTATTTTGAGAGTGAGAATATAGCCAACATCAGAGTCGCCCGATGGTTCTTACAATTGAGAAAACCACCTCTATTACTTGAATTGTTGTTTGTTGTCTTTGGTTCTTCCTCTGTATCGGGAAGGGTAGAAGGCGCAATGATTCGACTTTTCCCTGTAGCTGAATGGTGCCCAGCGGTACCAGAGAGGCTATTGTAACCGTCAAGATGAAAGAACGAGTTGAAGCGACGCTTCTGAGCGGCTCTTAGTATAATTGGTCACTAAAAATTCATGAAAACTTGCTCACCAGCCCCGCAAGCATTGGATCTGGAATAGTTCAAGAAACACTCAGTAACCTTCAGCAGATAGATCATGGCGAAATGACATACACAGTAAACCAGATATTGATTTGGTACTGGGCTATTTCAACCGGTTCTAATGGGGGGGTGACCTGTGAAACTGTCGTTCAATATCATAGGTTTGAACGCGGCTTTGACAAGGTGTGACTTGGAGCCCGGGTTCAAACCGACGGGATTGATGGTGACCGATTGTAACCCAAATTAGGGAGTCAGCAGCCACTGATGATAGTGTGCAATAAGAAGCCATTGTTCTGTGTCGCCAAATGGAGTAGAACTGAATATTGTTTGTCTTGAAGGGCTGAAAGAATCGGAGACGAGGAAAGTGTCGCATAAGGAGGCAATCATATACTAGCAGTAGTGTTAGTGCTTATTGACGCTCATATAATGCCGCTCCATGGAAGTCGTTCGGGATAGCGAAGGTCACGGAGCGTATATATCGTCGCTCTGAAAGAATCCAGGTCCGTGAGAGCTTAGAGCTCGTATCACTTGGTACACAGGCGGGACATCCTAATGTGTTCTACCTATTATGTGACCTGCACCATCCTTTCGGATACTTACCTGGCCTTCAAATGATCTTTACACGACCTTCACAGCACAGCCACTTATCCTTTACCCAGCCTTTACCCAGCCTTTACCCAGCCTTCACCCAGCCTTTAACCGACCGTCACCCAGCCTTTTGCAGGCCTTCACACCAGCCTTTGGCACGAGACCTTTAAATTCTTGTGGCCCGTCTCATACCACTGGCGTTTGGAAGACGTTGGACCGCGTATCCCTGCTCCGTGCTTGACCATACATAACCACATTATTTCGTCCTATCGTGTCGTAGGGCTGCTGTATCCCCGTCGATTATTCACCTCCGTCGCTCATCAAGCTCGGTATCAGTTGCCAGTATGAGCTAAGGGAGTTTTTGCCTCCAATTGCCAGAGTAATATCCGTGGGTCCCACTGTTGGCGGGTCCGATAAATGTCAGGCTGTGACGATCTACCAGGATCCTTGTAAGGTGTCATTCGCTTGTTAAAAGGTGTCATGAAGGCGAACGAGTTGGGAACGATCTTCAAGATGGTATGTTTCCTGGCCACTGGCACACCCCAATCTCTGAGGTTTCTCATTGCTCGTACTGGATTCGGTCGAAGAAGAATTGAAATGGCCTACCAGTATTCCCGTTTCGGGGCATGCTAAATTGACGTACCATGTAGCGTACCCTGGCGTACAAGTAGCGTGCAAATAGTGTACAAGTAGCGTACCAAATAAGCACAGCTACTGATGCTCTCTGTTATTTTCTTGAGGCCTCTCGTTCGAGTATCGGCCCTCGCGGCATTGAAAAGAGCCCTCACTTCGTCATTATATTACCCTTGAGGGTGACGTTGATGATTTTTCAAACCCTATAAGTGTCAGATACGACATGACACTATTTGAAACCACTAACCTCACGCTCAAATTGGGATATGGATACAGGACACGTTTCGAAATTTACGGGGGTGGGCGTTGCCGTGGAACACCCAGATATTCCCAGGAGCGAGAATAGAAGGAGTTCTGGTATCTATCTCCGCCTGTCCCATACCCACAAGTTTGAACGGGTGCCGGTGAGTCCTTAATTCAGTTACCAAGCACGTTGAGCCTCGAGAGTGCGCTAAGTGTCTTCGGACTTGCTTTGTCCGTCATTCACCCTGATCTAAAATAAACTTTTGACCTTGGAGAAATGGGCGGAGACGGTGACAAGTCTCTAACCTGCATTATTCTATACTTGCATTTCAGGTTGTTCTCGCATCCATAGGCATCTAATCTCATTTTCAGACTAACGTACCGAGTACTCAAAGTGACGTACCTTACACTCAAAGTAGCGTACCTCAATGCCATAGTAGCGTTCAGAGTAGCGTACCTAGCGTACCAAGTAGCGTACCTAGCGTACATTGTAGCGTACATAGCGTTCATGTAGGTCAATCACACTAATGTACCTAGCCTTAGACGAGGCGGCATACATTCTCGCCGTGCTTGCACGGCCTACGGTGTAGTGATCGAGCGTGTCCGGAAAATTAGTCGTCCCATACACTTGAGGGCCTCAGAGCATCTATTCCATAGTAAGTATAACGTAGTGCCTGAATGAAAATGTCTTGGTCTTCATTAACCTAACGTTTACCTGCGAGCGGTGTGATAAAGGGAAGTATCCAATCGTGGGAACACACACCAACGATCAAGAAGGAGAATAGTTAAAGGGGCCCCCGATACCTCTTGCCTTGTAGAAGAACGTCATTGGCTCATTCGAGTACAGCGACACTCAGCACTAGTTGGGGCAGCCAATTGCCCCAAAAATGCGCGCTTGCTCAGAGTAGTTGCAATGAGAAACAATGATGATCACGGAGAGTGTATGTTACTGGCAACTACACGCATCCCTCTCATCCCAATAGCTTCAATGGTGACCTCAATCAACTATTATATATGATAGAGACTCTATGCAAGGGGGTCTCACCAAAAGCCTATTCTGCTAAACTGGAAGTTCTCCGAGGGTGAGGGGGTGAAGTGATTGTGGCTATGCTGATACATCAGTTAGCGTACCTCGCGTATCAAAATACCGGAGTAGCGTACCAGTAGCGTACAGTAGCGTACAGTGACGTACATGTGGTACGCTACTTTAGATAGGCCCTCCCGTTTCGGGTAAACAAAACGAGAAACGATCCTCCAATCATCCTTTTCAGCACACAATCTACCACCGACATAGTTTCTCGCACCTTTGCAGCTGGAAATGCGTACCTACTTTGTTCAATGCAGATATCCTCAGATCATTCCCAAATCTCAAGTGGTCTCGCCCCCTCTCCCAACCAAAAACATTCCAGACTAAATATTATTGGATCGCAGAACGAGCTTTCAACTCCCGAGATGGAGATCGTGGGTCACCAGTGACTGTGTTTGCAAATAAGGATGTTGGCTCCGTCGGGATCTGTTGATTTTGCGAATGTTCACTTACCCTCAAAATGCACACCTTACACACTGAGGGTTCAGGCTCTCCATTCCGTTTAGATACTCTTCGTCTTCTCCCTCCACGGTGTCTCCTCATTCACAGCTATCGGACCTTTGTACTTGTATTTGAATCTCTCCTGAGTTAATAATTGTACGGCCGCTCTTTGATGAAAAAGTAGGGTTGTTGGGCCAAGCATCAGACTTTACCGAACTTGCATGAAATGGAACGAGCTCAATGATTGAGTGGCCCAGATGTATTCGCACTGTAAAAGCATTACCTTACGGCATAAAATGATGCAAGTACTCACTCAACACGCCCCCAATCAATGAGAAGCCCGGGACAATGGTGTCCGGAGCTTGTCTCACTGGCACTGGCAAACTCCGAATCGTCTTGGACACAATTACCGGCACTTTCTTACTCACGAGATGTTGACCAATGGACAGCGATTTTTTTACAGCATAGTTGTACATTGCTGTTGGGTGCCATCTGGCATCATCGGCCTGCTTCCTAGTTTACGAGAGTAACTCAAACAGGGCCCGATCTTTCTTGCTCTGTCATCTCACTCAGTGAATGATGATCTGATTCTGATTCCTTCTCCTTGTGGTGCAGGCTTAGCTTCGAGTACATATCAGGATCCAGAGATGGATTATCATTCTTCGAAACATGTCAACCACCGCAGTCCCCAGCGAGTATACCCTTCTTCTCGACGCTCATCAGGTCGTGGTTTACCCTCAAGTTACACTTCTGGTGAGTTCTCGTACTGTTTGACCGCATTGAAAGTGATCGGAATCCCCAATTGATTATGGTATCAGACAGTTTACCTCCTCTATGGTCAGTAGGCTGCTCGGCGCCGTTCAAGAGCTAAAACTTCTTCCGCCGTCCGCCAGGCGTATACATCCTGTTGTTTGGGTTATGCGTTCACATCCTGCGTTATGGACCGATCTTCCATTATCGGAAACTCTATCTTACTTCGACGATCCTTTTGTTCTTTTTATCATCAACCACAGTTGCCGTAGAGACCATAACAATGCTTCAACAATCCATCGTGAAATTCGACGCCGTGAACACTCAAGAATATTCAGGTCTCATTCAGTATATTCAACGCGACGCCTACATAGTAAGTGTCACGGCTCGCCACTCCCTCGTGTCCTACTCACCATACAGATCAGCGGAATAAAGCTTTTCGCCTATACGGCGGCTAAGTAAGTACGGGATAGACTCTACCTATAAAATGCCTCACTCTCTCGGATGATAGTGCCATCGCAGACTCGGTGCTCGTGAGTAAATCGGGTCGGACTCCATGCACGAGCTGACCTACAAGGGAAAATAGATACACAGGTGCCACGTGGCATGGTCCGACAAGTGAATGACAATCATACTGGGAACTGCATGCTTGCTCACCAATAGTATGTATACAAGTTTATGAATGCCGATTTTGGCTCACTTTATCGCGCTTCCGAGTGGGCTTACTTGTTGGAGCAATCATGACTATCGTCGGAGGTAGCCTGTTGTCGACCGGCCAAAGTCTCTCCGGTAGTGCAGGGATTGCCAGTGGAGTCTTCAATATTATTCTCACGTGCTTAACTGGTCAGGACCAAGGTTGTGCTATGCCACCACGATGCTAACAATTTCTCTGAAGCTGGACGAATCTGGTGGATCGCCATTCGCCCTGCAAAGTCTTTGAGTGCAGCATCTACTTCGGTCTCCTCAAAGATATATTGCTCGGTCCTCAGAATTGTATAAGTATATATCGATCGTCGGTTTCCACTGGGCTTAACTAACGGATGGGATTCCGACAGACTCGAGTCCGGGATGATTTATCCACTGGTGATGGTACTACACTTGGTCACCTTCAACGCTTTCTCCATTAACCAAGTTCCTGTCGATACATTTCCTCTCCTCACGCTGGCAGCTGTGTGTATAAGCAACCTCCATTTGACTAGTTTACACTAGGGACTTGCGCCGACTTTGGTCATTCTCCGTGCGCGTCTGGGTATGAGCTACAAGTCAGCCGCCACTGGAGACATATCGTCGCATTCTCGAATTGTCTTTTGTGTGCCAGAATGTAGTACAATTGCCTCTGTAGTGTAGAGTATCATGGGATGCCTCTCCGAAACTACAGCGAGTGCCATCTGGGTAAAAATTGATGCAATGTCTACCTAACGCTATGCTTGTAACATATGAGAAAATAGGTAGGAGCGAGTAGAAAAGTATGAGGACGAGTTTATCTGTTCAACCCAGCGGTCCTAGCCCCAGCGACCCACTCGTGAGTCACTTAAAAGCGTGAGAAATTTCCGGCCAAAGACATTGCCAACTCGCGGTGGCGAATGCCCCGCCAGTAAACCTTCGACCCCAACCATCATCATCATCACGGCGAACCACGCCTTCGATGAGCTCCATTCCCAACACACATACTTTGTCAGGTTTCATGTGTCTCTCTGGGGATCAACAACTCAATTGCCTGTATCGCATTCTCGGGACACACAATGGGACTCTATCTCAGTCTTGACTACAAAGAACAGCAATACAGCAATTGCGAGTTTCTAGATTGACGCCGAAATCGAACAGCTTGGAGTATTGGAAAGATCCTATGGCCGCAAATAGCTTGAATGTACTATGATGAACTATGATTGGAACCCGCGTGTTTCTTAAGATAGATGAAGACCTTGTTCTACCTTTTCGCTTCGAATTTACATCAGCAAGATGGGGGAAAACCTGTGCGACTTTTTGAACTCTTCTCGGCATTTTTACCGAGGCCACCAGTCAACAGCCCTTCGGTTCAAAAGTCCACGCCCTTCGCCACCGCTACTGATGGTAGTCTATCTGGAGAACTGTCTGAATGGAGGATGCATTGATTTTGAAAACATAAGAATGGGATATGTCACTCAACTTTCCGCTCAGTCTCGCTGGTATTGCACGCCTTCAGGGCTCAAGCGCCCGCAATTGATGAACCTTTGGGAATTTCGACACAACTTTTTGATGCCCATCAAAAAGCTCGGAACAGCTCGGAAACGTCCTAAAAAGTTTTTTCCCATCTTACTGATGTAGGCTTTCTTCACCCAATTGCGTCCTCTGTTCTGTGATCAATGATGAAGATCTGGGTTGGTGTTTCATGAGAATTAGAGGAGATAGAAGCCTCGTGCGCGAGACTCGTACAAAAGTGTATAGATGTGGTGACTAGCTCGAGGCCTCACTCGACAACCTTCCTATGTCAGCGTTAAATATCACCTTTCCTGATGAATACTCGCCGCTCCTACAAGTCAGGCAAGTCGTGGAATATCCCATAGTCACGGTTCTGGTCAGTCTCGTGGTCTCGGTGTTGCTTGAGAATCGTACTTACGATGTGTTATAGGTGATGTGCATTATTTATGGTCAGTCCAATGCTCGCAGATGTGAGCTGGAGTTGCATTTCGCTCACTATGACCAGGCTTCCACATTCTACTCTTTGGTTTATGCGTATACGTCCTCCGACGAGGGACGATACGTCGTCGAAATCTATACATGGCCTGGACTTCCATTCTTTTCATGCTGGCAACTTCCAGCGTTATCGTAGAGACAATGCTCGTACTGCGCTCGTCGAGTGTGAGATATCTCTCCGTCAAGAATCATGATTATCAGGGTGTGTACGAGCAGTCAATCGGGCAAGAAAGACACGGTCTCTTCCTATAGTGAGTGACAGACCTTCATACGCGATGCTCATTTATATTCTCTTAGTACTTTGACTCGGATCTTATACATTCTTGCAAAGTAAGTGAAATAACAGATGATTAGCAGGGGGAGCGTGACTAATGGTGCTCACAGCATAGTTGCCGATTCCATGCTCGTCAGTACTACCTAAATAACGGTGCATTGGCTTGACGCTGAAGACAAGGCTTAGATCTACAGATGCTACGTAGTATGGGGATCCAAAAAACGCGTTGTAATCCCTTTGGCTACAGTATCTGTCGCCATCAGTGGTATCTGAACCGACTCCTTTCTTCTGTTCGGCACTGATCATAAGTAAAGTCGTTAGCACGACTGGCACGGTCATGTCTTTTATGGGGTATAGGGACTCGGCTATCGAAGTAAATCAAGCTATGGCTGCTAAAGGGGAAATTATTGCGGGGACCAGTCTTGCTATTAGTGCGTTCTTCAATCTAGCCCTGACGTTGCTAGCGGGTGAGTAAAAATACCAACGTGTCATGACGAGTATAGCTCAGATATTTTTTAAAGCCGGGCGAATATGGTGGATTACCCGTACTGTTAATCGATCAAAGACGCACACGGCCCGGACTATAAACAAGATAATGTCGATCGCCCACGATCTCTTTCCTTAATTAGACGCTTACCCTCTTCCAGCCTCAAATCTGGGATGCTCTATCCGCTAGTTATGATCATACATCTCGCTGTCGCCAACTCCGACCCGGATCCGCCACTCGATACGTTCCCGCTTCTCGTTCTTGCCGCCGTTCGTCGATCTATAACCCTCTCATTGACTGTTTTTTTGACGTTTTTGATACAGGGAATCACGCCTCCACTAATCATTGTCCTCACTCATCTGGCAATCCACGTTGTGGAAGATTTGGACGCGACCTATTCACGCCGCAACAATCTTACCTCTTTTCGAATGACCGAGCGATCTTTTGGCTTGTCTCAGGGCTTGAAAGAGCCTCGGGCTCTCCGCGGGCAAGATGGCACGGAGCCCGAGGCTCTTGATGGCAGCGGAACTTCAGACCGAGTGGTATAAGTGATCACCTGGCGGTGAATATAGCGTCACGACACCAAGTATGGAGTATCCATAGGTTCTGGATGGATATGGTTTAGCGCCCAATTCGGCTACATCGAAAGGAGTTCTATCCACGATTATTTGGCACAAGGGTCGAGGAATTTGAGGGTATATATTCATACCTTTAATATATTTATCGTTGGAATCCTTCGCAAGTTTGGTTGTGTGAGGGGAAATGTTGTACTCTCCGAATTTTATTTACCTTAGTATGCACTCTTGATAGATAATTGGCATTCTGTTGATGCTCCTTCCCGGCCGAGTTGGTCACAACACGTTTCTAGGACTTTTCTTGAGGGAGATCTGTAGAGGGGATAGCGGGTGGTGAATGTCAACACTAGGCACTCAAGAATGCAGCCCAACGTCGATGAATCAGTCTTTGTCTCTGCGCTTTCCCAACCGCTAACTGTTCAAACAGTACCCAAAGCAACTGAAGCAAGAACATATAAATACATGTGACAGCGATCGAGCGAGCCTGCCGCGAGAAATAAAGGATACAAGCAGAATGCACCAGAACGTTTGACTCAATCTCCCAATGGTGGCTAATCTCCCCAAGTCTCAACGAGCTCTTCATACATCTATCTCCACGCTTTCTTCACAGTCTCATTCGTACGAGTCGTTTGAGAGCTGGGTAGAAACTTAAGATGGTGGATACTGACGAGCGGAAATCAGGCTTACCGTGTCGTCCGTGCAGAAGACGGGGTGGGTTTCGCAGGAGTAACCTTAGGAACTTCTTGCTTAGACTGTTCCTTTGGTCTGTTCGACGTGGTAATAACCTTACCCGCCGTTCGAGTACTAAAACAACAGGTCAGATAGTATGTACAAGTAGGTTGAAAGTATCGGCTCTTACCGTCGAGCTGGGACAGGCTTTTCCCTGGCACTCACCCCAGCGGCCTTCGTTCCGAGAGATTGCTGTTCTACTGTTTTCGGTCTTGTTTGTGGGCTAGACATGACAACTGTCTTTCCTCGTGCCTCAAGTCTGTTCGAATATTCGAGGAACTGAATGTGGGTCAAAAAGATAGACTTACCGTGTCGGGCGTACTGGGGTATAATCACGTGAGTCTCCCCCAAGACTTTCGGTTCCTTGGTCGGACGGTTTCGGTCGCTTGGTCGCCAATTCAGATACGATGGTCAGAGAGCTAAGAAGGGCGAGTGAGATGATCAGGAACTCAAAGCACGAGTCCTTACCATTGGGCTGCGGTAAATGTTTGACCGGCACCCACCCCACTGGTCATTGTTTCGAAGGATTTATGCGCCGTTCTTTTCGGTTGTATTTGTGATTTTGATATAGCGGCTGCCTTTCCCTGAGCCGGAGGCCTACCCGAATAGTTTAAATACCGAATAGAGGCTAGAAAAAGAACTTACCTTGTTGCGTGTGCAGAGGTTTCATCACGAGCGTCTATCTTTACTCGTGTAGTTCCCTGTGGCCGTTTAGCTCGCTTGGTCGCCGTGTAAGACATGAAGGTCGGAGAGCTGAGGAACACTGGTGAAAACTATGGACGTGAATAGTGGGAAGTAAAGCTCACTGTTCAAGCGGTGCTGATTTCTGGGTAATAGGTTTTGATGAGTCTGATTGACATTTGGTTTCCTGCACTGTAGCATGTTGTCCTCTGATGCGGCGTGTCTCTTCCACAGATTTTTGCGCGCTGGCTTCATGACGATTATCTAAAACTCGAGTTCAAACGTCAGCCAGAGTACACATGTGACAAGTATAGAGCACCCATACCTTGATCTCCTGTGTGGGCCAATGCACATCCTGCAGATGTATCCACGAATAAGGATGTTGACGGGTATGCTGGCTGAGAAATTGAAGAGCAAAATTCATCCAGTTCCTCCGAGTCCCCATGCTGATTCGAGTCCTCTAAGTCTTCATTGCTGCCCGTGTTTTTGAGCTCCACAATCCTTCGAGCATAGGGATCACCTGAACCAAAAACTAGATTATGCTTGACAAATCAAAGAGGGTGGACGGTACGTACCCCATATCAACTCGGGATACCCGTGATCTTGAGCGTATTGCTTCCCATCAATGTCATAGTTTTTGGTGTGCAAGTGACTCTCGACCAAATTATATTCCTCATCCTCCCAATATGACCCAACGCACGTCTCAACCTCCAGCTCAGGTATTCCAGACTGCTCCCAATCCTTCTCTGAGATCACGGTCTTTCCTTTTGGGTCCCCTGACCAGTAGAATAGCAGGTCAGAGAGGGGATGAGGTGTACAGTACATTCCGTCGATATACTCGACGTGAAGGGGGGGGAACGAAGAGGTACACGGGTGCGGGACAGGGTTTTAGATCACGTGAGAAGTGGCCAGTGACGGAAAATCCGATTTCATCAATGAAATCTGGAGAATGATATCAGGGGGATATGCCAATGAGGTCGGAGATCTACGGGACACGTACATGTTGACAGGTAGCTATCCTTATCAGACTGGCAAAGGTAAGCAGCACGGAGTCTGGTTCGGTCTTTCAACGGAAGGCGCGACGAGAAGTATAGGTTGAGTTGGGTGTTGTGGGTATCATGGAAGGTAAGGTCAACGCGTGAAGGGACTAGTGAGGTTAGAAGAGGAGGGTTTGGATGGGATTCAGGCACACCTTTCTCGGAATAACCGGCGTCGATGTTGTAACTACGATTCTCGAAACACCACTCGGGACGTGGAGTGGAAGGAAAGTGAGCAAGAATTTCACTTGCGAAGAGGTCGATAACAGCTCCGAATGTCAACTGGTCGTAATGTGCCATTCCTGACAGGTCTACTTGAACTGTGTATCCCAATGACGCAATCAGATACACAAAGTCACCGAAAGTGTTCTCAAAGTAGGTGGTGATCTCGTCAGCATCGAGTTGGGGAAGAGGCCCTTCAGGAAGTGGGGTTGGCGTGAAGCGGTAGTAGCCTTCATATGGCTGTTCGATGGAGGCGGAAGCGTCGTAGTGCCAAGTCCGTGTTTTGAGATTGAATGTCCAATCCACCCACCCCGACGAAACCTGTCCTGCTGTTTTTAGCTTGTCAAGCCTCGGAATAGCCAACCTACCGGAGTCCTCAGCGATTTGTCGGCACGGAGCGCGGATATTGCGGCTCTCTAAAGGCACCTTCAGGAGTGTTTGGACTCGATTCGAGATACTCACATTTGTACAGTCAAGGTATTGATATACAAGGTTCTCTGTGAGGAAATATCGATCAGTAAACACCCTTCCATTGACTAAGTCTAAGAACCTAAGATGTGAGCCGAGTACCAGCCCAGTCACAAGAGGTTTCGCACCTTCATGCAAGACGAAAGTCGGAATTTCCGCCTTCATCAATCCCAACATCTGAGCAAATTGCAGTGTCCTAAGCTCGCCTTTTGAGGTGACAAGCCTACCTAAACAAACTTGAATCTTACCTGTGAGCCGAGAAAGCCTTATAGAACTCTTCCCACAACTAAAAACTGGATATCATTCTGATGCTCAATAGCTGGTCAAATCACACTCACCAGGCATGTAGTATTCCTATCCTTCTTATCTTTTGGCTCGAAACTCACCACCGTGACCGTGTAGTTGTATGGGTATAATGTGGCGGTGTGAAACCTCTTCACTAGCGTGACTCTTGTTTCTCCACCGTTCTGAGATGATCTATTGTTTGTCAGAGGCTCCCTCTCTCTGATCACCACCACCATCTCCCGCGACCAGGTTTGCTCTCGAAAAAGAATATCGCCCTCAAAAATTTCTCTATACCGTTTCTGTCTGGGCTGAAGCACGAATGTTTCGAGTCAATTCATTCTTCAAAGTGTTTGGTCCGTACCATGATTCGATTCTCCTCTTCCTCCCGACAGGTCATACAACTGATATAGTTGTTACTCACGTCGCCTTCGATATTTTGGAAGCGACTTCTGCCACCAATTCTCGTATTCCTGGCACCTGCAAAGAACGTGGAGGACATAGTTGGGCGATGGAGACAAGGAGGGGAAGGGATTGAGAGGCAACGCCACAGCATCACACGTATATGTGACCGTCCGTTCCTCAGCCTTGTTGCTTATGCGCGGTATTTGGCACCTATGGACACCGCCTAACGTTAAATACCCCTGATCGGACGCTTTTTCGAATGATCAGCAATTGGTATGATCAATAAGGAATCCGATTCACGCTAAAAGGACCCCCCAATGAAGATTTGCTTGCCTCAATCCTACATAAAACACTGACCAGAGGCTTTGATAACAGTGAGCAACGAAAGGTCTTTCCGTTATCCTCCTGCCGCGCGGCTAAAACACGTATGAAACCATCACTGGAGTCAATCGAGTTTGATAGAACAGTCACCCAAGAGATCGATCGGCGAGGATGGAGCTATGCACAGTAAACCTTATTCTCAAAAGCCACAATGATCGGCGATTGTTCGACGTTCAACAAGCCATTATAGCATGCGAGATCGCCAATAATACAGATACGCCTTTTGTGGGAACGTGCCCGGTGAACTGCTGAGCTCTGGAACATCAATAGAGAATCTGAATGTAGCATCGTGTTCAAGTGAAGATTAAACTTAAATCCACGAATGGCAATCCAACGTATCGAGTTTTGGAGCTGGAATTCATGACACTTCGATTTTGATCATCAAAGCTACGCGAGAGGTGCTATTCGAGTCACCGAGGTCAAGCTGGGGAGGAACTTCCTATTTCTATTGAGTGATCAGTACGGCTGGTATATAAACGACTTTGCACGAAGAGAGAGAGAGAATGGTTCATCTGCAGAGAGAAAAATAGCCACGAGAAATAAATGTTAGAAAAATATTCGAGATATCCTGAACGTGAGCAGAACACCCTTTGATTGTGGCGCTGTGTTGTTAATGCCTAAGCCAATTGGAGAAAGCAACTCACCATCACTTTGAAGGTCCACTCAGCCACCCGAATCTCACAAACCGACGGTGGGCTTCTCTGTATGGAAGGCCGGACGGTCGCGCTTTCCCATCAGTGATGGCCACTGATAGCCTCGGTGCTCCATACCGATATGGAAGCCGAAGGTTCTTGGACCCCGGAACCCACAAATACCCACATATGAGACATGCTTCCGACCTGTATTCGAGACGAAGCTTTGAGTGAGCTGTCACCTTCCATACTGACCCCAATTTGACATCATATTTCAGTGATATCAGAGTCGGTTTATTATGCGGTCTGGCGACCGTGAATTTTCAAAGAACTAGCGTGGTTGCCATGGTGCTTTGAGTTGCGTCTCGGAATGTAGTCGCGGTGTAAAGTAGTAGAACAGGGATGCTTGTAATCCGAATGACATTATGTTTCGAGATTCCAAATGCTGTCGATTGAGTAACTTCTGATCCTCAGACCTCAGCATATACCCGAAACTAGTGGTGGGGTCACATTCTAGGTGTACCTGCGGTGGTAATTTTACTACAATCAGTGTCGGACTAGCGCACACCAACAGCTGAAACTTGAATGGTAGTGACAAAGAGTGAAAACTCAGATGAAAATCTTGATGGCTGAGCCCATTCCCGCTATTAGAGGGTCCCTTTTTCAGCACTGAAGAGTAATTGAGACGCCATACGAGCTGGTTATGAGCCTCGGCTATTAGACGCCAGATTCGGAACAGTTACATGGTTTTTCTTTTGAACTCAGCACTGAATCTTCGACGCGTCATCAGCGCTTCAGCATCCCCAGCCTCTGGGCATCCCCTCAGGCTCCGTGCCCATCCATGAATGGTGTCTACCGTGATTGTATGCAGACTGTGGAAACAATTCCCAAAAGATAGTATGGTCTTCAATATTACCCTCAAATCCCGTCCACACCTGATTACAGCCACCAATCCTCCGAGCTAGTCGGAAGGAAGTTTAAAGGTCAATAGATTAGATCTCACTTTGGTGGGTCGCCCGCATCTCGAGCGGCTATGTCTTCTCAAAACCTCGCACTCTCTGCGGACCTCGCTCGTACTTCCCGAGTCTCCTTGGTGATTGATCTGAATCTCTGGTGAAGTCACTTGAGCCAATTCCTCTGTCTCGAATTTTTTCCTCAAGATAAAATCCACTCGGGCACCCTTCCCTGTGATAGCTATTGACAAACACCCAGGAAACTGACGGTTGAGCAGTTCCGGAAGTGAATGAAAAATATTCGGCACACGTCAAGTAGTCAAAGATGGAATGTGGCTTTGCGACCACGGTAGAGCGAGATAGTACGACCATTGAGAGACACTTCGCCACTGGTCGATGTATTGGACGGAACAGTACCATCCTCAGAAATTGGGGCTCTTGTTGCAACCGGACACCACCATCTGTTGCTCACCAGTCTTTGATGTCAAGCATGAGATTGAGCCATAACTCAAGTCGTTGCGAAGGTTAACAAAATTGCGATTCACAAACAACTCTCTGTAAACCTTACTTTTCGTACCTGTATCACGCACAAAGACCTCCAGTATTCTCATCTGTCCGACCATGGAGATCTCAAAGGTAAAGTTCACAGATCATCAGCGTTCCGGACTCCACTTTATACAGCCCCTACGGTGATCGTCAGGCCCTCCCGGCAGATACGAGTGACTTACACGGAAATCGAGGCCAGGTTTCCTCAAAAACCGGGCAAAATACTTGAGTTTTATCCTTACCTCATACTTACCTTATTACAACGCGCTGTACTTGAGAGAACCTTGAGAGAACCTTGAGCAACGCGGTTGAGTCGAACTTGAGGGAGCGAGTGAGTCGGACTTGAGGGAGTGAACGAGGTGCCTCAAGGTCGACGTTGAGGGGGTAGATGAGGCAACTCAAACCGTGCTCAAGGGTACCTCAACGTCGACCTTGAGGGAGTAAACAAGCTGACTCAAGCCGCATTCAACGATACTTCAAGGTTCGTCTCAAGTCAGGTCGGGCGAACACACATGAAAGGGTAGAACGGTATATATTGTATAAGTTGTGCGAATACATAGGAGCGGCGAGTACGCCGTGTAGTGAGGGCTACCATTGTTCGATGTGAGCACCGTACGACGTGCAGGGCTTATGAGGTCAAGTGCTGACCTTGGGTTGGGCCGATTTCTGGCCAGGACGACATATTCGTTGACTGCGGAGAGGTTGTAAGTAGCTGAACCAGACAGACAGAGAGGGAACACGTACCAATAGGCGACTCGGCGGCGAGTGCGTATCCTGCGTTGTTTTTTTTTTTCCTTTTCTACGCTACATTTCAGTGAGATACAGAGTGGAGGAGAGGGCCGGTTTATACATTACGGTGCTTCAAAATTATACATTGCGCTAGAGCCGCCGCTATATCGATAGGCGTTCCGTTTAACTCGAACCATTCATCATGTTCCGTCCCACCTGTCCAAGTTTCAGAAACGAACGAGAATCGAGACGAAAAAAAGACTCACAGCAACAAATGACCTCCATCCTCGTGAACCCTAAGCACTCCATCTTCAGGTGTATACAAAGCTCTGGGATGCCAAGTTGGAAGGAACTTCGAGAATAACGAAGACGACGCACCCGCTTTGTGGCAATTCAACATTGGCCATGAGCCGATTCTCGTCCAATCTACGCGTTTGCATGTCCTCCGGTGTTGCTCGAATCGCCTCTCGCTGTCCACAGACCTCCCGACCTTCAAAAAGGTCTTCCCCTTGTATCTTCCCAGCAGCATGTAGACGTCGCCCATCGTATCGTTCGCGCTTGGTCTTCTCTGTCGCCGACTGCGGTATTGCGTTTGGATGGACCGTAGTTGACGATGTCGTTTGGTTTTACGGGTTTTCGTGACGACGGGAGGGGGTTTCGGCGTTTGGATGGATCGGAATCGACATTTCCGGTGAGGGTTACGGGTTTTCGTGGCGACGGAGGGGGGTTTCAACGGTTTGCGGACGATGTGGGACATGGGAGAGAGTGGAGGAGGTGTTTGAGTGGAAGAAAGACGAAGACAGGAAGGAAAGAGGGACTTGGGATTAGTAAGGGCTTCTCGCGACGAAAATAGAACACAAACCTTCGATTGACGCCGAACGGAATCTTGACGCCCAGTCCTGATCTTGACGCCCGAACCGAATCTTGACGCCCGGGCAGAGTTTTGACGCCCGGACAGGATTTTGACGCCCGGACAGAATTTTGACGCCCGGACCGGCTTTTGACGCCCGGATCGAGTCTTGACGAGTAGGGAAGGAGAAGGGCGGGGATAGGGCAGGGATAGGAAGAACGAGGGAAGACAACGAGGGGGAGAGTGAGGGGGAGAGTGAGGGGGAGAGTGAGAAGGAGAGTGAGAGGGAGAATGAGAGGGAAAAACGAGTGGGAGAGAGAGAAAGCGAGGGAACGAGAGGAATGGGTGGGAGAGAGAGAGGGGACGGGGTATAAGAGAACGAGTAGGTAGAGAGGAGAGAAGGGGGGGGGAGGGGAACGGGGAGAACGAGGAGAACGAGGAGAACGAGGAGAACGAGGAGAGAGAGGAGGAGAGAACGAACGAGGAGAGAACGAGGAGAGTAAATAGGGGGAACGGGGAGAGAGAAGAGAACGAGGGGAACGAGAGGGAGAGGAAGAAGAGATATCATGAAGGGAGCTCTGCGCGAGGGGAGAGGTATCGTGAGGAGGAGGTATCGTGAGGGAGATCCTGGGGAATGCTCACCGAAGGATTTCTTGACTACGCTCTCTGCTTTCCCTTTGTGTTCGAAGCAGACTCGGCGGGTGCTGGTTTTGAGCGTTGAGTACCTGCCTTCATTGCGCCATATACCTGCGAGTCAGGTGTCAGTAAGAACTTCTGAGAATGCGAAGGGTAATTCACGTACCAAGTCAGCCCGCTGAATGTCCAACGCAGTCGCCCATTCGAACTGTTCCTTGCGAAAGATCTCCACCCGAGGGTACAACGGCTTGTCCAAGTCGAAAAAGGCTGGGTAAGATACCTGCTCGAACTGAGCAAGCGCTACCTCAGCTAAGTCTTCCCACACCGAAGCTTGACGAGAGGCACGAGCACGTAGAGCGCACAACTTCGCAGCGTAAGCTTCGGGGTTTGCATCCAACTTCTCGACGGCATTCGCTGGGTCTTCGGGGCTCTCCGCGATTTGCCGCCAAACCATGGCCATCTTCTTGAGGTAACGAATCATGCGATGGAATTCGGCGTGTTTGCGCTCGAACTCTTCCATCCACCGGTATACTTCAGCTCGTTGCCTCGTCCAAGAAATTCGATCCCCTTATAAGCAACGTCAACGACAAACATTACAACGAAACGACAAACGTACCTGCTTCTTCAAACTCGTCCATGGCAGCTGTATCCTTCGGATTCAGCCCTCTCCTAGCGCCGAGAGTCCACAGACGGCCCTCGTTATCAGGTTTGGTAAACTCTGAAGGTGACGATGTTGGTATCAGATAGGCCGTCATGAGTTATAATGACTTACGCTTATCACGCTTTGCATCCCGGAGCTCGGCGTTGGATCTTGGCAGCGCTGTCTCAGCAGGATCTCTATTGGGTTTGGTCTCCTTCGTTGCACGGAAAAGCCCGACCCAGAGTGACCTCGATAAGCTTACTGTAAAGAGGATATGAGATGCGATACATGACGAAGAGAATACGATGAACGAACCTTCTCGCCGTGTCATTTTAGTGGCACTCGTGAGTTCCCTGTGTTTGATGACTCGACCCAGTCCAAGTTGGATTTGCAGGAGCTTGTGCAGCGTACTTGGTCCCGTCGTCCACAAAGCCCCGTCCCTTCGTTTGGAGTCTCCAAGGCGCCGCTTCGTATTGACGTCTTTCCTTTCGGTGTCCTCTTTGCAAAGTGGTGGGAGCTCAGAGTGGTCTGCACTAACCCCTTCGGGAATCCTCTGCAGGCGTATCAGCATAGCCCGGTTGTTGTTGTAGACCGCCAGCTGACGAGTACGGATATCCACCACGTTTTGGATACTCTTCCCCGTACGAGTGCGCATCGCGTCAGTCGAGACATTAAATTCCTTGTATACAAAAAGGATTTCGAGTTTACGACAGGTGCTCTGAATCGCGTTCACGGTGTCGTAGGCGTGACTCGTGCGCAATGTGCCTTCCTGGTCGCCGAGCTGAGTTGTGCCATATGACGAACGTTCTTCGTTTGTCATGTCAGACGGCAGCCCCAAGATGAAACCTTCCACGTCCTCGGACTGTCCCTCTTTGAAGCGGTCGGGAAGGCGGGGCGTGACTATAGTCTGTCGTTCGCGGAAATCATTCAAGACCTCCACTAAACGATTCCGAAGGTCTTCGATGGTGGTGGTTTCCATCTGGGTGAGGTGAGGTTTTTGTTTCAGGACGATTATCCGCTCTCTGATGATTCTGTCAGTCAAAACGTGAACGCAACGAAGGACGGATGTTGACATACCGTATGTCCTCTGCTTCGAATGCTTTCCGCCAATAAGCCTCGATATCCAACCCAACTTTCGGTATAGCAAGGGATATACCCCCACCATCCACGCGTGCTATGTCCTCCAACACGCTGGCAACAGTGGGAGCTTTCGCACCCTCCGGTCGGTGATGCGGGTCAATCCACGATCCATTCTTCTCCTTAGGCACCATGTCCTGGCGAGACCACTCGGCGACGCTGTCCTCGTGGACCAACGACAACTGCTGAAATTCGGACATGTGGTCTTCAAATTGCGCCGCTGCGATCACAAGTTCTCGGGCTGTCAAGTACGCTGCGAAAGAAAACGGTCAGTGCCCAGTACAGTATGTCAAAGGTGTTCTCTACCCAAATTGATCACTTTCTTGCGATTATGGTCGTTGTAGTAGGTGATGTGGAGGTCGTGACGATGACCGGGGCCTGCCTGACAGCTGAAAGTAGCGACCTTGTTCAGAAATGGCCATGCTTGTTCCGCTCCCTCCCCAGTGAAATGCCCGTTGCACCACTGATAGAAGAGCGCGAATATGACCTTGCAGATGCGAACCTTGTGCCCTGTGAGGTGAAGGACAGGTATTCCTCGTTCGAGACGGTTGACAAATTCACGTTGACGGGAAAGATACTTGAACGTCGCAAACCGAACGAGTTGATTCACGGCGTAAGCGCACTCGGCGTCGTAGGATTGTTTGTGGGGAACGAGGTTGCGATGAGATTTGGATGACTTGATCTTCTTGTCTTCATACCCATAAAGCGTGTAGCCGCGGCTGAAGGCCGCATCAACGTTTGCTTGGCTGGCAGACATGTGAGCCACCTGAAGATGTTCGTGTCAAGATAAACTCACTTTTCGGACCCATACATGTCAGTCACGCCCATGATGAAGACATGGCTGCACTGATGGTTTACTGTGCCTGTCACAGCCATTCCATGCGCAGCTAGTTCTGTCAGCTTCGTCACGGCCTTCACGTTATCGCAATCGGGTACTGGCTCCTAGATCGGCGAACAAATGTTAGGAGTGACTCATCGACAGACAACGACGAGACTTACAATGAACTTCGTCTTGCCAGCCTCCGCGAGGAACTTGGCATATTTCCTGTCATCAGCGAAGTACGATCGTCCGCGATACAGGGAATGGTCCTTTCCGCTACCTCTCTTCCGGAATCGCCTGGTCTTCGAGTTCCCATCGAGGGTAGTGTACATCATGTTGAGGTGCCTCAGATATTGCGGTGTCTCCTCCCAGCCATCCCCCATGTTCATGTCGGGATCTGGGCACGAAGGGCATCGGGTAACGAAGGTGCCAGCTGGAAGGTGCGGAAGAGTCCGAGGTATCAGAGAGAAGAACTCCCCGTATCGTAGTCTGTCGTGGATAAACCGCCACACTCGGACAGCGAGCATAAACGGCGTGTAAGGATCCTGGACCAAGTGGGTATGCGCGTTGTCGGTCAACCTTCGAAGGGCGAAAATCCAGTCATAGGCGGGGAGTTGGCCTTGTAGGGCCTGTATATTATACTCCTTCAGCATAGCGAAGGTGTAGGCCGTTTCGGGTTCGCGAGCTGAGGAGGGAAACAACCTCGATCGCATTAGCTGCTGCACTCTCTTTGTACTGCCGCAGTTGCAGAATGACAGAGAAGTGCCATGAACCCCGTTTGAGTGGACGACCGTGAACTTCACTCCGGTCGGCTTGTCGAGAACAGGGCACGGATGACCGTGATGGCCGAGCTGGACAGCGAAATCCTCTCGGAGGGTACTGATATCGGAGCGCTCGAAGAAGCTCCCATTCCATACTCTCGCCCAATGCCAAGGGTTGGTGCGGTGTCGCAAGATCCAACAATCCTTGCAGCATATCTCAAAATCTTGGCAATCCTGGCACTGGACGATGCGTTCGCCGGTTCCGCATGAGCAAGGGAGATTGAGATTGGAGTCATATTCGTGTAAGAGGAGCCAGGTGGTAAGTTCACCGACGATGGCTTCAAAGTCTTTCAGAGTCTCTGACGACTGAAAAAATGCTCAATGTCAGGAGTCTGAAGCCACGAAAGTATCGCGAAGACTTACCCGCGCTGCCCGACTCTCGGCTGCCTCATCATCATCAGCATCTTCCTCTTTCTTCGTCTCTCTGTCGTCAACGACCGGTTTTCCTGACGTGGATGGACCTGCAAGAGGTTGGGCTTGGCCCCGGACACTAAACGCGGGGAGCCCAGAGGGGTCCTGAGCTATTGTGGTGACTGTATTCCCCAGTCGAGCTCTCTTCGCAATGGGCGGCTTCGCAATGTTAGATTGAAGTAGGTCAGTGATGGTCGGTTTGCGCTTTTCGGTCATGGTGCGAGGTTGAGAGGTGGATGTGTGGGCAGGATTGAAGCTTGGTTAAATGCGAGTGAGTAGGCCCAACGTTGCAGCAGCGGATGAGCAAAAACAATGCTGCGCTGGTATGGCGCAGCAGAAGATGAGTAAACCCAACGTTGCGGCAGTACGTTGCAGCAGCGGATGAGTAAAAAAAACGTTGCGGCGGTATGGTGTAGCAGCGGATGAGTAAACCCAACGTTGCGGCGGTATGTTCGCGACAGCAGATGAGTAGGACCGGCTGCACTGGGTACAGCGCAGTAGAGGGCGAGTAGAATGCTGCAGTGGTATGCAGTCTCAAATTGGGGGATCGCTCGGGGCTGCGGTGGGATGTAGGAACGTGAAAAGTGATGGCTTGGCAAGAAAAAGACATATACAGTAGATACTAGGCATCATCGAGAGGTAAGGTAAGGTACGTCAAGGGTTCATATCCTCCGTCCATTCTTCTGACCACCCTGGAATGGCAAGACACGACAGGTCTATCTCCTTTCCCTGTGGCGGCGCCACGAAAGGGACATCCCAAGGTTGGAAAAACCAGTCGTCTCCGTGTTTTCGTTCAATGGCTGCGCCGTCTCTGATCCCCAGACGGATCAATTGGGCCTTCATGCTGTTGAGTGTGAGCTTGTACCCGTTCCTGGGATACACTTTCACGTAGAACATGGAGCAACACTCCTCATCCTGAGAGTAATGTCAGTGAGAGTTTAGGTACGAAGAGGTGGTTTTACTCACAGAAACATAGATCCATACTTTGACTTCGTAAGGGAAACGACAACCGGTGATGACGATCTCGTCGTCCTCTTCAATCTCTTCTCGGACTTCGAATAGTTCTTCTTCGAACTCCTCTCGGACTTCAAACAATTCGTCTTCGACCTCAATCTCTTCTTCGGCTTCGGCCTCCTCCTCGTCGCTGGCGGATATGAGGGTGTCGTTGATAGGTTCTTCGTCATCGGGGTTTTCGAGGTCCAGCGTGTCCCATTTCTTGAGCTGAGCCCGCTCCTTCAAGCATGCAAGGAGTTCTCGGCTGCTGGTGAGCAGACTTAGAGGGATGTCGTCCTGTAGTGGGTAGCGTGTCTCCCCGTCCTCAGCCTGGAAGGATATGATTAGCGAGGTACAATATTCATGACACTGAAAGACTCACATAGTAGATACGTCCTAGGTCGCGGAAATTGGGATGCGAAGGACCAGCGACCTCCGTTCCGGTCCCGACAAAGTATTGAGGCGCTGCATCCTGGTTCTTGAAGTGGATTGGCACGCTGGGGAACTTGATCCCAGCCACGATACGAAGTTGTCCGAGGATGTTGCGCAGGCGCTTCGCCACCAATGTATAACGTTGGCTTTTGCTGTAGGGTTTCGTCCCCTTCTGTCGAAAGGGTATAACTGCCCGTCGTGGCATAGCGGAATGCGAGGGTATAGGAAGATGAGTTTGGACGGGTGTTGAGCGAGGGAGGTTGGTGGATTGTACGTCGTGCGGTAGTATCTTTATAGGGAGGCGAGATCCGGTTCTTGCTGAAGTTGCTGCTTCGAGTCCATACGGGCAATCCTTGCGATAGGCAGAGGCTCGCAACTCAATACAACCGGTGAATTGAATCATCGGTTTTGCTCGAATGGAATCGAGCAAATGAGTCGAGCTGGGCCGGTTCGCCATGAATGCAATGGACGGAGCTGGTGTGATTGTGAGATGAAGTTGCAAGGGTGTAATGAATGGGCGTACGTACCATGTTAAAAAAAAAATTCTTGCCGACATCGTAGGGCTTGAGAGGAGAGGTGTGAGCCGAGGAGAAAGACAGCAGGGGATGAGTCAGAGGCACTGCCCGAGAGCGTGGGTAAGTCAACACAGTAACTGAGCAGCCACCCGAATTCCCACACCCCATGACAGGCAATTCACCGGCACTTTCACTACGCCAAAGCTCTCATCGACAGACTCGCTCATTGCTCTCTCATCGTCTCAACGCCAAATTTTACTATCTCAAAAATTCAGAACCCATTTTCCCCCTCAGCGAGATTCCATTCTCGTTGTAAATTCTCATTCCATTGAGGATTTGACCACCCCCAACTTTCATCGACACCGATTGTCATTCAGGCCCGAAGATGGCTATCGATCTCACCGCCGAGGACTTGCGTAGGAATTCAAGAACGTTCGGTAAGACTATTCAGCTCGAGCTTCATAGCGACATATCTAACAGTCTCTTTTCATTTCCGTTCTCAGATACGCTCAACAAATCCTTAACATTCGAGGACGGCCTTACCGCAGTGCTTTCTCCAGAAACACGCCACTTCGTGACATCTCCGAATCGCTCGACGATACCGCATCCACCTCTGGGATCCACGAGGGATTTGTATCTTCGTCGGGACGGTTTCTATGGTCCGGATGATCCCGTACAGTATCCTCAGCCCCTGAACAGCAACTATACTTACCTCGCATGTGTACCTACTCCTCCAATATCAATGACGGACATGTATTTTGACGATCTGTGCATGTGGGAGAAAGATCACCGTCCTAGCGAATTTTCCATCGATGATGGCCATGAAAGTCGGGCGCTAAGTGCGTTCTCGACATCTATTAACAGGTTACGCCAACGCACAAAGGCGTTGCTTCTATCGCAACCGGCGTGGAAGCATCGATTCGTTGAGTTGGACCTCACGATAGATCTGTGTCTCCATCGACTACGGTCTCCTTCAACGATTTCCCCTCGAAACCTGACTCGCGCAGTATCGGAACTTCAACGAGCGTGGCGCACCGCCGTGTCTATCATCGATTTCGTTGAGATCTACCAGCCCCGCATGATGGCTACCTCTGACTTGAAGGAGGTCTATCAGGGCACTCCTCACGATCAAAGCACGATCAGATCACGCATGGGTGCTTTCGTTTGGACTCCGAAAGATGCGACGTTATTGTTTCGGGCCAAGTTGCCTGTATACTACGTCCGCGAATACAAGGATTTTGATCGTCAGATCATCTTAGAAGTGACCTCTTTCCATGACCTTCCAGTCAACAATAACGCTGCAATCCCGAGTCATCCGGTCGTCTACGTGGGTCAGGCTGGCTCCGACTCGAAATTTGCTGTCATTCGAGCAGAGTCCATCGGCTGTTTCAATTCTCCCAGCCCGTTTGAGAACCTACACCTGGCCAACGCCTATCAGTCTTCATACAACCTGGGATCCGGAAGTATAATCTCTCCCACGACTTCTTCTTCAGCTTCGACATCCGCTGCCCCGAGTTCTGGCCCTGTGCGTACAAGCTCGAAGAAAAAGGTTGGGACCAAGGCGAAGGGAAAAACAGGTATGTTTTTTAAGGATCACACTTGTATCTACCTTTGACGTTAGCGATTAGGTCCCCCAGTCCCCGACCCCCACGAAGGCTTCTCAGACTTACCGACAGACGATCCCTTCACACCGCCGCCGATACTCGCATGGAAGGACGCCAACGTCTCTATCAACAAATCACACCCAGAAAAGCGAGTTATGTTGCCGGGGGACAATCCGCGATTGAAGACAGTGGCTCCGGACCCTGCAACACTTCTACGCCGCACAGATCCTTCCCGTACAGACTTCCTTGTGCAATGGGCACACATACGCGAACCTTTCTTCCGCCGAGGCCGCGGAGGTGATGAAATAGAGATACCCGTTCCTTTGAGAGCCGGCGTATGGAGAAAAGTTCTGACTGCGCGGTCTCACGGACTCTATACGAAGACGGACCTCCCTAAGGAAAAGCAGGCCAAATGGCACCAAGAGGCGACCGTTTGGCTTCGTAACCTATTCAACCGCTACGCGCCAGGTATCGAGCCAGTCGCATCACTCGAAGCGAAGTTGGATATGGCCGAGGGTCGAAAATTTGTCTATGAAGTATCGATGCTGAATTTTTGGTACCAGATCATGGCTCTGGATGAATTGGCGGATTCAACTATCCCCGTTTCTTCTCCTGCGGCGTCTGAAGCGATTTCTCGCCTAGAGCAGGCAAACCATCGCCGGCATCGCCTTCAATTGATACAGGCGATATTTGGTACCTACGATGACCCATTCACAGCGGTGACCACCAAAAATGAAGCCCATATTGCTTCCGATATTTGGGCGGTTCGATTTCCTGCATTGAAGGCTTTCTGGCGGATCATGGAGTCTTGGCCTGGGGAAAAGCCCAAGGTTTGGAATCGCGGAAACGATCCGAATATCTTACAGATGGCAGCCGATGGATTTTTGTGGGAGAAGTCTTTGGTACAATTCTACGTACAGACTTACTACAATTTTCTTGGTTTTCCGCCCGTTCTTCCCCGCCGTAGATAAGTGCTTGTGCTAATTTTCGCTACGCCGATCTTATTTTCTACCTACATGTACAATAAGTAGTCCGAGGAAACGATGTTCTTGACGCGCATATTGACGCGCACGCAAAATGCCGAGAGGGCTAATCCGGCAAATTTGATTTGTCACGAGAACAATGTGCCACGAACCCTGAAACCCTGAGCCCACCCAAGCTTGTATGCGAACCACCACCACCAATTTTCTTCACCGCCGCTTCATGCTCCGTCTCTACGTTATGCATTCGAAATAGTTTGATTCCATTCAAACTGTGTTTCCTGATTCCATTCAGGAAACTTATAGAGTCGCATATATTGCGTATGTCCATTCCAGCATCGCACATCGCATCTCAACCTCTTCCCTCTATCGATGCCACCGAGTCGCCTCTCAGACCCATTCCAACGACGAATCACCGACTTCTTCTATCACACGATCAGGACCAGAATGCATCGCCCAAGGCGAAAGGAGATCGTTGTGGACCCATTTCAGCGACGCCTGACCGACTTCTTTTCGGTCACCAAAATAGAAAGATTCTTTCCGCCGAATCTACGAGCTCGCGAACAGTTTCTTATCTTCTATCATGCGGTGAGTATGGCTTTTCGATGCTGAAGCCCACAAACTAACGACGTTTCAACAGTGCGGACGCAAGACAACTCTCGTGTGCAGGAACCTACCCTTGAGGGCCCGTCTTTCTGACTACCGGCGCTCACTCTTCAAGGCCAGGATTGCAGAGAGACCTCAGCTACGAGTACTGAAGATTGAGGGCTCCTCGTTCGAATGGGGTTACATTGGCTGGAGAGAATACTTCAACCTACCGAGCGATGGCAAGCCCATGTTCTTCAGCCTGTTCAACAACGTCAACGACCTACCAGAGGACTGGGTTCAAGACATTACGATATTTCTTGATTCCTCGTAGCAGTCTATGCCTTGGTAAGTACGGGTTCCATTCGCATGTCTTCGAACCATTCTGAACGAGACCTTCAGGACACCGCCTACTCGGCTGGAAACGAATCTATTCACGCTAGTTTAGAATATTTAGAGAAATACAACCGCAATTTTTATTCTAGTTATACGCCGTCGGTTTCCCCATTTCACGTCGTTGTGTGTCGTAAGGGATGGGGGCCTGTAAGGGACCACAGACCGATGAGTCGCGATACGCGAAACCCTGCCGAGATCTCAGAGCAAGTGACATCCTCCGTCGCTTCTCCCCATCCCATACTTAAACCCCTTCCTTCACTCTGAATCTCACCACAACCGTTGCTCTGCATGCCCCAATCCGCTATGCTCGCCGCTGTACCCAAATCGCAACCAGCCAACACCGACGATTTGACCCCGTCTCCCGTTGTTCGAAAACGAACTGCCACTATCAAGTCACCAGCAGCCAAGGCCGGTAGTCGACGGACTGTCTCTCTGCCCTCTACCAAGTCCCGTCCACGAACAGCTGGGGTTAGTGGCCGCCGCGCCGTCTCTCTGCCCACCAACAAGTCCCGTTCACGAACAGCCGAGACCAGTAGTCAGCGTACTGTCATTCTGCCCACTGGAAGGTCCCAGTCACGAGTACCCAAGGCTGCCAGTCGGCGTACCATCACTCAGCCCAGAGTCACGTCCCAGTCAAGGACAGCCAGCTCCGGCAGCTCGTCACCGGCTCCCGATCTTACGACTGGATTCATCGGCTCGGACGACGAAGCCAACGCTGGCGATAACGGGGATGGTGAGGAAGACGTCGAGCCTGGCGAGGACAACGACAAAGACATCAAGCTCAAGGATAGCGAAGATGAAGGTGTTGAGGATGAGGATGAGGATGAGGATGAGGATGAGGATGAGGATGGTGAGGTGCCTGGTCGACTAGGAGTATGTCTTTTGTTCATAACTATTGCGGATCTGAAGCTAACACCCTCCATCGTCCAGGACACGAAATACAGCTTCTCGAAAGCCCAGAAACGAATCCTCATGTCGAAGTACCCTCACTACGCAGCTGCAGAGGGAGGCAGGGCGCAGGTTGCAAGAGAGCTTTACGACGAACTCATCAAGATGAAGGTCTTTGCTCAACCGGGGGGTCGAACTGCTCAGCGGTGGAAAAAGGTATGTTTTTTGTGGCCGCGCTCAGCTATGTCCTTCACTCACATTCACTCGCAGTCACTTACAAGATGGTTCGAGAATCGTCGAACGAAATTGAGGATAGCGGCGGCCTTGAAGGAACAGCAGCCTTCGGCAGCCCAGGTTCCATCGCCGACGGGGAAGACTTCGCCTGCGAAGGAGATACGGTTGAGGGCACTCGTCGCCTTTTTCAACAAACTCGTGAACGGATTGCTCACCGAGCGAACCGGAAGAGACGCCTATGCAGACGCTCATCCTGAGCTACTTGAGCACGCGATGCTTGAGGACGAGGATATCGACGAAGAGGGCGCGCTATCCAAGCTATGGGATGGTTTGGATGCGAAGGATCGGGATCATTGGGACGAGGTAGCCTCTCAGAGCGTTCCGACACTCGAGTAAGTCACCTTACTATCTCACAGGGAGTAGATTGCTCACAGATAGTTCATCTAGAAACCAGCGCGGGTTCATGGCAGGGCTCCGGGCTATCATTCAGTCTTGTTTACAATCCGGCCTCCTGGGACAAGGAGGCGTTGCGGTTCTCTTTTGTTTCGATAAGGAAGAGGTTATCAATGGCATTCCGAGCACGGATGCGTTCATGTACGTTGGCATCTCGTGGATTTATTGGCCTCAACTAATTGTCTTTTTTCGATAGGATCAACGAGTGGTCAAGCCCGAATCAAACAGTGCCGGATAGCGAGATTGTGCCCGCTGCTGAGCTCGTGTTTAATCAGCTTCACGAGAATCTTCTCAAAATCTTGAAGCAACGTGGTAAGCCGTTCAATACGATGCGTTGCTCGCAATCTAATCTCGCCTTAGGCCTCAATACCTTCACTCTGAAGACGACCTTCCCGACTGACGACAACAAGAAGCCTCGCTTCGTGCACGTCACTGAGGAACTCTCACCAGCAAACGCGCGTGAGATCCTCTCAGACTGGTACCAAACTCATTGGAGTAAGTGGCACGCGCTATTCATGAATGGGCCTGACTGACCTCATTACTCATAGCCAGAAGTGGTCGTATTGGCCGGGTTCGTTACGCGGACCTCAGTGCGTCGCCCAGCGAGTTCTACGATGAGAGCTGTCTTCCAACTGGCATAAAGATCCTTAACCCAGCTAAGGATGCCCGAGAGATAGATACGGCTGAGGTCTGGAAGCTCATCGGTCACTTCGCGGCGAAGTTTGGCATTGAGGGAGAGGTCTTCGCTTTCCGCCCTGTCGACAAATTGTCTCCCGATCCACCACCCGTTTTGGCCAGTGCGGCCGAAGCAGAGGATGAATCAGAGGAAGAGGAACTGGTTGGTGCTAGCGGAACGAGCTGCGAAAAGGTAGTTGAAGAGGAATGGAAAGGAATTCAGGAGGAATCCTCAGATTCGGATACGGACTCGGACTCAGATTCAGAGTCATCGGAGTCGGAGTCGGAGTCAAAGTCAGAGCCGGCGTTCCACCCTCTCGAGGAGAACCGAGGGCAGGGACACGATCAGGTATTCACCCTCTTCTCCCCGATCTCCGTATGCAAACAACTGACGTATCTCCCTGCAGTCTTCGCCCAGTGAGGATGAGGGTGCCTCTAATGTGGTATGTCCTCTATCCAGTCGACTTTACCTATGATTGCGGGTGACTGATCACTTACACAGGTGATGAGGAACAGTACTGATGATGGTACCGACGGCGTGAGCGACACAGTCGGTCACAACACCGGCACCAATGGCAGAATAGACGGTGATGCCAACGCCGTTAACGACGGCACCAACGGCAGCATCAACGGTTACGTCAAAGCCGCCAGCACCGATAGCAATACCGACGCCCAAGCCGCCAGCGCCGATGCCGACGTTGAGATGGTTGACAACAATTCGGCCAACCCTGTAGACTTCATCAACAACGGCATAGCCAGCGCTGGTGCGGCTGTCGCCTTCACCAACCCCGTCAACACCGACACGACTGTCAACGCCCACGACAGCAATGACAACATCCATGGGGATGGGGTGAGCCTCTCGTGCGGCATTTGAACGACATGATGCTGACATTTTGTTTCTTCTACCAGGGTACCTCGGGGTCGAAACGCCGCACGCGGAAGCATCCTTCCTTGACCACCTCTGTGGTTTCACAGCCACGTTCTTCCCGGAGAACCCGCAGCCAAACCAAAGAGGTGCCTCCACTGCCTCTGCCTCCAACGGATATGCGTTCGGCGCGCCCGAAGCGTCAAAGTGCTGTCGTATCGCAGTCTTTGACGTCTGCAATTTGTGCTCCCAGGAACTCCAAGACGAACTCCAAGGCAGCTTCGTCGGGGTCAGAGATTCCCAGGGCAGCTTTGTCGGGGTCAGAGATTCCCAGGGCGGCTTTGTCGGGGTCGGGGATTATTCGTTTACCGGCTCAGAAACGCAAGCGCACGGGCGACGAAGGCGACGAGGAGAAAGTATCGGGGCGAGATATTAGGCGGAGGAACATGTAGCCCGGTTTTTGAATCACATATACGCTCGCCTTGAGCAATTTCTTGCCCACGTTCTTCGCTCAAGTTCGTACTTCCTTTTACTCATGTTCATACTCTCGAGTCTCTTTATCATTCGCTCAAGTCCACATTTTCCTTCACTCAAGTTCATTTTTCTCTTCGCTCAAGTCCATACTTTATGTTCGCTCAAGTCTGGCTTCTTCTCTCAAGGCTATATATTCCCTACTCAATTTTTGCTTAAGTTCCCTACCTATATCAGTACAGAGTGTAGTGTTTTTTTCTGCTCAAGTCGCTCTCAAGATTTCCTCAAGTTATTCCTTAAGATATTCGTGAAGTTAATACTCAAGTTTTTTGAGGTCTACTACTTGAGCAGCATACTTGAGGGTGAAAACTTAAGGTAGAGGGCCTAAGGAGCCTCAAGGGTTTTGCCCCGATTTTGAAGGGAAGGTGGCTGTGGAGTAGCTTACACCACACATCGTCCTCATTCTATTTGAAAGTCGTTCGGATGAGGTGGAATACAATCATTTCCATTTACAGTACACCTGCTGCCTGGCGTTCTTGTCCTAGACTCGAGGGAGAACGCCATGGTCGTGGCCTTTCGGTGCTTCAATTGGCTGCGTGTCACCTGAACTGAAGTGAATTCTCTACAGCTCAGGACCGTACATGGAGGGGCGCACAATTGAGTCTTCCGGGCTGTGGAGATCATCTTTTAACCAATGAATGTAGCTCGGACTCATTACGTTCCTCAAAGGGTGACCCCCCGATTCTCAAAGTCCGGTGACATCGAGGATAAAGCTACCGGTCATGCAGATTGGCCCGTTGGTTTGCGGATCATTGTTCTCCTCCTGAACGCCAAGTCGACGACTTGAAACGGCAAGTGTTCACATAAAAAACTACTTCAGAGATCTAAAAGAGAATAACCGTTTGTAACCCGCTCGCCGCTATTAAAAATCCGACCAAGGAGGGAAGATCATATCGCTCACTCTGTTCATAGTCTCCTGGCGGCTCAGCCGACCCCTGACTGTAGATAGTGCCTATATCTCTCGGAATATGTTGCCTTCAAAACGCGTACCTCCGAGTTATTTAAGCACTCCTTGACCCACACTCGCCATGTCGGTCGGTTTATGGCTACGAAAAGATTCAAGACCAGGGAACAGGTCGCTCGAATGCTGGAAGTGAGTCGCCCGATTGTTAATCCCTTGTGTGTAGGTTCCTCTTATCGCTTCCCCCGTGAGATATTAGTGTTGTCCAATTGTACTCAGCAGGTTCCCCGATGTATCGATCTCTTTCCTCACTCACGGCAGTTTATTTGAATGGTTTGATGTCTCCAACGATTGCTATTTCAATCACTTGTTACCACGAAAACCGGGATATCACCATGTCCATACCTCACGGTCGGTAACTCTAGACAATCTCGGTGGAGGGTGTTCGTTTTGATTTCTGTCCTTTCCCCCGATCTAGCTAGTCTATTGCTCATCTCTGTGTATGGATTTGAGATAAGGCTCTCCCGGTATGGTTGTTTTACTTTGTCGGGTAAAATTGATACAGAAGCATTGGCCGAGCAGATCCTGTCAAGATTCGTCGATGCGGAACAGAGTTCATAGAGGGTATCATCGAGCTACAATCCATGGACTAGTGGTATGTCGTGTTTCAAACAAAAAGGGAAGCAGAACGAGTCGCAACTTAAGATGAGCTTTACAGACAAGATTTCGGACCTGCGAGAATGAGAGCTACTACAAGCAGTCTACAAATCTTCATTCACCAGGAATTCCCATTGATCTGCGCCGGTCGGGCTCACAGAAGCCATTGTTTGGTACTGATTTCGCTGTGAGGATGCGTTGGCTGCAAACGGATATTCAGTCAGATTCGAGTAAGGATGAAAGGTCAAGATAACTTGTACCAGTGCTATCCGTTTCAAACTCAAGGAATTGGGCCAAATACGTTGCAGTTGAACTCTCCTTTTCCTCCACATGTAACCGTGTCGTCCCTTCCCAATTACGGGTTGCATCGACCACTGAGAATGTTGACAGTGATAGGCCTTCATCGTCCGGCTTGTTCTCTATTCCTGATTCAGTGGACCAATATGCGCCATCTGAGTCGTCCAGCTCCTCCATTTCCCCGTTGTGAGAGACGCCTAACACAAGTATCGAGACAAGGTCTGAGCTCGAGATGACTGGTACGCACCGAATTTTAACCCCGAATAGCCATGGTCTTGAACGTGTTGCCTTGCGCCAACCTCGGGGGTCCTTTTCCCGAGTGTCCCTGTAGTCTTCCATTCAGAATCTCGAAATAAACGTTGGGTTTGTGCGTTGGACCCAGCGATCGCTTCCCTCGGTGTCTGAGAGCTGTTCAAAAAGTTCAATAGAATCCATTTGAGATAGGGAACGATATTTACCGTGTCGGTCGTGTAGAGGTATCACCACGAGAGTCAGCCGTTTCCCTTGTGGTTCCCTGCTCAGATGGTTTGGGTTGCTTATATGCCAAGTTGGACACAGAGGTCGGAGAGCTGGGAAAGGTTGGTGAGATAACGGGTGTGAGTGCGTGGAAATGAAGCTAACCGCTTGGATGGGGTAAGTCTCTGAGGAGCATCCTTTGATGTAATTGTTTGACATCTGGTTTCCTGCACTGTGGAATGTTTTCCTCTGATGCGGCGTGTCTCTTCCACAGAGTTTTGTGCGTTGGTTTCATGACGAGTATCTAAAACTCGAGTTCAAATGTTAACCAGGGTACGCACGTGACAAGTATAGAGCACACATACCTTGTTTTTCCGTGTAGGCCAACACACGTTCCACAGGTAGATCCACAAATAAGGAGGTTGACGGGTATTCTGGCTGAGAAATTGAGGAGCAAGATTCATCTAGTTCCTCCAAGTCCCCATGCTGATTCAAGTCTTCGAAGTCTTCATCGCTGTCCGTGTCCTTTAGCTCCACGATCCTTCGAGCATGGGGATCACCTGAACCAAAAACTAAACTATATTCAACAAATTACGGGGTGTGGACATCACGTACCCCATATCAACTCGGGATACCCGTGATCTTGAGCCTATTGCTTCCCATCAATGTCATAGCTTTTGGTGTGCAAGTGACTCTCAACCAATTCATATTCCTTATGAGCCCAATGTGACGCAACCCACGTCTCAACTTCCAGCTCAGGTATTCCAGACTGCTCCCAATCCTTCTTTGAAATCATGGTCTTTTCTGTTGGATCCCATGACCAGTAGAATATCAGGTCAGGAAGGGGATGGGGTAAGAAGTTGCCAGCGACGGAAAGTCCGATTTCATTAATCAAATCTGGAGGATGATATCAGAGGGACGTGGAGATGCCAATGAGGTTGAAGATCTGTAGGCCACAAGAGAGGCTATCCTTTTTGGACTGGCAAAGGTAAGCGGCGCGGAGTCGATTTCGGTCGCCCAAGGGAAGGCGCGACGAGAAGTATAGGTTGAGTTGGATGTTGTAGGTATCATGGAAGGTAAAGTCAACACGTGAAGGGACTAGTCGGGTTAGAAGAGGAAAGGATGAATAGAACACATGCCCACCTTTCTCGGAATAACCAACGTTGATGTTAATGCTCCGATTCTCAAAACACCACTCGGGATGTGGAATGGAAGGGAAGTGGGCCATAATTTCACTTTCCCATTTCTCGACAACAGCTCCGAATGACAATCGGCCGTAGCGTGAATATCCCGACAGGTTGTCTTGCTCGGTTCCTCCCAATGACGCAATCAGGTACACAAAATCACCGAAAGTGTTCTCGAAGTAAGTGGTGATCTCGTCGGCATCGAGTAGGGGAAGAGGCCCTTCAGGAAGTGGGGTTGGCTCGTAGTGGTAGTATTCCTTTGGTTGTTTGATAGAGGTGGAGGCATCATAGTGCCAAGACCGTGTTTTGAGATTGAATGTCCAATCCACCCACCATGACGAAACCTGTTGTGCTATTTTTAGCTCGCCAAGACTCAAATTGGCCAACTCACCGGAATCCTTAGTGTCTTGTCGGCACGGAGCGCAGATATTGCGAGACGCTAAAGGTGCTCTCAGAAGTGTTTAGATGCAGGTTGAAGTCCTCACATGTGTATAGAAAAGATAATCAAACACAAGGTACTGTGTGTGGACATATCGACCTATCAACTCTCCTCTGTTGACTAAGTCTGGGAAGTCTGAGTAGTAAGCTTTAACGACGAGCCACACCCCAAAACCCTTCCTACCTTCAAACAGGATAAAAGTTGGCATGTCAGCAATCACCAGATCTGACCTGGTGACGCGTCGCACTAAGCTTTCAGACGAGAGGGAATGAGGCAAAGAATAGAGAACTCTATACTGGTGAGGAATAAACCAGCTCAAGACTGGGGAATACATGCAGAGTATCTACTTCTTATATACTACTTGGAGGACTGCGGCATGTATCTACGGTGAGGTATGACATTGAGGTATGACATTGTGAAACAGTATCTGAAACAGGACCGACATGTGTCTACAGCATGTGGGTCCCTTCATGTATCTATCATGTGTCCATTATGATAAGATACAAGTCATGTGAGGGATAAGATATAGATAAGATGGAACATGATAAGATAAGGAGAAAAGATAAGATAGGAGGGAAATTCATGACATGGCATCTCTGCCCTCATCAATCCCAGCATCTGAACAAGCCAGGATGACCTAGATACCAGCATTGGAATGTCAAACCTTGATACCTAGTGCACATCAAACCCACCTGTGAGCCGAATATCCTTCATAGAAATGTTTCCAAAGCTGAAGCGTGTCATATTAATCCTCTCCTCAATAGATAGCTCAGCCTGCACTCACCAGACGTGTAGTGTTTGTGTCCTTCTTGTCCTTTGGCTCAAAAGTCACAACGGTAGCTGTGTTATTGTGTGGGTATATGGTGGCAGCGTGAAACCTCTTGATTACTGTGACTCTTGCTACTTCACCATTCCGAGGCATTTTGTTTTCCACCCTAGGCTTTCTGATCACCACTTCCATCTCTTGTGACCAAGTCAGCTCTCAAAGAAAGACATCACCCTCGAAAATCACCCTATACCGCTTTTGTTTCGGCTGAATAACAAGTGTTTCAAGCCAGTTTATCAATCAAGAGATTCAATGTGTACCATGACTCAATTCTCCTCTTCCTCCTGGCAGGTTGTGCAACTGATATAGTTTTGATGAACATCTCCTTCGACACGTTGAAACACACTATTGCGACTGATGCTTGTATGTCTGGCACCTGAGAAAAAGCTGGAGGTCATAGTCGAGTGAGGGAAGGAAGAAAGGGACTGAGAGGGAAGCCCACAGCATTGTTCGTATATGTGACTGTCAGTTCTTTAACCTCGTTGTTTATGCGTGATCCTGTTTAATAGCGCCCATGAACCTCGATTCAGATCAGACATTTTTTCCCAATGAACACTGCTTGGACTGGCGAGTGAGAGATTGACAAATCGCCGAGCCTTGCTAAAAAAACATCCGGCGAGGACTGCTGAGCCTTGCTCCTGTGCGAAACACATACCAGAGAGGTTCTGAGCAGTAAGCACAAATGCGAGATTTTCCTCTGTTGTTTTTCCCGTGTCGGAAATTTCTATTCCCTCTCATAGGATGATGTCATCTCACTTTTCAAACCCTAGAGAACCGATGCAGACTTGAAGAAGACTAATGAGTCGTGGGGTCACGTATTTGATGAACATAGTTTCACAGCTCGCCAGCTGGCGCTCATGGAAAACTTTAACGTTTGGTATGAATGCCTTGATGCAAGGGATGACTATCGAGCTCAGCTCTTGAAAGAAGAGGCTCAGACGTCTAGCTGGGATCCTGTTGATCGTGACTGGCTGTTGACTGCAGATACTAACGAGGATAATGGTGACGATGCCAACCGAGGTGGTACTCTGATTCAATTACCTGATACATTATCACCCAATGGTCAGATTATGCTGGAAAGTTGTATCCGCCCAGCCACTAGTGGGGGAACCTTATATGATCACCATGAACGTGATCGACATGAAGTACGGATTACACCTAAAAAGCAGGGAGCGAATTACCTTTCGGATAAGGATAGTAGAGTTGTCGCCCTTCAAACAGTTCCTCAGTTGCGTTCGAGTGCTGAATGGACACGCCTCGTTCTGCATACGAAGGAAACCATATTGAAAAACAAGTTCGGCGTCATTGCTGGTGTTGATAAGCCACTAACCTCTGGAAACCCCATGCCTCGTGCTTGTTATGGAAAACCTGGTGTTGTGAAGATTATACCCGACTTGAAAGTGTTCTTGCAAAGATTGTTTGATGCAGGAGAGTCCGGAAAGTATATTGAAGATGTGTCATTAAAATTCAAATTAAACGAAGAGCAGGAATGAGCTTTCTGCATAGTCGCTAACCATGCAACATCACCTTATTCAGACCAACTAAAAATGCTAGTTGCCGGGATGGGAGGCACTGGAAAATCTCAAGTACTGAAGGCACTGTCAAGTTTCTTTGAATCGAGGGGCGAAGGTTATTATTTCATGATTGTTGCACTGACAGGTACTGCGGCGGCACTATTAGGTGGATCCACATTTCATTCAATCCTTGGAATCAGTGACTACATGAGTGATTGTACTCTCCCAAAAGTACGTGAACGTTCAAGGGGCGTAAACTACATCTTTGTAGACGAGGTCTCTATGGTTTCATGTCAGGAGCTGTATTCCATTAGTCGGAGACTTGCTGAGGCTCTCATTGAGGGAACATCTTTTGGGGGTATGAACATGATATTTGCTGGTGACTTTGCACAGCTTCCCCCTGTGAAGGGAGGTGAAAACGGTGCCTTATACAGTGAGGAAGTGGGGAAGAGTGGTAAAGACATTAGGTGCCAAGAGGCGGCGATTGGTAAAGCCCTGTGGCACAAAGTGGACACCATCGTGATATTGAGGGAGAATATGTGCATGTTCACCAGTACAAAAGACGATTTGAGACTGTGTATGTGTATGGAGAATATGCGATATAAATCATGCACCCCCCAAGATATAGCTTTTCTGAGATCCCGGGTGGCATCCCCAACACCTGGACTGGGTGCTCCTTCTCTTGCCGATGATCTATTTAGAAATGTGGCGATCATCATGGCCAAAAACCTGCACAAGGACAAAATAAACAACCTAGGTGCAGAAAGGTTTGGCATTGAAAGCAGGGACTGTCTGACGGACTTTTTCTCTGAGGACATTTTAAAGCCAGCTCCAGATGAAAGCAAGCGAAAACCAAGACGAGCCATCCATTGCAACCGGCTAACTGAAGAAAGGCAAGCAGAGTTATGGGATCATCCGGCCAGTGCCTCAGAGGACCACCTCTCGCCAAAATTGAGTCTTTGTCAAGATATGCCAGTGATGATCTGCACCAACCTGGCTACAGAGTTGTGCATAACTAAGGGTCAAGAGGGCTTTGTCTACGGATGGGAAGCGCGACGTGGAACACGAGGGCAGGTTATGCTGGACACTTTGTTTGTTACTTTGAAGGACCCACCAACACCGGTTCACATTGAGGGTTTACCACCTAATGTGGTACCTATCACTCCTTCCACACGCAACATGTGGGTGCGCCTGAAGAATGACAATAGTCTTCATATTGCAAGAATGCAGGTGGAAGTTCTGCCTTGTTTTGCAATGACTGACTATGCGTCACAGGGCAAGACTAGACCTTCTAATCCCGTGGACATCAAAGATTGCAAAACCTTTCACAGTATTTATACGGCCCTTTCCAGAAGTGCCAGCGCAGCTGGTACCCTAATACTCCGTCCATTTGACATATATAAGGTAACTGGAGGTCCTCCAAAGGTGTTGTTGAGGGAGGACCGAGAAATCGAGCTGTTGAATGATTTAACCTGCTCATGATACAAGGGTGAATTGCCAAAGATAGTGAAAGGCACACACTCTGTCACTTTGCTCAAAAGCTTTAGAGCATGGAAGGGTTCAGATTACGTGCCAGAAAGGACTGCCTCTGCTGGTCATTATCGAACCCTTTGATTGACTTAAACATCGATTACAAAGACTGGAGGATTGTTCAGGAACCTGAACCACAGGTCATCAACAAAAAGTTGGTACCCATTCTTGAGAAGAACGACGATGAGTATGCTGTTGCCTCTGCTGACAACCCTGAAACTTAATTGCAGAAATGAGTCATTTCCAGTTGGGGAATTACGACCATACGCCGGTCTCCACGAAACAGAAACGCGAAGACTGCACAGATACATTCGTCCTCAAGAGACTGAGTAGAAAGAGGCAGGTAGAAACTGTTGTTAGGCATAGGCAGCTTAGAAATTGTGGTGTCACCAGCCGGAATTTTATCAACCTCAGAGGTCCAGTCTGGAGACAGAACAGTTGTGCATATGATGCATTGTTTCCCGTCCTCTTCTCTCTTTGGGGTTCGGACCCCGACTGATGGGATGAATTCTTCTGAACATCAGACAACATCCATCTTGAAGCATTGGGGGATGAATTTGAGAGCTGTCGAATTGGTGAAATGTCCCTTGAAGAAGTGCAAGACCAGATTAGAAGGCGACCAATACGTTTTAATGAGGCTGAGCTTGGTTGGGGTCGATATGCGAGTGTGTATTTGGCTCTAGAATGCATGCTGGCCTCTCGGACACCTCTGCTTGAAGTAAGAGAATGTTGCCAATTTGAACACATCGACGGACTTGACCACTACAGCAATACCCCCGTTCTCACTCTCTATAATACAAGCAACCACGCTCACTCCACAAGTGACTGCATGAACAAACCAGACTATGCTTGTGGCAGGAGATGTTTCACTTGCAATGAGCTGACTTACCATGTACTGAAATACCTGGTTGCTCCAGATCTCATTGATTGCCATTTTGAATGTGGCAATGATCCGAATTTCTACATAAACCATACCGTATATCTCGACATTGATGGTGGATGCTTTCAAGACCCACCTTGTAGGAATCATGTATTCCAGTGACGATCACTATACGTCCAGAGTTGTGGATCAAGATAATAATGTGTGGAAACATGATGGAATGTCGTTGTTGAATAATGATAGGCTCAGCTGGTCAGGCAATATGAACCGTGGGCGTTTAAATTTGAACAAGTGCGATGGACGGCCAGCGACTGACGCAATATATGCACGCATTGCGTGAACTTGACTTCTTATAATTCTCGATTCTGAATTCGAGTTTACATTTTTTCAGACCACTTCCACCCAAATCCTCTTTAAGCAAGGTGCTTGAACATCTCTCTACTTATATCCGCCTATCAACATTAAGTGCTCATTTTTCGCGGATGGGAATTTCCGATCAAGTTAGATAATCTGATTTGTGGATGCAACGATCCGAGCCCTGGGTACATTTGTCCACATTCATTCGATGGTTATCCATGTCTTTCTGCATCGTACTGCGTGCTAGTCGTCGACACTTTCCACCGTTTCGTGTTCACCCCCATCTAACTTGCGTTCATTGCTCCGTGGATCCGCATTCCCGTGTATGTGCTGCTGCTTAGCACTGAATGTAAGGTCTCTTCCTTCTTAACATATTCACTTATGGAAACATGGCTACATGGCTTGGTCCTTGGATTTGTATGAATGGCAGCACAACTAACTCTGACAATATACCCCGGTCGACTGCAGGTCTATATGGTCCTATTCTTCTGAATCCAGAAACTTAGGCAGCTCAAAACGCAGTTGAAGCTCATGGAATTCAGATCTGTGCCGGGGAACTTGGCTCGATGTTGACAACCGCCCCATGACCTAAAGCAGCAGAATGACAAGACCAATGGAGTGCCAGTGAGTGGTTGTATTGGTGAGGTGATGTAGTGAAATCTCGGCCCGGTTCGACTATGTGAAGATGATGTGACATTGTGACACCATGCGTTGATTTGTGTCACCAATCGCGACCGCGTTCCCTTAGTTGAACATCAACTTGACCAGGCACTCTCTACTAGTCACCTTGCATTGAAAGAATATCATTATGGCAAGGGATAGGTATTATTTGTTTTGTTCGTTTGCTCGCTTAATTATTGAATGCCTGGTCTTGTCATAGTGACCGATCGTCTCAAGAACTTTTCAAAGAACCGCCCGCCTTGCACTCTGTACGATGGATGTATTGCTGCTACACCAATCTCAACTCCTGGGAATGTGTTGTGCACAACATCGTCACAGTAGAAGCGCCCGACCCACCAAAAGAACTCCAGGCAATTGCATACATCACACTGTACGCCTCTTTGCCCTGGCCCGATTTTGGTCTCGGTCCTCATTACTTGGATGATCAGTTATGATGTGCAGAATGGGGTGCGGTTCGTTAATGATTCCATTCTGATAAAGGTGCCGCTTGCAACTGCCCGCTACCTATTCCCTCAAAAAGTGCGTTCATTTGTTCACTTTCGTCTGTAACCGCCAACTAACAATTGTTGCTTCTGTGGCTCTGATAGTTGATACAGTTCTACGAAAACCATTTGGCATAGGTCACTCCGGAAGACAATACATGATAAAAAACACGTGGCATGCGCTTTACACTGCGCAGACTTTGCAATCTTGTTTGGACTCGAGCGTCGAAGACACTGCTCTCAAATACCTATGGACTACATTACTGCTAAAGATACCAACAACAACATTCTCTACTAAACAAATGGACCTATTTCTTGCTATATTGATTGTGGTGAGAATCTTAATCGATGGGATCGCTCAACTGATCCCCGACAGCCCTGTCTGGGGCATTGTAATTGCCCACATAGCCCATTACACCCGTGAAGGCCTTTTGAGTTTGGCTGTTTACTTGAATGTCATTATTTTGCTTGCCTGCTGAGCCGAGTAAGAATTACTCCCGTTCTGGACAAGCAAATGTGGCTTCCAAATCGTTAGAAGCATAGTGTATTGTCTGATGAAGGGTCAGCTCAACTGTGGTTACGATGGACTGGATAATTAATTCTGGGCTAGCAGACCTCTCAACAATACAATGCTTAAGGAAGAGCATGACAAACAGAGCAGACAACAGACTCTTCGGACAGTCTGTGAAGGTACTTGGGACGGGGATAAGCCAGTCTTCGGACTGGCTTTGGGCACTAATGAGGTCTCATCTCAGAAGACAAGTTTTAGCATGTGACACCCGTGTATTTCTTTTCACCCGTTGCGGTGCGGTTGATTCATTTACCTTAATCATAGCTTTTCAGCCCTTATGGATAGTGGGCGATATCAATGCACAAGATGTAAGTCACATTCATTTCTTCGTTACATGACTATCCTTCTGCTGAATATGATAGCACAATTAATCTACAGTCCCCCATAGAACATATCTTGAGAAATGGACGACATCTCCTTGAGGTGCCTACAATAAGCTCATAATCAGCTTGCTATGGCCGTGTAGCTAAATACTCCACAACTTACTTTTGTTTCAGATGTGACAGAATACGAGTCCAAGTGGTTGGTATTTCAGTAAAATCATGGCACTGTGAACAGCACCAACCACTATCTATGTCCTCGTAAGCAGCATATTCGGCTGCAGTGGGTAACCGAATTAGCATGGTGACCTTCCCATCTTTATCATCTTCCCAGTCCTGAAACAGCGCTTGGTGGCCTTCAGCTTCAAAATGTTTAACCTGGCGACGGATTGAATATGGAACGATGATCGTTATCTCGAGCAAGTGAACACTTATGTATTGTCTCCACCATCCGATGAAGGGTTGTTTCTTACCTATGTCTTCATTCTCAGCCCCGCCTGTCTGGATACCATTTTCTTCTTGAACCTCACAACAGATGCACACAAACAGTTTCCAGTCACTGTCCGTATTGTCAGTTTTTGTTTGAGCGAGTCGTCTTCCAGAAGCCATGATCAGGGCCACAGACGGCAGGCTGTCCAGGATTTGGAAACAGTTCGGTGTGATTGTGTATTGAGTTAGACATTGTCGTGATCCATTCAGGTGCCGCAGCGCTGTTGTACCTCCACTAAATACCTCTGAACATTCAATGCATTGTACCTACACAAATGCGTCTTCTGAGTAATAGATATCGTCTGCTCTTGCAACGGATATGTCGCCAAAATTCTCTGCCACGGGTTCGCAACGCGTTGGCAACGGGGAGTCAATATTAGCGGTGGGTCAACGTTCACAGAAGTAGTACATGTCGCGGGGTGAAGGAAATGAAAGTGCACATTTGTGTAACTGCAGTCATGCGATTTTGGATACGAGGTGATCATCAATGCACGCCATCCATTGGACCAGGGGTGCCTCCTGTTCGAGCAGTACATCCAGGAGTGGTTCAGGTTGAATAGTAAGAACATCGCTGTATAGAAGGTGTTCACGAATAACTGGGAGCAGCATGGCCACACCAACATTGAAGAGATACCTTGAAGCTGAAGGTTTTCATAGGAGGAGCAGGAGATTCCAGGCTGCCGTCATGCTCTTCCGCACAGTGAGACCCTGGGAACCACCCTCAAATGTTGACAAATCCAATTTGCTCTGGATACATGAAGTATTGCTCATGTGTCCGTACCAATCTATGAGGGAGATATCTAGAAAATCACAATTAGTACATGAGGGGGTGAGTCCATAGGTGTGATACAGAAGGAATCGATAACCACGGCACTGCATTCAATTCCCCAACGTGGTACCATTTCCCTCGTTGTGCTGCAATGTGAAATTGATTCATAATGCATGCAACGGCGCTGGGCCTAGCCATACTACATCAGAGAAGGCAATGGGAGTTGGATCCGAGATCAGGGAGAACAGACTCCTTGAGATTCCTGGAATCATAAGAGGCTATTTGTAACCGATGAAGGTTTTTGTCAGCAATCACCAGATCTGACCTGGTGACGCGTCACACTATGCTGTCAGACAAGAGGGAATGAGGCAAAGAATAGAGAACTCTATACTGGTGAGGAATAAACCAGCTCAAGACTGGGGAATACATGCAGAGTATCTACTTCTTATATACTACTGAGAGGACTACGGCGTGTGTCTACGGTGAGGTATGACATCAAGGTATGACATTGTGAAACAGTATCTGAAACAGGACCGACATGTGTCTACAACATGTGGGTCCCTTCATGTATCTACCATGTGTCTATATGATAAGATATGAATCATATGAGGGATAAGATATAGATAAGATGGAAAATGATAAGATAAGGAGAAAAGATAAGATAGGAGGGAATTTCATGACAGTTTTGGCATGCCGTGTCAAGACGAATGTGAGAGTGTGAACACTTCCAGGTGGTTGAGCCTTGCGCCCATTACCTCCTACAGACAGCCTTTGGAGGTTCTCCCGATGGTTCTGACCAACAATGAGGTTGAGGAACGAACAAGCCACATGGCGATCGAGATTTGGCGTCCTCCATACTGTAGTGAGCTTGTGAAAGCTGAGTTATCACAAGAGTAATCACCATTGAACAAGCTCGAAGTGAACTCGGCATAGATGTAATACGAGCTATTGATTGATAAGCAGCCATTTTGGGCTACAGACACTGACCACATGGTGGACTTGATGTGAACCATACATTCTGTGAGCCAGGTTGATCCCTTATCCCGAATGAAATTGCCTCTGAGATGGAGACGTTCTGGACAAAGCCCCCAGTTTTTGAGCCAATACACAACTCAATCATTTGAGCCTTCCGGCTCTCGCCATTGCCCTATAGCCACACCAATCTGAGAAGGCTCCTATACTTCTTATTTTCAAGACTGCTGAGAAGTGTCGATAGAGACATTCTGACAGTCTAACCCACCCCGACAAACAAAGCTCGGTGAAGATAGTTGCAGCCATGGTTAGATTATGTAACAAAGGTGAGATCATCCACAGGGAGAACCAATTGAACTGTGCAGGCTAGTTAGCAGTATGGTGTTGGCAAAGTAGGAGATTATGGACATTAGAATTTCCGATTATTCCATCTTGGCTCTAGCATAAGCTCAATGGCAGGCAAAGGACAGGCCACTTAGCACCTGACGCAACACGTCTTTCAACACAACCAAATAAAGGCAACTAAGCTAGTGACCATGAGTTCCGGCATATATAGCCGTTCAAACAACCCGAGTATTACGTCAAAATTCAATTGAAACAATAGAAAAACCTCGGCTACCATCTCCGAGGATCACTGGTCTCAATCCATTCTGGGACCGAAAAAGCGTACTTAGGCGCAAGTCTCGTGGAAGGGTTCTAAAATATTCTTACTTTATGGAGATCCGCTCCTCCGGCTAAAGTGCCCACAGACAAGAGACTAGCGCTATGGGTGACATCTATTGGAAGATGTAGGTTTTGTAAGGAAAGACAGGTATAGGGCTGCTCAACTCTAGAGTTTGTAACAAGTTCCCCAGTTTGTTACAGCTTGCCAGTTTGTCCCGGGGCACACACCCGCTGATCCTCTGGGGTTCCAGATTGAGTAATGTGAATTTTGAGCTCTGGCTGAATCATTACCTGGCATCGTCTGAGTCATAGTTCCTCTCGATGCGCAATCTATATGGTCCAACTTTCAGAGTAAATCATATGGCTGTCTCGTATTGCAAGTACCTGGCTGGGAGAGTCATCTGGCATTACAAGGGACCTGCGAAGGAGGTTTGGGACAACGTACCGAGCTCGAGCAGGTACCATCATGACTTCTATGTGACCCAGCTCCACAACACCGTTGGGCACTCAAAAGTGCAGCCCGACGTCAATGAACTGTCTTTTTGTAGCTGTGCTTCCCGTGCTGCTAGCTATTTGAAGAGTAATCAAAGCGATTCATGGTTGATCACAGGCCACACAATATATATGAGCAATCAAGCGAGCCTGCCGCAAAAAATAAAGAATACAAGCTGATCATGATACAACACTTCAATCAATCTCCTATTTGAGCATCATCTCTTTTTCTAACTCTCACCGAAACCTCCATGTATCTATCTCCACGCTTCCTTACCAGATCCATTTGTACGAGTCCTCTGAGAACTAGTGGGAAGCTTCAGATAAGATTACGAACGAACGGAATCGGACTTACCGTGTCGTCCGTGCAGAAGATTGAGTAACCTTACGATCTTCCGGCTCGGGCTGTTTCTTCGGCTTGTTCGGTGTTGAGATTACGGCTCTCTGGGACAGTTGGGATCGGTTGATCGCCAAATTAGATACGGTGATCGTAGACCTATAGAAGATCGGTGAGGTCATATGTATAAGGGAGTCAAAGCACGGGCTCTTACTGTCAAGCTGTGGTGGACTCTGGCCCAACCCCAACGCTAACTGTCTTTGTCTCGGGAGATCTTTGTTCCACTTTCTGTTGTGATAGTGAGCTAGACACAGCCATCGCCTGTACCCGTGCCTGGGCCCTACTCGTATATTTGAGATACCGAATGTGGGCGAGAAGAAAGGCTCACTGTGTCGGACGTGTAAAGTTAACATCACGAGAGTCTACCTTCATTCTTGCGATTCCCCGTGACAATTTGGATTGATTAGTAGCCGAGTTGGACCCGGAGGTCAGAGACCTAGGAAAGGCCGGTGAGATGGTGCGTGTGAACACTTGGAAATGAGGCTCGCTGTTTGAATGGGCGAGGTTTTTGGGCAACACCCTGCGATGTATCCGCTTGAGCTCCAATTCCCCAAACCCTAGCCTGTTGCTGTCCGATGTGGCGTGTCTTCTCCACAGAATTCTCTGAGCTTGTACGACGATGACGGTTAACTAAGAGTCGAGTTCAAACGTCCAGGAGGGAACCATGCTATGAGTATAGAACACGCATACCTCGTCCCACTGAGTACGCCAACACGCTTTCCACCGGGGAAGCTGACGGGAATGTGGGCTGAGAGATTGAAGAGCAATGTTCGTTCTCATCCAACTCCACCCAGCCCCCATGCTTACCCGAGTCTTCCAAGTCTTCATTGTTGTCCGTGTCTTTTAGCTCCTCGAGCCTTCGATTATGAGGATCGCCTAAATCACAGAGTAAATTATGCCTAACAAATCAAAGAGAGTGGAAGGTGCGTACCCTATACCAATTCGGGATACCCATTATCCCGAGCGTATTGCTTCCTATTGACGATATGGTTTTTGTTGTGCAAGTAACTCTCAACCAGGCTATACTCAGCATTGATCCAATGCAAGCCAAGCCACGTCTTAACCTCCAGCTCAGGTATTCCAGACCGCTCCCACTCGTTCTTCTAACTTTCAGTTCTTCCTTCCGGGTCCCATGACCAGTAGAATAGCGGGCCAGGAAGGGTATGGGGTAAACAGTACATTCCGTTGATGTACTCAGCGTGGAGGGGGAACGAAGAGGTACGTGGGTGCGAGACAGGTTTTGAGACCACATGAGAGGTTGTCAGTGACAGAAAATACAATCTCGTCAATGAAATCTGGGTATGGATATCAGGTATGTTATGATGCAAGTGAGAACGAAGATCTGTGGGGCACTTACATGTCCAACTGTTGCTACCCTTTCCGCAATGGCAAAGGTAAGCAGTGCGGAGTCGGATTCGGTCCTCTAATGGAAGGCGCAACGAGAAGTATAAGTTTAGTCGGGTGGTGTGAGTATTGCGGGATTGAAAGTCAACGCGTGAAGTGACTAGTGGCATTAGAAGAGCAAGGCATGAATGGAAATAGGGTGTACCTTTACCGGAGTAACCAACGTCGATGTTTTGACTACGATTCTCAAAACACCACTCGGGACGTGGAGTGGAAAAGAAGTGGGCTTCAATTCCACTTTCCCAGCGGTTGATGACAGCTCCCAATGTCAGTCGGCCATATCGTGCATATCTTGAAAGGCCTTCTTGCCGTGTTGCTCCCAATGACGTATTCAGGTGCAAGAAGTCACCGAAATTGTTCTCCAAGTAGGTGGTTATCTCGTCAACATCAAGTTAGGGAAGAGGCCCTTCAGGAAGTGAGATTGGTGTGTAGATGGAGGATTCTGTCGGTTTTTTAATGGAGGCAGAGGCGTCATAGTGCCAAGACCATGTTCTGAGATTGAATGTCCAATCCTCCCATGCCTCCGAGACCTATTTTGTGCTATTTTTAGCCAGGCAAGACTCATATTAGCCAACTCACCGGAATCCTCAGTGATTTGTCGGAACGGAGCACAGAGATTGCGAGATCCTAAGGTTATTTTCAGCGGATTTTGGATGCAGGTTGAAGGATTTACCTGTGTGTATAAAAGGTAGTAATATATAAGATCATTGTCTAAAAACCGACAAGTGAACTCGTTAGGCACGCGTCCCGTGGCTGCCACCTTGCTTGTCGCGAAGTTCACATTGAAACTGTACATTCGTACTTCGCGGCTCGCCGGACGCGTACAAAGCAAAGATCAAACATATTGATGAGATAAAACAGTGAGTGAAATCTAATCAAGTAGATTTGGCTTTATTTGGAAAATGCATGGGAAAATGAAACCCACCTGGGGAGAGACCTTGACAAGCAAGGCAATTCATCCCCGTTGGCTAAATCTAGGGAACTCAAGCAGTGAGCTTTGACAACTAGCCCCACCTTCAAAATTTTCCTACCTTCGTACAGGACAAAAGCCGGAATCTCTGCCGTCATCAGTCCCAACATCTGAACAAGCCACACTGACCTAAGCTCTGACATTGTTGAGAAATCTAGTGTGCACAAAAAAAGTCTTACTTGTGCGCCGAATATGCCTCATAGAACTTCCTCCACAGCTGAAAAAATTCACATCACTGCCATGCTAATCGGATAGTTCAGAATGTACTCACCAGGCGTGTAGTATTTCTATCCCTCTTGTGTTTTGGCTCCAAAGTCACTGCAGTAACTGTGTGGTTGTCTGGGTTTATTGTAGCAGTATGAAACTTCTTGACAACTGCAATTCTTGTTTCTTCACCATTCCAAGATGACCCATCTTCTGTCCAAGGTGCCCTGACCATCACCTCCATCTTCTCTGACCAAGTTTGCCCTCGAAGACAAATGTCACCCTCAAAAATCACCCTATACCATTTTTGTTTGGGCTAAATGATAGATGACATGAATCGGCCTATCAAACAAAGAGTTTGACAAATACCATAACTCGATCCTCATCTTGCTCCTGGCAGGTTGGACACCCATTATAGTTGTGAATCATGTCCCCTTCTACATGCTGAAGCATGCAATTTTGACCGATTCTCGTATTTTTGGCACCTAAGAAGAAACTGGACGACATGGTTTGAGTAATGGAAGTAAGGAGGGAAATAAACTGAAAGGGAAGGCCACAACATTGCATGTATATGTGACCGTCCATTCCCCTAGCCCCGGTGCCTGTCTGTACATTTAATGCCGCCTAAAGCCATATTGCCTTTTGCATTATTCTTCAAGGTCGAGCTTCTGAGACTTTAGTTTGTTTAACTTGGAATTCTATTGGATGCTCCTGGTAACAATGGGCACTCAGTAATCCGATAGTGACCTATTTTTGATTTTTATGGGGTTCTCAGTGCGACAAGGTCATTTGCGGGGCAAATTTGTATGGTGGTCCAGTGACTGGTGACAGGAACATAAACTTGTATGGAACTTTTGAGCCACCAGGGGAGAACGAGTGGGGAGAATGTGGTCGCCAAGGCTGTGTCGATCGGCTCAGCAGGTGAGGGGCTGAATGAATCATCAATAACACCTAAAGAAACATCCAATGAGCACTAGCTTGCCTTAATCCTGTCTAAAACACATACCAGAGAGGCTTTGAACCGTGAGCACAGACGTGAGAGTTACCTCAGTCATTTTCTTGTCAGGGAGCAAAGACACTGAAGACACTGAATGAAACCATGATTCCTGTCAATTGAAGATTTAATGGATCGGAACACATGCTTTCAACTCTCATCGACCAATCCATTGGTACTCCATTGGACTTTGATAGAAGATGAGTGTCTGGAATGATCACCACACATCCATTCCCACCGGAGTAAGGCCTATCCTGTGACCTGTGTTGAGTAAATTCCGAGCATAGACTCAGACGATATACGGAAAGAGTGAGCTATAAGTTTTTCACCTACATAATCTCTTTGAGAGTACTTGTATACTTACCACAGTGGGCAACTAATTACTCACGAGGAACGTCAGATTGGAATAGGGTTATCCAAGGGATAGACCAAAATGAACTAAGTATTTACGCACAGTAAACCTCGTCTTAGATCTTAGTTCTCAAGCCATTAGCATGCGGGATTGCCAGTGATACAGCCCTTGTAAACATGCTCAGCGATAGTTCAACATAATGAGGAAAGATAAGCTGGGTTATGGCGGAAGAACTACGCACACTACAAACATTTGAACAACTATCGTTGCTGGGGTTGACACTGGTCTTGCGAGTCATGATTGGAGGTTCACTGTGCTGATCGTGGCAGATGACAATGGGGACCGTCATTGTTACTGATAATTTCCATTTCCACCGTGACGACGGTTAGCTGGCTTGACTTGGAGCATCGCTCAAGAGAGGCATGTTCCCTCGTAATTGGAGACAATACTGTTACCGGTAGCATAATCAGTAGTTCGAGGTTGCAGTAAACCTCAGATTGGCAAGACAGAATTGAGAGAGGAACCAGAGGCATGTTCTTGATATTCGCCCTGTGTTTGATAAGCACTGTTGTGTTCGATCCGACATGTTAGATGTCTCGTTATCCACCCAATCGTAAAAGGCTTGCTCAGATACTCTCAAGGCTCTGTGGCGAGGAAGAGTACCAAAAAACCAAGCTGCGGGGAAGGATCAAGTGCCAGTTAGGAGAAAGCACGGTGACAGCTACGGCGACTGGTAGGTGAATAGTCCCGGCAGTTCCTTTGAAGTGGGAAAGTACTTGATTCTAGATATCTCAAAACCAAACACTTCGAGATCATTTCCTCGCCAGGGGGACAAAGGGAGAAGGGAGCTTTGGCAGTTGTATATTGGCAGGTTCAGATATCTTTCATTCTGGACGCTTCTTGTCAACCACTGAGCGACGTCGATACACTCTAATTTGACATAGATTAGAGAGGATAGGGTACAATGTGGAGGAAGATATCATAACCTTTGTCCCTGGTACTCCAATGTACCAACCGGTGATATCCATAAGAATTCAGACCCACTCTTCTTCGCTTCGTTGACATTGAGGTACCGGTCAGGTACAACTCACATTGTCAACACATCTAGAAGGAGAATCAACGTGAGCGAACAAATTCACGAACTTGGAGAAAGTCCAGTTCGCCGAGACAGTGGATCAAAGATCTTCAAGGCTAAATTGTAACAATGGCGCAGGATCCTGACGATTGGAGAGCATCACCGTAATCTATTGAAAGCGGCGCACTGGATGGCCAAGGTCAGAATGAACGGAGCTCAAATGAGTTTTGATTCCAGCACGATGAGACTCGACGCGAGATAAGGCCTCGGAATAGATATCATGACGATAAGAGGTGGGTGTTCATCTCGTTGAGGTATGGTATACGTTTCAGCGAGTTAAAAAGCTATATCCTTGAATCCTTGCAAAACAAACGTGGATCGGGAAGGGTGGTGATGCCTCTCGTTTTTGCTTCATGACCTCCGGCCTGGTTGCGTCAATTTTTTGTCCCTATCTTTGCGAAATAATCGAAAGAGTGACCAGAGAATGGAATCCGCAGAACAAAACGAGTTGAGTCGAGGTGAGGTGAGAGTGTCAACGGAGCCGATTTGGCGCAAGAGATTCAATTCATACCATTATTCTGGCCTCGCAGCATCAGAGCTACCTAGAATCGCATCCTTTGAGGTGTTTTAAAGGTTAACGAGGCTGGATTATTGGAGTATTGTGTGTTTGTACGAGAGGGATGGACGGACTTTGAGGGAACAATAGGTAATAGAAGTGATTAAAATTTGAGATGAGGCTGCACGTTGAGGTTTGAGAAGTTCCTCTTTGACTTTAATTTGAGTTGGGACTTGATGGGTTGGATGGGCAGAGTCCCGAGTAAGTGAGTGAAAGAAGACTAGATGAACATGAGAGAATTCCGGGCACGCCATAAGTACGTACGGTCCTCTCCAGTATATGATCTGTTTTGCAGCTCCCTATAGGCTTAAGTCCTCAGCTGGTGTGGTCAAAGGAACAGGGTTAGATTATGAAAGACTCGCATTTTTTGAGACAAAACACCTCAAGTATGCACTTAGGCTACCCAAACCTCCTATCAGTCAGAAAAAGAGTGTCCAGCGACCTACCCAGCAGTTTTGCTTAGTACGCAGCTGGAACAACTGGGAATACGCAGAACCCAATTGTGGTGGAGGTTGGAATAAGGAAACGATCTCGCTTGGCAGTGATGAAATGGCAGGCAAAAGTCGGTTCCCACGCTTGGGCCAGCCACCTGATACAACGAACGCGTCGGTAAAAGCGACCAAACAAGGCCAACTAAACCGTCCTACAGCAGAAGTAAGCTGGGCGCGACTCGTATTCACTACAATCTTGATAGGGTATACCTCATTTCGCCTTACCCTCTCGGTCAGAATTCAACTCTAAGTTGGTTTGCTGTCCAATAGTGAGAGTGACCTTCGATTCTCGCTCTTCGACTCCCAAATGAGCTTTTATATTGCCATAGTGCAGATGTGTTAAAAGGGACACGCAGCTGAGCCTCGACGAGAACAGTTTTTTCAGATGGTAGTTGGTGAAGGCATTTAGCACCAGCCACCCCACCCTACGGGTACCACAACTAGTCGTTTCTCAATCACCACTACTCCCTCAGCCGCCTAGTACTCGGCCTCGCGGCCCGCCATGTGTTGGAATCTCATTCACTCGAGTACAGATAAACCATAAGAGGCAGTGCAAGCCAAAAATGCATATTTAGTAGTCCATATCATCAACGATATCAAATACAGTTTCATCCGACGAATCCGAGATTCATTCAACCTTAAGGTCACATGTACCCAGCCTGAATGGCTGAAAAAGGACGTTAGTGTGAGGCTTGAGGGAGGGAACAGAATAACCTTACCTATCGTCTCCAATGAAAGTATCTGTACACGGTAGGCTGAGGTGCATCAGGAAAATGACAAAAAACTTTTCCGGGCTTTTCCGGGCTTGTTTCGACTTGTAGAGGGCCATCAAAAAGTTATGTCAAGATCTCCACAAGTTCATTATTTGCCGGCACTTGAGCCTCCTCAATGCAGAATTAACGGAGATTGAAGAACCCATCTCTCGCCATGATACTTCAGGACTTCTGCTCTTACACACCAAGATCTCCATCTGTAAGATTATGCCCCACAGGGGATCGGGAGAACGGTGATTTTTGAACTGGTGGACTTGTCACTTGCGGTACCGGTTAAAAAACCCGGAAAAGCCCAAAAAGCCGGCCGGGTTTTTCGCTGTTTTGCTGATGTGATGGCTGCGGGCTGTGCTAACCTGTCGATATTACAGGGAGAAAAGCTGGCAATTAGCACAAGGTTCATTGAAATGAGCAACGTCAAAATGTACCGGATAGTTGACAAGCATGTGTAGGGGAAGCCGAGTGGATTGTTGCCCACGGCCATAATAAATGTCTTGCCCTCTACTTCATCTTTGGGTGGTTAGGGTTACTGTAAAGAGCATGGCTGGCTCTAGTAAGTAGAGAAAGAAAGACATTTTTCAGTAGCACCAAGAATACCTGTTACCAGAAAAGTTACCTCACACCTTGGTCAAGGTAAAACCTTGTTTCCCTTGCGGTTGAAACAGAATTTGGTGCCTTGAATCCGTTATAGAAAACGTCTTTGGGAGTTCTTGAGCATTGAGGAGGAAGTGAGCGGGATAGATTCTTTTTTTCTACTTGGTCACTGAGCAGGCTTCTAGCAGTGAGCGAAGGCACCTAGAGATAGAGTATGTGGGGACGGGAGTATAAAAGAGATCAAGAAAGCACGCAACTTCCCAAAACTCCCAACAATGCTGGCTCTAGATGTTCTCCTTTAACTGATGACACTTGATTCACTTGTATGAGATCTTGGAGTGTATATCCTTACACCTGTACAGGCAAAATCTTAGATGATAAGCGATCACAGAACAAAACAGCATACCAAAGAGAACAAAAGGCATATCAGTATTCTCCACCTTTTCTCATCGGTACATCTGAGGTACCCGATAATGACCATGACGGTGGTAGGCATCAACAATAGTGCTGCAACACAACCCATCACATATGAGGCCGATATGGTGATGGTAAAGCTCTGGAGCACGACATGTCAGACTTGTATGAGATTTTTGGCCATTGTTGACAGGGCTTGTTGAGTCTACCTGCATTGATGTTGCCTATGGATATGGATTGGTCAGTGCCATGTGATGAGCCAGCATAGTCAAACTGCACAGTGGGTTATAATGTCCTAAACCTCACCTTGGGTTAGATAGCTTGTAGAGCTAGTAGTTAGAGTGCTTTGAGATGCTTGAGAGGTGATAATCGAGTAGATTGTCCTAAGGCTTAAAGCCTTGGAGTACCAGCTTTTATACACAAGTTTCAGTACATGTAAGAGTCATTACCATCATATGAAACTACTACTAGAAGTAGGTATTTAGCTGTATAGTCATAATACTAATGAGTGTGTCTGCAGTCCTATTGGCCTGCTTAGCTACTAAAGTCCACTGTGCCTCGCACTAAGGACTATGAGCATCATACCTGATGCAACTACATACGTAGCAGGTATCTACAGTGTCATTTGTGAAGCAATAGCTACGTAGATACTTCTTGCATGAGAGCACAAGTGTTCATAGAGGCGTAGCTCTATAAATAGTGTGTGATGCGTAAACAACATGTCAACAATGTATCACATGATATCCATCATGTTCAACACTCCCCCTCACTAAGTTCGTCATGCATAGAGCGAATTAGTGGAAGGTTAAACCTAAAGCTTGTCTAAACTTTTCAAACTTGGGTCATGCAAGATTCTTCGTAAGAAGATCTGCAGGTTGATCCGCTGTTGGAGCATAAAAGATTTTAACCTTTTGATCCGTGACTGCACCCCTGATGAAATGATAACGAACACCAATATGTTTTGTTCGCTTCTCAGAGACTTCATTGCTACTGAGAAATATTGGGCCTTGGTTATCACTAACACAAGGTATCGATTTCACTGGGTAACCAAGCTTGTTAAGCAACGATTTCATCCATGAAATCTGACATGTACAATCAGACAAAGCCATATACTCGGCTTCAGTGGATGATAATGCCACCGTCTTTTGTTTCTGAGAAGCCCATGAGACTGGTGCATCAGCAAGCTTGACAAGATATCCTGTCTGTGATTTTCGGTCATCCATATCAGTTGCCCAATCAGAATCAGCAAAAGCAATAAGCCCTTGATCTGATTTGCCATTGTAAACAAGTTCATACGACTTCGTGTCGTTCAGATACTTGACAATGTGCAATGCCTTCTGTAGGTGCTCCTTCGTAGGGTTTGCACCATACTGAGACATTTTGATTACAGCAAAAGATATGTCTGGATGTGTTCCCAACGCCAGATAAAGTAACGAACCAATAACAGACTGAAATCGTTGTCTGATCTGAGTATCAACTGGACCATTGTATTTGGCCGGGTTGTAACCACTAGGTAATGGCGTATATGCCATCCTGGCATTCAGAAGTCCGAATTTGCAAATGATCTTTCCCAGGTAGTCCCGTTGATCAAGTATGATCCGGCGATTCTTCCGGTCACAAACAATTCACATCCTCAGGAATTCTTCAGGCTCGCCAAGGTCTCGACATTCCCAGATCTTCATAAATTCGCCTTTCAATCGTTTGATTTGGGTGCGATCATTTCCCATAAATAAAGCATCATCAACATAGACAATAGCAATTACGACTTTGCCATTTTTGTTGAAGACATATACGCCAGCATCGGATAGGCATCTTTTGAATCCCAATTGTTTCATGGATTCAGTACACTGTTGCCACCAAGCTCAAGAGGCCTGTTTTAATCCGTATAATGCTTTGCGTAACCTCCAAACCTTGCTGGAGTCCATAACGAAGCCTTCGGGTTGTTCCATGTATATCTCCTCATCTAAAGCACCATAAAGGAACGCCGTCTTGACGTCCAACACTGAGATATCCCAATCTTCAAGCGCTGCTAGTGCTGGTAGAAATCGTACTGTTTCGTAGTGTATGATCGGAGAAAACAACTCGTTATAATCTATCCCTTCTTTTTGCGAGTATCCTTTCGCAACAACTCTGGCTTTTAATCTGCCATTCGATTTAACATCGAATACCCAACGTGATTTAATTGCCTTATGGTTTTTCGGCAATGTTACAACGTCATAGACATGTCTGTCACTGAGCGATTGTAATTCCAGTTTGCAGGCTGCTTCCCACTTCGGAATTTCATCCTTCGGGCGTGTCTGGATCTTTTTATAAGTCCATTCACGAACGTCGTCTAAGTTACTCTCTGGCAACTCTCCGGTGCATGAAAGCAGATAGTTGGTGTAATTTACTCCCCCTTCCTGAGCTAGATCTTGCATTAATTCATCCATGTCCATTTCAACATCTGGCTCAGGAACCTGAACTGGTATGGTTTCAGGCTCGTTCATCGGATTAATCTGACGTTGCCAGTTGGAATCAGAATCAATGTCTCGTTCTATTTCTACATGAGGTCTGTTTCCATAGACATTATTAGGTCTATGAGGAACAGTGCGCGTTCGCGCGGGATTCCTTTGAACTTGTGGTTCAGGTGGCAGAAATACCATTTGTGGATTATTCCTAGGTAATTCCCTCCATTCTCGTTGATGTTCACAATTGAATCCAAAAGGATTATCTCGTGGAGCATTCGAAGGACCTGCCGTACTGGGATCAGGACCACAACAATTAGGTTGAATAGTGGGACCTTTCAGTGATCCAAAACCATTGTTATGGGGTTGATGAGTGTGCGTCTCATCATCCGAATCCTGATGTTCGGGAGGACCTCCCCCTTGATCATGACTGTCGTCAGAATCAGAAGGTGGAGGTATATTTGGAAGATCAAATAGATCGTCATCATTATGATCTCCAGGACCGTCATAAGGGTATAAGTTAAAGGGTATAGGTCGGACAGGTTTGTCGGATTGATCTAACTCTAATGATCCAGGTAGCTCCTTTTGACATTTAGGGAACCAGTTTTCATCGAAAACTGCTTGTGGTGTCACGTAAACTTTATTATTTCCGGGTCAAAGGAACCTATAAGCTTTTGATCCGTCATCATAACCAATGAAGATCATTGCTTCCAAATGTGGAGCAAGCTTATTCTTTCGATATGGAGTATCAGCAGGAAGATACACGTAAGCGCCACAGCCGAATGTTCGAAAATATGAAACATCAGGCTTCTTCCCTTGATAACGTTCCACCGGAGTTTTCCAGTTTCTTGAGCGAATGGGAGTTCAATTATAGGTATGAAGGGCTGTAAAGAGTGCAAACTCCCACCAATTTTCAGGAGCACAAGCCTGAAAACACATTGCTTCAGATTTTTCTCGCAATATGCGATTGAATCGTTCAGCGTGCCCATTCTGTTGATGAATATGAGGAGCCCCTTTATTCGTCATCAGACCTAATTCCTCGTAATATTCACGTTGTGCATTTGAAAAGAATTCTCCCCCTCGATCAAAATGTACGTGTTTGACCTTTTTATCAGTCTGATGCTCTACAAGAGCGTTCCATGCACGTAAATTTTGATCAGTATCAGATTTCTTTCAAATAGGATAAACCCATCCATAAGATGAAGCATCATCGAACAGCATTAGAGCATATTCATTCTGATAATATGATGCCTTAGGGTATTCTATCAAATCTCCGTGAACGAGTTCGAGAATCTCCTTAGCTCGTTTGGAAGAAGGAGGATATGATTTAGACACCATTTTGCCTTGGGCACAGCCCCAACATATGGTTGTATCGTCCTTTGGAATAGCCAATTTCTCTGGAAAACCTTTTACGTGTTCCACTACATTCCTTAAAACTCTGGGATCAACATGTCCCATTCGCCTATGCCAAACTTTGGAGGTTTCTACGAAGAAAGATTTGACAGATGCAAATAAAGACGTTCCCATAAGCGTCTTTGCGTTCATCCATCGTAGGTTATCCCCTTTGAAGCTAGGATAGAAGCTCATAAGGAGTGACCCATCTTCCTTATTCTGAATCGAAGTCTCTTGACCGCTTCCAATTGTCTGATAACCCAGACTTTGGAATTTGCCGTCAGAGATTAAACAATGAGGGCTATGTGGATTATACAACACTGGATAGAGTTTTGTATCTTGCGATACACCTGCACTGTTGGTATGTCGAATATTGACAGTACCATATCCCTTTAGCTGAATCTTAGCTGCATCGCCGGCAGAGGTAGATAAATCCATTGGTATAGCAAACTCATGATAGTCTATGAAATCCATATTGAACGGAGTCATATGTCCAGAAGCGCCACTATCAAGTAGCCAAGCTTCTTGAGGATTTATTGCATGATCACTCGTGATAGCAGAAAATGATTTGAATTGCATAGATTCGAATACAAGTACATTATCACATTTGTTGGATTTATTGTCCTTCAAAATGATATTGTTCTGTTTCGAAATCTTATCAGCGAGTGTCAGACTATCAGAGTTAAATACTTGCCAAGGGGACCTATCGTTACTCTCATACCAGTGCTCGTCGATATTATTCATCTCTTGCCAGGTTGCAGGTGCAGGCGGTGGAGGAGATGGCGGTTCAGGAGTTGGCGTACGATGTTCCTCAACAGGAGTATTCTGACCAGTACTTTCCATGGCGTCAGCAATGAGATTTCTGTATCGTCGGATGATTAGATCCAACATATCATTGATGCGTCTGCCACAGACAAGTTGGTATTCTGCAAGTTGAAATGCAGATTCAGATTCTCGTTGGATTCGTTGAATTACTTGAATCCTTCTCCTGATTAAGTCAACATTGTGCACTGCGTCTGGACTATTAGTCACAGCAGTGCTCAACTGTACCTCCTCAATGTGCCTCTCTAAGACTGAGATTGTAAGAAGATCAGTCAGCCTATTATCTGCAGTTTCCTGGGCTCTTTTGATTGCTTCGGTGATTTGAGGCTCATCATTTGCTGTCACCCATGGGTCAACTTCGTATGCTGGCGAAGTTGGTCCTTCTCCAGGATAATCTGGAAGTTCGGACACCATGTTAATCGGGTTGCGGTTGTCAACAACTTCGCTTGTTGAGGTGATTTGTTGTGGTTGATCAGTTACTCTTGGAGGAGCTTGATCAATTGAGCATTGATGTACCGGTGATCGAAAAGTAAAATTGACGGAGAGTAGCCTAGCCGGAGTTGATGCAGATTGCATAGAAAAGTATTGCGTCGGTGGAGGAATTGGTACTGGGGCTTGCACAAGATCTTCCGTAAGTCTAGCAAAAAGTCTCATGAATTGTTCCGGTTCATATTCCGGAGTCATTCCTGTAAGAAGCTTTTGCTCGAAGACTTGTGGAAAAGGCATCTCATTTATCCAATGATACAAGTAGGTGTATGGGTTTCAAAGTTCACTAAATTCAATTTTAGGAACAAACCTGGTGAACTTGTCTTTGTTCTCAGGTTTGAAAGGATCTCCCCTAAGGTTGATCATCCTTATACCTCTACTGTGTTGGATAGATGTGCCTAGACCATGTAACTATTTTCCTTCTATGCCTAATAACACCATTAATTCCCAGAAGATGGGATTCAGGACCTGCGTGGGCATTCCGTGGAACTCATCCTCTTTATCAACTTCGAAGACATGATAAACATTCTTGTCTTCAGATTTTCTGAAAAGAATCCAGTCTTTCCAGGCAACCTTGTTGATATTGATGATAACTTGAGAGATATGATCCACATCCCATTTCCAGTACCCTGATGGTGTAAACACATATACTGCCTCTATCTGTGTATTGTCTTCGACCTGCCATACAGCTTGTCTCGGAGTCATGTTATAACATGTGCTTCGGTCAATCAAATAGCAGAACATCGCAAGCTTGGTGTGAACCAAAATGTAGATGTTCTTGTGTCTATAATGACCGAATCTTCTCCAGACTTTCTCAATAATATGATCCATATGATCTTCTTCGTATCCTGATGGCAGATACATCCCCGATTTCTTGGTTAACATAGCAGGATGATGGAGATTTTCATTTGCAAACACGACAGGATAATAGGGTCTAACCGCGATTTCGTACATCCTATCAGTGCTCACATGCCATTCTTTATATTCGTTCAGGAAACAAAAAAGTTCTTTCTTGTCATATTTGACAAAGACATAATCATTCAGATCAAATGTATGGTCATATCGAACATCATTCACAGATGCATATGGGGGAGCGAAAGGAGCAGAAGGTGGTCTCTGGTTTGCCCAATGTTCACTAAATTCAGGGTCGTAAGTCTCATGTGGCCAATATTGATCAGGCATATGGCACAAGAGAGAATTTGGACAAGATACAGGAGTGTCTGGATCATATATGGATCCACACTCCTGAGACTCTTCGACCCCTTGATCTGTTGGCTGATTAAATAACATCGCCAGATCTGATTGGGAAACTTCGAGTACTGAGAGTCCACTATATTCTTCTCTTTGTCTGGACCTGGTCCTAACTGGTGGAGAGTATTTCCAAGGCACACTTGCTTCGGTGCTACTGGATGGTCGAGCCTCAAATGAATCTTCGGATGCAACTTCTGCTTCCGAGTCAGATGCCATCTGTTGAACAGGTAGCTCCTGAATCTGAGATTCATAGACTTGTGCTTGAGATCTTTGCACAAGATGAGGTAATTCTCCACTACTAGGTACTCCATCGTCTGGACTACTGAGTTCAGAGACATCAGGATGGTATTCTTCCTGTCGAGGATTAGGAAGAGTGAGAGGATAAACTTCATCCTCATCATCACTACCAGCAGCTTCTGCTGCGCGTCCTGCGGCTTCAAAGTGTTCTAGATCTGATCCTTCAAGGTTATCAAGATCACTGTAGGAGTCATCATCTTGCTCCATGCGTGCATTTGGTTGCAAGGGATATTGCTCCTCAGGGGTAAGCTTGTTTTGATGAATATGTTCCTCAATATTCTGAGCGGTAATCGATACCATCCCAGCAGAGAAATTTTGATTATAGGCAATCCTATCTCGTCAAGCTTGTTCCCTTTTTTGAACTCTTTGATGCCTAGTTGACATACGCATTGCCTGTCGAAAGTTTAATTGCGGATATTGCTCAAAAGCTTCTGCCAAAGTTTGTGGTTCTTCGACTTCTGCTTCATGTTGCAAATCAAGTAACTGACGTGGTACTTGATTAGCTGGATATTCAATCGACAAATGCTTGTCAACTGGAACTCAGTATGATACTGTTTTGCTGACTAGCTCTGTGCGTAAGGAATCATTATGATCCTGAATGGACATGTGAACACTCTGGGGTTGAGAGAATTCTGCTTCCAAAACAGAACATTGCTGAGCATCTAGAGCGGCAACGTGCGATTTTTGCCCCCCTTGCTTAGGCTTGTTCTGCTTTTTTCCTTTTCCCTTGCCTTTGCCTTTCTTGTTGTTCTTCTTCTTTGAAGAACCTCACACCCAATCAGTGAAAGAAGCCACTTTTATTGAAACGAGCTTTGGCTATTCTCCTTCATTGGGGGTAGTTTAGGGGCCAATTCCCCTTCCCAGGAAGACTTCGGCTATCTCAGCTTCTAAACTGAGAGACGTCGGCTGGGCAATTGCGAATTGATAGAAGTTCTCAGGCTCCGTTGCTACGTATTTACATTTACTTACATACAGTACAACCCGGGGTTGGTTTCCTTACAAAGCCAATTGACGAAGAACAAGTTTAGTTTCGAAGGAAAGTCGAACTAGACAAGTTGATACGATAGATACCTTTATGATAGAACCCGCATCTACTGAGTGAGGTAGTCGGCGAAGAAGGAGACAAACAATTGATCTGTGATCAAAAATATAAGACCTCAATCAGTTTAGTAGTGGACTTTAGATTACATTTTACCTTACGAAACCAAGAATACCACACTTTAACCTGCACATCCACACACCATGAACCACGTTCAACAACCCACTCCTGACTTCCTCACTCTCCTATGGGTCTTATATCAGACGATCCTCCTATGGTACAAGGGTGTAACAGCCAACACCACCCAATCCATTAACCCTGAAAAAAAAATTGAAGTAATTCCCAACCACGTACAACCACCGACAACACAAGAACCCAAGATAGATCCACCACCACCAGCAATGAAAGATACCATTCCAGTTTCAGGGAAAATGGACAGGGAAACCATGAAGAGGAAAGGCCTGTGCTTTAAATGCCAAAAGCCAGGACACAAATTCTTTGATTGCCCTGAAGAAGGGGACAAAGAGAAGGAAAGACCTGATGTTCAGACAATGACACAGGAGGACAGAAACAGATTGTTGAAAGATTTGTTGGATCAGGACCCTGAAAAGACCCCTGGAGATAGTGAAAACTCCAGAGGGAAACACACTTTTCGATTTGTAGACCATAGCTTAGTCATTCCAGAAATAGACGATGCACTGAAACAAATTGAAAAGGGTCCACGGTTCAACAATTGGCGGCTGCGTCCCTGGACAAGCCAGTGGTACGCACAACAGTTACGGCAAATGCCCTCGGACATGGGAATCATCCTACTCAGAACGATGGTACACCCAAAGAGACAAGTTGAATGCACTGAACTAGTCTTGAGAGAGCTCAACCTACTGAACAACTGGAATGTTGTTGAAGCTCTTAACGAACTAAAGACACCACCCCGCTACATTTGAGGAAATGGAAGCCAAACAAACATTGATCTGGTTGTCACTACACTAGATGATCAAAGATCTTTAGACGTAAAGGCATTACTTGATAGTGGGTGCACAGGCAGTGCAATCAATGAACGATTCATTTGAGAACATGGCATTAATACCAAGAAGTATGTCAGATCGATCCCTGTATACAATGCAGATAGAACACTCAATTCCGGAGGTCCAATCTCGGAATATGTTGATCTGAGAGTCACAATAAGGAATCATGTCAAGACACTTAGCTTTGCAGTTACCAACCTTGGCAAAGCTGACATATTATTGGTCATGAATGGCTTAAGCAACACAACCCTAGTGTTGACTGGCGAACAGGAGAAATTCTGTTCAATAGATGCCCTGAAGAATGCCGACCCGTTGAATCTGATGCCGAACCAGAAGATGATCCTGATGATGATGATGATCCAGAAATAGAAGCTGGAGATCGAATACTCGTAGTAGACATCCAACAGGAATTACACATACGAGCTTGAGAAAATGTGTCCACCAAACTGGCACATGAAGCCAAAAAGGGAAAGGAAGAGCAGACCTTTGAAGAGATTGTTCCAGAAGCATACCAGGACTTCAGGGACATCTTTGATAAGAAGGATTTTGACCAATTCCAAGACGCCCCTGGGACCATGCCATTGAATTGATCCCAGGAGCAAAAGGTCAGAACTCTGCTAAGATATACCCTCTCAGCCCGGCAGAACAACAAGAGCTTGATGTATTCCTAGAGGAGAACTTGAGAACCGGTCGAATCCGACCATGTAAGTCACCAATGGCGTCACCCTTCTTCTTTGTCAAAAAGAAGGATGGGAAACTGAGACCTGTACAAGACTACAGAAAACTCAACGAGCAGACAATCAAAAATCGCTATCCTCTGCCGTTGACACAGGAACTCATTGACAAACTCAAAGGCACCGTTTGGTTTTCAAAGATGGATGTTTGATGGGGTTTCAATAATATCAGGATCAGGAAGGGAGATGAATGGAAGGCAGCATTCCTCACAAACAGAGGGATGTTTGAACTGCTCGTCATGTTTTTCGGTCTGACCAATTCACCTGCAACGTTCTAGACAATGATGAATACCATTCTCCGTGAAGAAATCAACACAGGGAAAGTTGTTGTATACATGGACGATATCCTTGTCTTTACGAAGACGTTGGAGGAACACAGGGAGATGGTCCGCCGAATCCTAGATAAGCTTCGTGCACACAAGTTGTACTTGAAACCAGAGAAATGCCAATTTGAACAACTAGAGATTGAATTCCTTGGTTTGATCGTTGGAAAGAGACAAGTCAGAATGGATTCAGTCAAGGTGAAGGCTGTCAGTGAATGGCCCACACCAAAAGACAAGAGGGATGTACAACAGTTCCTCGGATTCATCAACTTCTACTGACGTTTCATCCGAGATTTCTCACATGTGGCACATGCTTTGCACAAGCTAACTGGGAAACAGAGCTGGGAATGGACAAATGCACAAGAAGAGGCCTTTAACAACCTGAAGATAAGAGTCACAACAGCCCCTGTGCTAGCCATACCCAGAGATGATGGGAAATTCCGCATTGAAGCAGATTCGTCAGACTTTGCAGTAGGGGCTATACTATCACAGTACCAAGATGGCAAATAGAAACCAATTGCATTCCTTTCCCACTCACTAAATGAAGCAGAGAGAAATTATGAAATCTACGACAAGGAAATGCTTGCCATTGTGATAGCCCTTCGCAAATGGAGACAATACCTGTTGGATACTATGGAAGATTTCGAGATCTGGACAGATCATAAGAACCTCGAATACTTCAGAAAACCACAGGATTTGAACCAACGACAGGCCAGATGGGTAACTATGATGCAGGACTACCACTTTACTCTGCACCATAAACCTGGACGGCAAAATGCTAAAGCGGACTACCTGTCGAGACGAGCAGGTCATGAGAGGGGGGTAAATGACAACAAAAACGTTGTTTTACTCAAACCAGAACTTTTTCGCCTCATTGTCATAGCATCACTAGACAAAAGCATAATGACTCAGATCAAAGAAAACAAAGATCGAGATCAGTCTGTGATTGAATCATTGACTAAGAAGGAAAAAGGCTGGGAAGAGAACGACGATGTTGTCACATGGAAGGACAGGGTCTATGTTCCTAAAGATGAAAAGCTTAGGGAAGATATTATTCATCTTCATCACGACACCTCCCTAGCTGGACATCCAGGATGGTTTAAGACGCTAGAGCTGATTACCATTGGTGGCCTAAGATCAACTTTGATGTCAAACGCTATATCAATGGATGTGACAGATGTCAAAAGGCTAAACCAAGAAGAGAGAAGCTCGTGGCACCGCTCCAGCCAAATGAAATTCCGGAGAAAGCATGGGAAATAGTAACGATTGACTTCATAGGCCCACTGCCGTTATCTCAGGGCCGAGATATGATCATGGTTGTTGTAGATTGTTTGACCAAGAAGGCAATCTTCATTCCCACAAACCAACAGATCACTTTGGAAGGAACAGCACGGCTTTACATTGAACATGTGTTCAAGGAGCATGGATTACCCCGGAAGGTCATCTCGGACCGAGGGCCTCAGTTTGATTCGAAATTCATGGAGAGCTTATTCCACATACTTGGAATTGACTCGAACAAGTCAACGGCATACCACCCTCAGACAGATGGTCAGACAGAACGAGTGAACCAAGAAATTGAAAAGTACCTACGAATCTTTGTCAATTTCAGACAAGATGACTGGGTCGACTGGTTAGCTATTGCCCAGTTTTCATACAATGATAAGGTTCATTCAAGTACTGGTCAATCGCCGTTCTTCATGAACTACAGACAACACCCTTGGAAAGGAATGGAACCAAGAAGGAATGGAACCAGGAGTCCCTGAGCAGAGCACTTCAGTAAGACCATGGATCAGATCCAAGAAGAAGCTGCTTCATCCCTAAAATGTGCAGCAGAAACCATGAAACACTTCTATGATCAAAACCGGTCTGAATCTAGGGAATATGAAGAAGGCAACCAAGTCTATGTTGAGGTCACAAACATATCCAGTAAATGTCCAGCCAAGAAACTTGATAACAAACGACATGGTCCTTTCAAAGTTATGAAAAAGATTGGTCCTTCATCGTACAAACTCAAACTCCCAAATACTTGGAAGATACATCCAGTCTTCAATGAAGCTCTCCTTATGCTGTACCATCCTCCCGAATTCCCCTCACAAAAACCTTCTCCTCCCCCTCCTATTGAAGCAGATGGCAGGAAAGAATACGAAGTTGAAGAGATTGTAGATAGTCAACTGAATGATAAAGGAAAGATAGAATACTATGTCAGTTGGAAGGGTTATCCAGTTGAGGAAAATACTTAGGAACCCATAAGTAACTTAAAGAATGCGAAAGAAGTGATTGCGGACTTTCATAGAATAAATCCTATGGCTCCAAAGCCAAAAAACTTTCGATATTTAGTTATGTACACATTACTATATCCTACCTCTCAAATAACAGGAAAATGATCTTCTCATCACGAAGACGTGATCCTTAAAGGGGGGTAATGTCATGAATTTCCCTCCTATCTTATCTTTTCTCCTTATCTTATCATTTTCCATCTTATCTATATCTTATCCCTCACATGACTCATATCTTATCATATGGACACATGGTAGATACATGAAGGGACCCACGTGCTGTAGACACATGTCGGTCCTGTTTTAGATACTGTTTCACGATGTCATACCACACTGTAGACACACACCACAGTCCTCCAAGTAGTATATAAGAAGTAGATACTCTGCATGTATTCCCCAGTCTTGAGCTGGTTTATTCCTCACCAGTATAGAGTTCTCTTATCTTTGCCTCGTTCCCTCTCGTCTGAAAGCTTAGTGCGACGCGTCACCAGGTCAGATCTGGTGATTGCTGACAGAACCCTGCTGGTTCTGGTTATTATTATTCTGGTTCTGGTTCTGGTAGTTGTTCTGATTAGAACGATTGCCCCCATTGGGCTTACCACCAGACTTGTTACCAGATGATCCAGACTGACCAGACCAATTAGGTGCAGACTTAAATTTAGGGACGCCAGACATTTTGGCGCTATAGGCGTATATACTTCTGGTCCAGAATGTCCACCAGTCCTAGCATTCCATGTGTTGGTAATAATTGATATGATTTCGGAAAGCTTCAAATCTTCCTTCTTGAGTTGAATCACATATTCCTTGAGATTTGCCCATGATTTCGGAAGTTTTGCTATGATCATTAACACGAACAGCACTTCTGGTATTTCAACATCCTGACCCTTAAGTTTATGTCACTGTGTAGCCATGTAATTGATACCAGCAACTGGGCTCTGATTCGATGGGAAAACCACCGAATGGAGATTGGTATACATATTGAGAAGTTCAGCCGTGTTTTCGGAACCATAGTTTACTTTAATATTCAAAATACAATCAATTACAGAATCCAGATCAAGGATAGCGTCATGGATAGGGTATGTGCGCATTTGGAGTGCTCCAAAGCATTTCTCATTTCGATCCTGCCAAGTTTTGTATTTGTTCTTGATAGCTTCTGTGGCATCAGTCACAGGGGCGTCTGGCTTCAATTCAGTAAGAACCTTAGCATTTCCCTGGGTGCGAAAGTATGCTTCGAGCGCACGGATAAACTCCTTCCAATTGGATCGGTCCTGTGCCAACATAGGAACACTGTTAAGAGCTCCCTGACCTGCAGGAAGTGTGGCTTCTGCTGCCTGTGCGTAAAGAGGCTGCTGGGCATTGTTATAAACCCTTTGAGAGTAAGGATTATACGTTCGGAGGGGCTGATTGGAGGAAGCCCTAACACTGAACGTTTCTCCTTCAGCCTGAGAAACTCAATAGTTTTCACCATTGGGCTGTCTGGCAATGACGATCTCGGGTTCATTGGTGTGTTCTTGTGAATTGTGAGACATATTTGGTTTCTGCCAAAAATCCCATAAGCATTCTATTTTCTTTATTAAAAGAATAAATGATTGGGAGATTTGACAGTGCTGCTACCAGGTAGGTCATCACAACAGAACATGCAGGTGAGTTAATCTGGTTACGTAGTCCCAGCCAATTTGCAATGGTCTTATGGCGTAACCTCCAGTGTGTATATGTCTGGTGATTCCTTCATGCTATCTGGTCTCAATCCCAGACTTGCAAATGTCTTCCATATGCCTGAGGAATATTATTATTAGAGTTCTAGATCGTTCCATGGAGTACATTCCGCTTCCTCCACGCCATAAGCGTAAGGTCGACAGAAATAACCAATGGAGATACTAGAGTCTAACAATAATTTGAATCAGAGGTCATATGGGTAAGGAGTCCCTGTACATACTAAAGTGGCTGTTTTTGATATGTATAACTATATCATAAGAAATCCCAGTTGTAACGGTCATTTGACCGCGGCATTTTTCAGCCTTCAGACATCATGGCGAACTGGTTTAGAAGCACAGTTCCATGGACATCCCAAAAGGTGCCTCTGCAGCCGAAGCTGTACAGCCGAGGACCACCCCCAACAGTTGGATTTCCAGCAGCACCATGCCATGACAATATATGGTCAAGGCATGATCTGGGTTATCACTTTGAGACAATCTAGGAATCGGCCTAGTAGGGTCTCGCTGCAAATAGAAAGTGAATCCCAGCCATTAGTATGTACATGTGTTCATACGACATGCAAGGGGTACAGGGACATAGAAGGAATGTAGAAAAGTGTCAAAGGGGTACCCTACTACACCACCAGACATAGCCTGCTCATCGCTAGAGACTTCACTAACCCAAGCGGTTAGGATGTCCGCTAGGACGGCGGTGACACCGGAAAGTTATCCAACTACTCCGATCATAACATCAACCTGCCGCCTGTTGCAGGGCCCATAACCTGATGAGCCAGCATAGTCAAACTGCACAGTGGGTTATAATGTTCTAAACCTCACCTTGGGTTAGATAGCTTGTAGAGCTAGTAGTTAGAGTGCTTTGAGATGCTTGAGAGGTGATAATCGAGTAGATTGTCCTAAGGCTTAAAGCCTTGGAGTACCAGCTTTTATACACAAGTTTCAGTACATGTAAGAGTCATTACCATCATATGAAACTACTACTAGAAGTAGGTATTTAGCTGTATAGTCATAATACTAATGAGTGTGTCTGCAGTCCTATTGGCCTGCTTAGCTACTAAAGTCCACTGTGCCTCGCACTAAGGACTATGAGCATCATACCTGATGCAACTACATACGTAGCAGGTATCTACAGTGTCATTTGTGAAGCAATAGCTACGTAGATACTTCTTGCATGAGAGCACAAGTGTTCATAGAGGCGTAGCTCTATAAATAGTGTGTGATGCGTAAACAACATGTCAACAATGTATCACATGATATCCATCATGTTCAACACCATGAGGAAGCCATATCAAGTAAAGGGACATACTAACTCGTTCTAATCCATTGACACAAAACGTTGTAGGTGACTCCTAGAGGGTTGTATGTTATCCAAGCATCGAAGACAATGAACACGTTATCTGATCCAACTGAATGAGTATTTTGTTGCAAGAATGAGAATGTAGACACACACCTCCACTTCCTAGGTCCCAAATCATCTATTCCACAATTGTGCAGCTTTTGAAAGACACCAATTTGCAGGTTCGAAGTACCAACACAATAAAGAGACCTCAATAAGGCAGGGAGACGAGATGATGGCAGTCTGGAAGCAGGTTTGAGCGGAGTCTGAAAAGGGCCTCCTTGAGGCACGAGGCTATCTCGTAAACTGAATTTCTATTGAGCCAGCATAGTTAAATGCACAGTGAGATGAAACTAAAACCTCACATATTGACTATAATGAGAATTCTTGAGTTCTTGCAGATGCTTGCTAGAGGTGATAATCGAGTAGATTGTCCTAAAGCTTTGAGACGCAAAGTCTCCAGCTTTTATACAAGAGTCCTTGTCTATCTACAAGTCATAGAACATAGGTAAGTGAGAATATAGCATATGGTACATATTGCATATCAGTAAGCATAAGTGCTTAAAGAGCAGAGTGAGTAAGTAGGCATAGTCATACTAGCTTTCTGTCTAAGCAATCTAGGGAGAAAGCTCAGTCAGCTTTGAACACTATTGGGTGCACAGCTGAACCTTGTTATAAACCATAGAGATAAGGTGTGAGTACTGACTAACTACAGAGTCTGTCTGAGTATGTACAGGATCTTTCATATGAGTGCAAGTGCCATAGTGAAAGAGTCTATAAATAATCGATGTGTTAACAACATGTCAATAAAGTGTATCACATGGTAACCACATGTTCAACAATTTCCACGGTCTTCCTTCTCTTTCAAGTCAACCACAGAAGTGAAACTTTTCCTTCAGTTGGAATCTCTCGTCAGGTAATGCTGATGTGTTCACCCACGGAAACAACTCTGATATTCCGGCGCTATGTCATACTATGGCCAATTAGAGCCTCATTCAATATCGTTGCCGCGGGTAACAGCGAATACAGCGAATTTGGACGATACGGCTCAAAATATCAGCCTTCTAAGCTCCGTATTCGCCATCTCAAATCTCTATCCTTTTGAGCTCGCCCAATATTCCATTCCGGAGCTTGACCCTACAAGCGAGTGTTTAAATCCGTGGACAATACATCTAGTCTGGTCTCCAAAACCCAATAGTGATTCTCGCATCTCACCGTGCTTGCGCAGTACAAGCCTCTATCCCATATTTTCAGCGAGAAATACAGAGATGTGTTACCAATGATTCCCTTTTGTTATGCGCACCTTTGATCATAGAAAATCTAGACCAATTGTTTTCGTCCCGCCCTCCGGCGCTGTGATCCGACATTGCTCTAGATCCACTGCATGTCTGACCGCGACGACTTTGTAAGTATAATCTGTTTCTGCATATTGGTGCCATATCAATGGTACACGTCTGTACCCGATACCGCTTCCCCCGTGCCGTGTTTGGATAGTTACGTGGTTTTTTTATGCTTGAATTGGGTCTGTCGAAGCTCTAATGTACACGACGGATGCTCATGTGGGTGCCGGCTTCATTACATTTGGACCGAACATAGTTTGACTCTCGTACTAACATTACTCCAGCCTAGAGCCAGTTCGAGTATATAAAAACTTCAACCTACCAAAGCTCTATCCAGCGCCTTATTTGTCGTTCTAATCGTTAGATCATCTATACAGCACAGCTTCGTCGTTACCACCACTGCCGTTCTCACTGCTACTGGTACTGCAGTAGGTCTGTCAGTATGCTCGATCAGTGGATATGAGCACCGCTATAGTCAAAGCTTCTCAGAAAATAGATTCGATGATGCATTCTTGGCGGTATATCTGTGCAACTGAAGCTTAGGAAGGGAGGACTGATCGTAATACTTGGTTTTCCGGGTCGAGAATGAGGTTCTGATGGGACGAAGTACCCAAGTGCGTTATAAATAGTTTCTAATATCTATGGAACGCGCGCTGACTTGAGCTTCTGTTCATAGACATGAGGGCGGATCGTCATGTTCACGGCCGTCTGGCGCTTTGATTAACTGCGTACCTGGACGGAAATTGGTTTCATGTACCTCGAACGCCTATTGAAATTCACTTTCCCGGGTTGTCAATATTATCCATTCTTCCTGGTAATTGGCTGCAGCCCAAATTCGTTCTTATTAGCCGGCGTGCATTGCCAAAACTCAAACTGGATTGGATTACGAGTACTCGTCCGCTAACATCCACCAAATACAGACTGTACTCTTGATTTGGCCTATCCACTCCAGTTATAGTGAATTTTCCTCATTTTGAGTCTTGGTACCTATGGGACTGATGGGATTCATAAGGGTTCTGCCTTCGGCGACCCTACGCTGATGGTCGCACGGGTTGAGCCAGAAACCAAGCCAGAGTGGAGGTATGGCTTTACTCAAACTTTACCCGTTCGGCCATCGACATTTCAACTCAACCTTGATCAACAGCGAAGCACGGGATTGATGCAAAGGGAACTCGCTGGACGTAAATGTATAGTCTGGGGATCTCCCCAATTGTTGATTATTCAGGAGCTCTGCACGGAGGGTATGGCATTTTACGTTCCATATGTTATTGAGCTGAGCGAATACAGACACTAGATATCAAGTGGGCATGTCCCCCACAATACAAGATTCGGAGAACCAACCGAAATAGCCAACTTTAATTTATCCCTCAATGAGGCGATGGTCCCATACATTGCCTCTTTCTCTCCCTTAATAATCTATTCGTTTATCTCCAAGCCTTCTTAACAGTCGCGTTTGTGCGACTTGTTTGGGTGCTGTAAAGACGGATAAAATGGCAGACTTGCAAGCGAGGACAATTCACACTTACCGCGTCGTCCGTGCAGGAATAACCTCTCGATCTTCCGGCTCGAGTTGTTTGTTCGGTTTGCTCGGCGTGGTGACGACCGTTCCCGTCGTTTGGGTACTGAAACGACTCGTTAGATGATATGTACAAGTGGTTCAACAAATTGGTTCTTACCGTCGAGCTGCGGTAGATGTTTGACCGGCACCTACCCCAGTGGTCTTTGTTCCGAGATATTTCTGTTCCGCTCTCTTCGGTTGTATTTGTGAACTTGGTATGGCGACTGCCTTTCCCTGAGCCGAGGGCCTACTCGAGTATTGGAGATACCGAGTGTAGGCTAGAAAAAGAGACTTACCGTGTTGGGCGTGCAGAGGTATTACCACGAGCATCTATCTTTGCTTGTGTAGCTCCCTGTGGCTGTTTAGCTCGCTTGGTTGCCGTGTAAGACGTGGAGGCTGAAGAGCTGGGAAACACCCGTAAAAATGGTTGATACAAATGATAGGAAGTGAAGCTCACTGTCCAAGCGAGGCTGGTTTCTGAGCAATAGGTTTCGATGAATCTGGTTGACATTTGGGTTCCTGCACTGTAGCATGTTGTCCTCTGACGCGGCGTGTCTCTTCCACAGGTTTCTGCGTGTTGGTTTCATGACGATTATCTTCAAACGTCAATCAGGGTACGCATGTGACAAGTGTAGAGCACACATACCTCGTTCTCCCGTGTGCGCCAACGCACGTTCCACAGGTGAATCCACGAATAAGGAGGTTGACGGGTATGCTGGCTGAGAAATTGAAGAGCAAGATTTGCCCAGTCCCTCTGAGTCCCCATGCTGATTCGAGTTTTCTAAGTCTTCATTGCTGCCTGTGTCCTTTAGCTCCACGATCCTTTGAGCATGGGGATTACCTGAACCAAAAACTGAATTATATTTGACGAATTACAGAGAGTGGACAGTACGTACCCCGTATCAGCTCGGGATACCCGTGATCATGAGCATATGTGTCATCTGAGTCATCCAGTTCCTCTATTTCTCCGTCGTCAAAGGCGCCTATAATAAAAGTATCGAGATAAACTCCGATCTCAAAATGACTGGTACGCACCAAAGTTTAGCTCCGAATAGCCGTGACCTTGAACGTGTTGCCTTGCGTCAATGCCAGGGGTAGTTCCTCTGAGTGAGTCTGTAGCGTTCCGTCCAGACCTTTGAGGTAGACGCTGAGTTCGTGCATTGGACCCAGCGACCGCTTCTCTCGGTGTGTGAGAACTATTCCAAAAAGCTCAATACAGTTGATTCGAACTGGGAAATGATACTTACCGTGTTGATCGTGTAGAATTGCCGTCACGAGGGTCCACTGTCACTCTTGTGGTTCCCTGCTCAGACAGTTTGGCTTGCTTGTTCGCTGGGTTGAACACAGAGGTCGGAGAACTGAGATAGGTGGTGAGATGATGGGTGAGAGCACGTGGAAATAAAGCCAACTGCTCAGACGGGCTAGGTCGCTGAGCAGCGCCATTCAATGCATTTGCTGAACATCTGGTTTCCTGCGCCGTGGTTTGCTGTTCTGTGACGCAGTGTGTCTCTTCCACGGAATTTGCTACATTCCTTTCTTGACGAATATCTAAAAGTCGGGTTCAACGTCCTAGGGTATGCATGCTATGAGAATAGATCACACATACCTCGTTCTTCCGTGTGCGCCATCGCGCGTTCTACAGGTAGATCCACGACTAAGGGGGTTGACGGGGACACGGGATGAGAAAGTGAAGAGCAAGATTCGTTCCCGACCAGTTCCTCCGACTCCCATGCCAATCCGAGACTTCCAGGTCTTCATCGCTGTCTGTGTCCTCTGCCTCTACAATCCTTCGAGCATGAGGACTATCTGAACCAAGACTAGATTATCCTTGAGAACTAAAAGAGAGTGGCCGGTACGCACCCCATATTAACTCCGGATATTCATGATCTCGAGCGTATTGCTTCCCATCACGATCATAGTTTCTTTTGTGGAAGTAATTCCCCACCAAGCTATAATCACGATGATTCCAATGCGATCCAAGACACACCTCAACCTTCAGCTCAGGTACTCCAGAATGTTCCCAATCCTTCTTCAAAATCACGGTCTTTCCTTTTGAGTCCCATGACCAGTAAAATAGCTGGCTAGGAAGGGGATGGGGTATACAGTACATTCCGTCAATGTACTCGACATGGAGGGGGGGGACGAAGAGGTACATCGGTGGATGACAGGGTTTCAGACCACGTGGGAAATTGCCAGCAATAAGAAATCCGATTTCATCAATGAAATCTGGAGGATGATATCAGAGGGACGTGAAGATGCTAATTGTGGGGCACGTACATGGTGACCGCCAGCCACTTTTCTCAGACTGGCAAAGGTAAGCGGCGCGGAGTCGAGTTCGGTCCTTCAACGGAAGGCGCAATGAGAAGTATAGGTAGAGTTGGGTGTTGTGGGTATTGTCGAAGTGAAAGTCGACGCGTGAAGGGACTATTGGGATTAGGAGAGGAATGGATGAATAAGATTCATGCACACCTTTCCCAGAATAACTGACATTGATATTGTGACTACGATTCTCAAACCACCACTCGGGACGTGGAGTGGAAGGGAAGTGGGCAACAATTCCGTTCCACTTGACAACAGTTCCGAATGTTATTTGGCCGTGATGTGCAAAGTCTGACAGGTCTTCTTCATTGGTTCCTCCCAATGATGCAATCAGGTACACAAAGTCACCAAGAGCGTTCTCCAAGTAAGTGGTTATCTCGTCAGCATCAAGTTGGGGAAGAGGCCCTTCAGGAAGTGGGGTTGGCGCGTATTGGTAGAAGCCTTCATCTAGTTGTTGGATGGAGGCAGAAGCATCATAGTGCCAAGACCGTGTTTTCAGATTGAATGTCCAATCCACCCGTCTCGACGAAACCTGTTGTGCTATTTTTAGCTTGTCAAGACTCGGATTGGCCAACTCACCGGAATCTTCAGCAATTTGTCGGCACGGAGCGCGGATATTGCGACTTCCTGAAGGCAGTTTTAGGGATGTTTGGATGAAGGCTGAAGGACTTACTCTTGTATACAGAAGGTATTCAAATACAAGATTCCGCGTCAGGTAATATTGATTGACAAACACGTATCCATTGACCAAATCTAGGAATCTCAAGATGTGAGCCCCGAGTACCAGTGCACTCATAAGAGGTTTTGTACCTTCATGCAAGATGAAAGTCGGCATTTCTGCCGTCATCAGTCCCAACATCTGAACAACTCGCCGTGTCCTAGGCTTGCCTTTAAGGTGACAAGCCTACCCGAACCAACTCTAATCTTACCTGTGGGCTGAGAAAGCCTTATAGAACTCTTCCCACAACTAAAAACTAGATATCATTCTAATGCTCAATAGCTAGTCAAGACTGCACTCACCAGGCGTGCAGTGTCCTTATCCTTCTTATCTTTTGGCTCAAAGCTCACCACCGTAACTGTGTAGTTGTGTGGGTATAGTGTGGCGGTGTGAAACCTCTTCACTACTGTGATTCTTGTTTCTCGACCGTTCCGAGAGGACCTGTTGTTCGTCAGAGGCTCCCTCTTTCTGATAACCATTTCCATCTCCCGCGACCAGGTTTGCTCTCGCAAAAGAACATCACCCTCAAGAATCTCCCTATACCGTTTTTGTCTGGGCTGCAAAGCACATTTCTTGAGTTAATTCATGATTGAAAGTGTTTGGTACGTACCATGACTCGATTTTCCTCTTCCTCATGGCAGGTCGTACAAGTGATGTAGTTTTGATGCAGATCCCCTTCGACATTTTGGAAGCTACTCCCGGGACCAATTTCTGTATGTATGGCACCTGAGAAGAACGTGGAGGACATAGTTCAGTGATGGGGGCAGGGAATCAAGCAGGGAGAGGGACTGTGAGCCAAGGCCATGATGTCGCACGTATATAACCGCCCACTCCTCAGCCACGTTGCCTATCCGTGGTATTTAGATAGCGCCCATAAACGCCACCCCATATCAAATACCCACAATCGGTCATTCCTTCTGAGTGATTGTCAATTGATCATCAATCGGACTCGCAAATAAAGGCTTGAGAAATCATCGAGTAACACTCAAATGAACGTCCGATGAGTGATGACTTGCGTCAATCCTATGTAAAGCACATGCCCGAGAGGTTGTGAACAGTGAGCACAGACCCGAGAGTCCCCTCTAGGCTCTATCATTTTCCTGACGGGCGGCGACCACGTTGCACGACACAGTGTTTCCTGTCAATCGAAGGTTTAATGGATCGGAACACAGGCCCTCAACCACTCTATTAAACCTTGATAAACATGAGCGTGTGGAATGATTACCACAGCTCCATTTCTAGTGGGATCAGGTCTATCCAGCACCCTGTATTGGATGAAGGTTCAGGCGTAAATATATACGGTCTGGTGTAAGTTACGCACTCATATAGTTCTTACCAGAGTACTCGTATACTTACCATGATAGGTAAGTGAATGCTCACAAGGAACGCCAGATTGGAGCACAGTTACCCAAGGGATCAATCAGAATAAAAATTTGCGTGATAGAACAAGTTCCTCAATCCTAGCTCTCAAGGAAATAGCATGCGGGACCCCCGATAATATGGTCACCGTGAACATGCACGGCGAACTCGGAATTAAACGATAAACTTACATCTACAGATGGTAATACACAGTATCATGTTCAGATGCTCTGATTCACAAACTGTTGACAGTGAGTATCGACGCAGCGAGAGGGGTGCTATTCGCCCAGGTGGAGCTCTCAAGGGAAAGTTCTATTTCTACTGAGCCGTTAGCACCGCTTCGGATAACTACTTTCTACACGTAAAGTGATTCACCGCCCATCGAGAGACGCAGATATCAGAACACACTGTGATTGTGGCGTTATGATCTCAGTACCCTAAGCTAGATTGAGCATACAAAGAAACTCACGGCCGCTCAATCACAACGTCGAGAAGCGACAAAACTTCTCTGCCCCACAGCATTTTTCGTGAGAATCTTGAAGGCAGGAGCGCCCGGCGCCCGGGATACAGAGGTCAGAAAAATCGGAGTACCGTTCCTTTTCGTGAATGTTGGTTGCGAAATCTCGATAGAAACTGAATGAGGACGCTGATAAGCATTGCGAGAAGCGTTGGAAACGAAGAGAAAGATTCAGGTGAGATTCGGGAACTCTGTACTGACCACTGCTCGCCCAGGTGAGCTACATCACCACTAAGATGTCATTACACCGTCACGGCGAGGCAAACTACAATCTCAGGGCCAAACGTAGGTCCGGTTATATATATAACTGAAACCCGTGCAGTCGGGGATGACCATGGTCGTCGATGAAGCGACGATACCTCAATGACGGTACGCCGAGGAGAATTGAGTAAGAATAATTGTACGGTGGATGTATTGTCAATGTGATAATTCCGTACAGTTACTTACGATCTACCTTTCTCCGTGCAGGAAAGGACAATGACATGATCTTCCCATGATAGCTACAAAGAGCGGACTCTCATCAACAAGGGGGACTGAAGTTTAACTGTCAAAAGGATGTACGTACTTAGTTTGGCTCTAGCAAAGGGCACCTTTCCAGACTTGTACCCAGTTTGCGGGGCTGAGGAATACCTAGCGAAAGAGTCGGCAACGTTGAGCCAATTGACGCCAAAGTGATCAGCAAGATACGTACCCAGCAGGCAGTTGGTAGCCAAGGAGTTGACCGAGTCTTGTCCCAGCTCGTCTCCGTCAATGAAGCTTCGCTGACTGTCCTTAATCGGTGAACTAGGGTATATTAGCTGGATGGTTCCCCGAGCTCGTCAAGGAGACTCACCGAAGCGTCAAAGGTAACGAAGATCTCCCGGGGATTGTATGTGGAGTATTCACCTTTGCGCTCGCAACTAAAGTGCAAATCCCGGTCGTGCATCGAATTAGATTGCCCATGCTAAGCTTTTGAGTATCAAGAACGTGCGGATTGGTGCGGGCTTTCTTGGTACTTCCTAACCATGGCGAGAGGTGTTGGGTAGCTGCCTATCCAAGGAGCATATAAGGATGGGGTAATGAGATAAAGCAGAAAGACACGCACCTTACTTCCATTCACAACTAGACTGACTCGGTTGTACGTTTTCTCCTTCAAGGCTCAGTGCTTGATTCAGTCGAACGAAAGCTTTCAGCATATATCGCGAATCTTGACCAAACACAATGTCAGACAATGTGCGACCGAAACGATGGGGGGGGGGGGCGCAAATGTTGAAAGCGAACCCATATCTTTTTGCTTCGACAAAGCCCTAGTGATCCTGTGTAGAAGGTATCTGAGAGTGATTGCGACATCAGAAGACCCAAGGCACTCACGCTGGCTATGGCAAAACTGCAGAACATTGCCCCAGAAATAGATCATGGGTGTTGGTGGAGGGCTGTCACTAGGCGACTGGCATTGAAGGATGTGCACCGAGTTTGCGGGGTCGAGTGATATCTAGCCAAGGATCATATAAGCTCGAGCGGATGCAAGCTGCCGGACACAACATACCCCTCAGTTCGTTGGTACCCGGCGGGTTGTCTGAGTATATACATCAACTGCTCAAGCCTATCTCTGCTGATTGTATGCAGATTATGGAAACAATTTTTAAAAGATATCATGGTCTTCAATATGATCCTCAAATCCCATCCGCGCTCGAGTACAGCCACCAATATCTATTCGATAGATTAGATATCACTTTGGTGGGTACCCCGCATCTCGAGCGGCTATGTCTTCTTAAAACCTCTCACTCTCCACAACCCTCGCTCGTGCTTCATGAGTCTCCTTGGCGATTAGTATGGATCTCCGGTGGAGCCACTTGAGCCAATTCCTCTGTCTCGAATCTCTTCTGAAACGCAAATTCTACTCGGGCACATCTAACTGTGATAGCTACTAAAGGAAGAGTGTTAAAAAACACCCAGCAAGCTGGCAGTTGAGCAGTGCCGGAGGTGAATAAAAAACTCGGCGCACGTCGAGTAGTCGGAAATGGAATGTGGCTTTGCGACCACGGGTGAGCGAGATAGAACTATAGAGAGATATGTTCGCCGCTGGTTCATGTATTGGACGTAACAGTGCCATCTTTGGGGCGCTCGTTACAACTGGACACCACCCTCTGTGGCTCGCCGATCTTTGATGTTAAGCATCAGATGGTGCCATAACTCCAGTCGTTACGAAGGTTAACAAAATTGTGATTAGCCAACAACTCTCTCGAAAGCTTAATTTTCGTGCATGTGCAAGACCTTCAGTATTCTTATCTGACCGACTGTGGAGACCCCAAAGGTACAGCTCACAAATGATCAGCGTTCCGGACTCTACTGTATACACCCTCTACGGTCATTGTCAGGACCTACCGGTAGAAACGAGTGACTTACAGCACACGTCGTCCTCCGAAATCCTCATGAAAGTCGTTCTGATGAGGCGGAATATAATCATTTCCATCTAAAGTACACCTTCTGCTTGGCATCCTTGCACATAGATTCGAGGCAGAACGTCATGGTCATGGCCTTTTGGTGCCTTTATTGACTGCGTATTACCTCGACTGAAGTGAATTGTCTACAGCTCAGAACCGTACATGGAGGGGCGTAAGATTGAGTCTTCCGGGCTGTAGAGATCATCTTTACAATTCGGACTTATTATTGGTCATCAGAGAGTGACCTCGAGATTCTCAAAGTCCGTTGACGGTGAGAATAAAGCTTAAGGGTCATGTAGATTGGCTCATTGGTTACGGATCATTGTGCTTTTAAACGCCGAGTCGACAACTTGAAACGCCAAGTGTTCACACAAAGAACTACTTCAGAGTCAAGAAAGAGAATAACTGTTTGTAACCTGCTCGCTGCTATTGGAAATCTGACCAAGGAAGGAGAATCCAATCGAAACTCAACACATCCCTCATCTGTTCGTAGCCTCCTCGCGATTTAATTAACCCCTGGCTGTAGATAGTACTTATGTCTCGGAAGTCATCCCGTTGCCTTCAGAACACGTCCCTCCGAGTTATCTGAGTACTCCTTCACCTACACTCGCAATCCCGGTCGGTATATGGCTAGGAAAATGGTTAACACCAGGGGATAGGCCGCCCGAATGTTGAAAGTATGTCGCCCAATCTCGGTAAAGGGTGTTCGCTTTGATCTGTCTTTCCCCCCGATCTGGCCAGATTTTTACATCTCGATGCGTGAACTTGAGATAAGGATCTTTCTGTATGGTCACTTTGAATTTGTCGGGTCAAAATCAAGAGGCATCAGTCGAGCAGATCCTCTCGGGGTCCGTCGATAGAGAACAGGCATCGCAAGGGGTATCATTAAGCTACAAATCATGGACTAGTTGTATGTCGTGTTCCAAATGAAAAGGGAAGCAGAACGAGTCGCAACGTAAGATGAGCTTTATAGACAAGATTTCGGACCCGCGAGAATGAGAGCTACTACAAGCAGTCTACAAATCTTCATTCACCAGGAATTCCCATTGATCTGCGCCGGCCGGGCTCACAGAAGCCATTGTTTTGTACTGATTTTGCTGTGAGGATGCGTCGGCTGCAAACGGTTATTCGGTCAGATTCGAGCAAGGATGAAAGGTCAAGGTGACTCGTACCAGTGCTATCCGTTTCAAACTCAAGGAATTGGGCCAAATACGTTGCAGTTGAACTCTCCTTTTCCTCCACATGTAACCGTGTCGTTCCTTCCCAATCACGGGTTGCATCGACCACTGAGAATGTTGACAGTGATAGGCCTTCATCGTCCGGCTTGTTCTCTATTCCTGATTCAGTAGACCAATATGCGCCATCTGAGTCGTCCAGCTCCTCCGTTTCTCCGTCGCGAGAGACACCTAACACAAGTATTGAGACGAGCTCTGAGCTCGAGATGGCTGGTACGCACCGAATCTTAACTCCGAATAGCCATGGTCTTGAACGTATTGCCTTGCGCCAACCCCGGGAGTCTTTTCTCCGAGTGACCCCATCGTCTTCCATTCAGACTCTCGAGATGAACGTTGGGTCTGTGCGTTGAACCCAGCAATCGCTTCTCTCGGTGTCTGACAACTGGTCGAGAAGTTAAATAGAGTCTATTTGAAATAGGGAACGATATTTACCGTGTCGGTCGTGTAGAGGTATCACCACAAGAGTCAACCGTTTCTCTGGTGGTTTCCTGCTCGGATGATTTGGGATCCTTGTTTGCCGAGTTGGACAGAGAGGTTGGAAACCTGGGAAAGGTTGGTGAGATAATGGGTGTGAGTGCGTGGAAATGAAGCTAACCGCTTAGATGGGGTAAGTCTCTGAATAACATTCTTTGATGTATTTGATTGACCTCTGGTTTCCTGCACTGTGGAATGTTGTTCTCTGACGCGGCGTGTCTCTTCCACAGAGTTTTGCACGTTGGTTTCATGACGAGTATCTAAAACTCGAGTTCAAACATCGACCAGGGTACGCATGTGACAAGTATAGAGCACACGTACCTTGTTCTCCCGTGCATGCCAACACACGTTCCACAGGTAGATCCACGAATAAGGAGGTTGACGGGTATGCTGGCTGAGAAATTGAAGAGCAAGATTCATCCAGCTCCTCCGAGTCCCCATGCTGATTCGAGTTTTCCAAGTCTTCATCGCTGTCCGTGTCCTCTAGCTCCATGATCGTTCGAGCATGGGGATCACCTGAACCAAAAACTCAACTATGTCCGACAAATCACAGAGAGGGGACAGCACGTACCCCATATCAACTCGGGATACCCATGATCTCGAGCGTATTGCTTCCCATCAATGTCATAGTTTTTGGTGTGCAAGTGACTCTTGACCAATTCATATTGATGATATCTCCAGCTTGATCCAACCCACGTCTCAACTTCCAGCTCAGGTATTCCAGACTGCTCCCAATCCTTCTTTGAAATCATGGTCTTTCCTGTTGGATCCCATGACCAGTAGAATATCGGGTCAGGAAGGGGATAGGGTATACAGTACATTCCGTCGATGTACTCGACGTGTAGGGGTGGAACGAAGAGGTATGCGGGTGCGGGACAGGGTTTGATACCACGTAAAAATCTGCCAGCGATGGAAAATCCGATTTCATCGATGAAACCTGGAACATGATATCAGAGGGACGTGAATATGCCAATGAGGACGAAGATTTGTGGGGCACGTACATGTTGACAAGTTGCTATCCTTATCGGACTGGCAAAGGTATGCGGCGCGGAGTCGACTTTGGTCCTCCAATGGAAGGCGCATCGAGAAGTATAGGTTGAGTCGGGTGTTGTGGGTATCATGGAAGGTAAAGTCAACGCGTGAAGGGACTAGTCGGGTTAGAAGTGGAGGGGATGAATAGAATACATGCCCACCTTTTTCGGAATAACCGGCGTCGATGTTGTAACTACGATTCTCAAAACACCACTCGGGACGTGGAGTGGAAGGGAAAAGGGCTTCAATTTCACTTTCCCATTTCTCGACGACAGCTCCGAATGTTAATCGGCCGTATTGCGCATAATCTGACAGGTAGAGTCGCGTTGTTCCCCCTAACGACGCAATCAGGTACACAAAGTCACCGAAAGTATTCTCGAAGTAGGTGGTGATCGACTCGGCATCAAGTTCGGGAAGAGGCCCTTCAGGAAGTGGGGTGGGTGCGTAGGAGGAGAAGTAGTCTTCATTTAGTTGATCGATGGAGGCGGAGGCATCGTAGTGCCAAGACCGTGTTTTGAGATTGAATGTCCAATCCACCCACGCTGACGAAACCTGTTGTGCTATTTTTAGCTCGCCAAAACTCGGAATAGCCAACCCACCGGAATCCTCAGTGATTTGTCGGCACGGAGTGTGGATACTGCGACTTCCTGAAGGCACTTTTAGAGATGTTTGGACACAGGTTAAAACACTTACCCTGGTATAGCGAAGGTAGTCAAACACAAGGCGCTGTGTGTAAAGATATTGATCTGCCAACTCGTCTCCATTCACCAATTCTGGGAACCTCGAGATGTGAGCCCAAAGTACTAGCCCAGTAACAAGAGCCTTCGCACCTTCATGCAAGATGAAAGTCGGCATCTCTGCCGTCATCAATCCCAACATCTGAACAACTTCCCGTGTCCTAGGCTTGCCTTTTGAGGTGACAAACCCACCTGAACCAACTTGGGTCTTACCTGTGAGCAGAAAGAGCCTTATAGAGCTCTTCCCACAACTACAAAACCGGATATCATTCTAATGTTCAATACCTAGTCAAGATTCTACTCACCAGACGTGTAGTTTCCCTATCCTTCTTTTGTTTTGGCTCGAAAGTCATCACTGTAACCATGTAATTGTGTGGATATAGTGTGGCGGTGTGAAACCTCTTCACCACTGCGATTCTTGTTTCTCCACCGTCCCGAAATAACACGCTGTCTGTCAGAGGTTCCCTCTCCCTGATCACAACCTCCATCTCCTGCGACCAAGTTTGCTTTCCAACTAGAACATCACCCTCAAAAACCTCCCTATACCGTTTTTGTTTAGGCTGAAAAATGCACGTTTTGAGTCAATTCATCCATTAAAGGGTTCGGGACGTACCATGACTCGATTCTCCTCTTCCTTTTGGTAGGTCGCATCGTAGTGGTGGTGGACATCCCCTTCGACATTTTGGAAGCTACTCCCGGGACCAATTTTCGTATTTGTGGCACCTGCAAAGAAGCTGGAAGCCATTGTTGAGTGATGGAGGCTAAGGGGGAAAGGGACTGAGAAGCAAGGCCACGACGTCGCACATATATGTGACCGTCCGCTTCTCAGCCTCGTTGCCTACACGTGAACTCTTATAGCGCCCTTGAACGCCACAACGTTGAGTACCCATGATCGGACACTTTTTCTGGATGATTGTCGATCGAAATGGCGAGTAAAGAATTGAACAAAAAACCGAGTCATGCCAAGAGAAACATTTTATGAGGATTGAGGCGACAATGAGGATCGTCTTACCTTAATCCTTTGCGAAACATTTCTCCTGCCGCGCGGCGAACACATTGTGTGAATGAAACCATCATTGGGACCAATCGAGCGTTTGATACATCAGAACACATGCCTTCGACTCTCACCCACGCATTCCGGTCGACCGATGCACCGATTTCCGGGTGAACGCTCTCAATGGGCGTGTGGAATGATAATCAAAGGTCTATTCCCACCGAAACCAGGCCTACCTATCTAGTGTCCTGTGTTGATTTGAGATCCAAGCGACGATTCAGGCCGTGTACCGAGACTGAAACGTGATTTACGTTTCTGCCTGGTCTCAGAATGGAGCCATGCACAGTAAACCTTGTTCCCGAATGTAACATTGCGATGATCGCTAACGGTTCGACATCCAACAAGCCATTATAGCATGCGGGATCGCCGATGATACATTCCCGATACACCTTTTTGTGAGAACGTGCTCGGCGAACCGGCGAACCTGGAAGTTCGGCAGAGAATTAAAATTAGTAACAGAGGTAGACTTAGGTCCACAAATGGCAATACAAAGTACCGAGTTTTGGAGCTGCAGTGAATATTTGACGTCGATCATCAATGCCACAGGAGAAGCCAAGCTCGGGAGGAATTTCCCATTTTTATCTCGCGATCAACACCGGTATTATATAGAATGACTTTGCACAGATATGGAGACTTACAGAGTGGTGTATTGGGAGAGAGAATGCTTCTTCCGAAGAACATAGCCACGAGAGATAATTGTGATAAAACTATAATATCCCGAACATGGGCAGAACACGCACTGATTGTGGCGTCGTGCTGTTAGTGCCTCAGCCAAATCGAGAAAACAGCTCAGCGTCACGTTCTACGATCGCCCGGCCACCTGACTCATGAACCGATGGAGTTTCTCTGCCCCACAGCTCCTTCTCGTTATGAGAGTTATGGTAGTCAACATTTTGAAGGAAAGAGCGCCTGGGGTACGGAGTAACGTTTTGCGGAGCGGAAACCCCAGCAGAATGAGACGACGAGCCAGCGAGGTCAAAGAAGTAAAGATAGGATCACAAATACCTATCACTCCCCGTCCCTTCGAAACTCGAACTGGTGAGATTCCCGCCCCATACCCAATGCCTCTAGAGAGGATGAAGACATTAGAAAATACCGCGTTGTCACCCAAGAGCGTCGTCGTAATGAAGTATAGATGAATGTGTTCTTATGAGACGACTCGTTAGTGCCGTGCAAAGATCTAAATCTTTGAAGAACGAGATCGACCGACTTGTTCTGGCGCCGACTCATCATACACTTGCTGGGGCGATTTGACCGCTTCACCAAAAGCTGCATATACATCGTTGAGTTAGGCGGCATTAGGGAGAGATAGGCTAACCGGTTCTTGGTCTCCGTAGTGGCTTGCAGATGGAAAGTTACCTGGGAGAAATTTCGGCGTACGGAACGGAGGTGCAATGAATTACAAAAGACAGAGAGCGACGGTAAGAATTGGATGGAGGACCATGTAAGGAGAGTACCGAAGATCTCGCGGCTCCTTTGTCTCCGGGATGACCAAACCCTGAGCAGTGAAAATCGCTGGTCACTCGGCATGACAATGAGGTTTTTTGATCTCCTGTGGTCCAGCGTTGGCTCTCTTCAAAGGAGTGATAGCTGCAAAGTACGAGCAAAATCATATCCTTTTGTAAAGCGGTTTCGGGAGGTTCACTGATGCGGGAAAAAGTGTCCAAGGGCGTTTGAATGTGTGTATATTTGAATGACACAGGAATCTCAACCCATTCAGTGTTGAATGTCCCAAGGCGTAACATGAGAAAAGGACCTATGTTTTCCAACAGAGCCTATCGTAAACATGACTTCAGAAGCTTATCGGTGGACTGGACTGTCTGCATTTATCATGGCCAAGGAGCTGTCGATGTCTAACTTGGGAGAAAGCTCCACAACCGACCATTGAGCTTCTCCGAGGCTAAACCGTAGTGACGGCGGAGAAGTTCCAGTTTGCTTGGATACCTGAGAGCCTCGGCGAACTTCGTTCGCCGACAATAATCGACGCTGTGGTTGAATGCAACAAGATACTGAAGGAGACCAATCGAGCGAAAAGTGTGGGCTAGTGCACGGTTAAAAATTCGGGAAGTACGGAGAACATAATGCTACCGTTGAGAGTTCGTTCTGGCTTAGCTTTTGCACCATCACGATGGCAGGCATGTACAAATCCCACGCTTAAACCAGCCACCTGACATGACGCGTCCTTACAAGCGACCAACCAAGGACAATGAGGCATAAGATGGTCTTGTATTGCACTAATGCATGTAGCTGTTCATCTAGACCCGCGGTTCCCATCGAACTCCAGTGAAAGTTTCAACGAAACGTAAGTTTGAGGCTCGAGGAAAGGAGCAGGTTGACTTACCCTACGTATTCTCTCCTCTAACAAAAACAAGAAACAAGATAAAGCGCCAGCACACAGGCCTACCGGAGCCTGTCAGCGTTACAATATAGATAGGTCGGTATGTGTGATGTTGAAACGTACCCAATGGTCGACAGAAACTCTACTTGCTAGGAGGCCAATTGCCGTTTCTCCGCGGAGAGGTATCATCGAAGCGGCCCGACCGAGCGCAAAAATACGAGGATCTCGTTTTTAAAGGTCGTCACTAGCTGCATGAACCTATTTGACAAGATACACCCATCCATCAGATACACCAATCAAGCATATAGTCAGAAGAACGTACCCCAGTCGAGGCCTTCGACAACGTATCTTTGGTCGATAAGTGCCATCTCGAATATTAGCCATTATAGGTGTCATCCATTTGACCTAAAAGTCTAACAGCATTGAACGCGAACGGCGAGTACGAGAGTTTGAGGCCGTGCAGTCTGACATGGACCATAAGGTACATAGTCAGCCTGTTTGATTGGACCTCAGTCACCTAACGAAAGGCAGAAGCCATCTCTCAGCGACAAGGATTAAGAATATTAGCCCAAGCCGTACCGTGAAGCAAACCCGAAGTCAACGTACAAGTGAAATGCCCTTCGTATCCCCAGATCCTTGAGCGAAAGCGGCGAGCCCTAGCAAGACCAAAGCCAAACGGAACCTGCCCCAGCCGGCTTTGAGCTGAGTAATTAGTACAAGACAACAAGATCCCGGGTGAGCAACGCACCATGAATATCTTCACTGCGAGCTCAAACAACAGGAGTGGGGGTTTGAATTAGGCCGGTCCACCCTAGAATATGAAATAACGCCTCGTCTCTCAGGGTTGGAGGCTGGTAAAAAGAGGTCGCTTGTAAGTACAAGAGAAGGATGGGAATTTTAGGCCAACGTAGCAATAAAGAGGCATACACCTTTGCCCACTGTGGATGACTCTGCTATCCACCATCCCCCGCCTACTTTGAGATATTTATCGAGTGTCTTCTCCACTTTGAGACTCTAACGGGTTCATGGCCGTCGACCAATCCCAGCTGAGGAGAATTCGAGGACGTGGATCGTGGACGGAGCTGGGACTAGAAGACGGCGCTGGAAGATTGTGGGATCTGTGCCACTAGAATGGGCAATACGGAAATAAAAGACTCCCGGTGGAGGTTTTTGTTGCACTGGTGGAGGTAACGGCGTGGATCCGCCGGCGATGTGAAGCTGTGGAACCCATAGAATCGTGGGTTTGGCCGCAGCGAAGAACACAGGGGGTGCGGGCATCCATGTAAAGGATTACTGAGGTTAGGGATGTTTGCAGCGGCGACTAGTGACATCAAGAAGAGATGTTAGCGATGGTATTGAGCGATGTTGGAAGTTCGACTCGTACTGGAGCGGTTGCTGAGAGCCTCACAACGCATGTTACTCCACTAGATTTTGACCGAGGATGTTTTCCTGGTCAACTTGAATGACCGCCATGGTTTATCTCCCAATTGCGTGTTTCCGTGAGTCAACTCTGTCGTGGGCGGGGTTCGGAAGGACGACGTTTTGAACATCAGGATAACGAGAGGAAATGTAGGTACAAGGCTCCGTACCTTTGCCATGCATAGCGCAAGTGCTAGGAGGCCAACAATGCAGCATGATCGATCCCCCCCTGAAAGGCAAACATCCGAACCAGATCGGATGCGAATTTGTGATCAGAAGGCAGAGTTTGCGTCAAAAGTAATACTATGAGTTCAGTGAGTAAGCAAAGCCTGCTCATATCCTTTTCAGAGAGGAGTCCAAACTAGATCAGCTACGCCGAAGATTTCAGTCAAGGTGATCCGGGTCAACATAGATGAGAGGAAACTTGCCAGATGGCACGGATGGAGTGTAATAGCCGATTGGTGAGACCCAACTCGGATCAAAAAGCGCTTTGGCGTCTCGCATTGACGAGAACACTCGAAAGATCCGAGGTCATGGTAGTGATGAAGGAAAGCGCGTCTGATGAATTTTTTGGACTTTGTTTGGCAAGATCTTGAGACTTACTGCCGGTTCCGCGCCGAACCGATGTTCGGTTATCGTTCTTCCTACCAGACCGCCATCATCCACGGCTGTTCGAAGATTCTTCCGAACGAGTTGGCGGGTGCCTCTCTGCTCCTCCCTTAGGCCTTCTGTAATGATCAATCAAGCATTGGTTCAAATTTTGGTTAGGAGGACTCACATTAATACGCCCAGAATTGCAATATCATGAATACGGATTTCGAATCTTACTATGTACAAGGCTCGCTCTAAATGAAAATAGGCTTTTTCAGATCCCGTGAGTACTTGTCGGCACACTGTATCGAGCTTTTCGCTGAATTCTAACCTAGCCAAAGAACAATATGACGGAAGCAAGGTTACCGAGACTTCACCACTATTGTTCCTTTTTGGGAGCCCGTGCTACATCGACTGTGCGCGTTCAAGGTCAGTTTTACTTTTTAAGCACGGTATTTCTGGGAAGTTCTGTGTCTGGGTATGTAATTGGTCTTTGCACTTGGACCGTTGATCAAAGCTCGAGTGTACATCTCAAATCTTCATGTGGGTTCCTCCTTTATTCAAACTTGGACATTCCAAGTTCCATATCTATACTAACCTTTTTTAACTTAATCTCAGTCTCAATTGTCCCCCCGGTATCTACGAGTCTGTAAAAGCCCCGTGGAAAAGCTTCAAGCTTCATACTACCAAGGTTCCACTCGGAATCTGTTTCTCAGTCAACATCCTCCTATGAGTGTCCAAATGGGAAAATATTATTTTTTCCCCCCGGACCAATTTTCTGTCCCCCCCGTAGTATACGACCTTGTGAATCATTACCGGGGGGGGGGATATTTTTGCGCGGGGGGGATGACCCGGTTCCGCGGGGGATTTCCGACATCTCTGCTTAGGCGCCTACCTGTTTCCCACACGTCTCCTGCACCTTCAGGTGCATCCCACAGGTCAGGCTTAGTTTTCTAAGCTAAGCTAAGTATCAGGATATCCTTTAATACATATAAGGATTGTGACAGCCAAGTAGCTAACATTTCTGAGGGGCTTTGACTCTTCCAAAGCAATATCATTAAAGACAGGGTTTCAATCGGTGGCATGGTTGAAAGAACAGCAGGTGATTACTTGATTGTATGAATAGCTATGCCAGTACAATACGTACAATATCGCCAAAGGAAGGAATGGTGGTAGACAGTGAGCAGTTGTATGTACAGTATAGATGAGATCAGGCTAGCGAGCAACAACCACATGAAGGTATCACCATTGACTAAAACGACTGGATGGTAGGTAAAGAGCGTAGTGTTCGTGCGAGATCATTAACCAAGAAATATGTGTCATCTAGAATCTAACATCTGGGATGTAGCCTTTGTAAGGATCATAGATGATTGTTGAATTGTTCATAGCAACTAGGGGCAAAGAGGCGCGCTCGGATACAGAAGCCATGGAATGAAACATTGCTGATACCTCAATGTCTTCCTGCTCAGTGTCAGTGTTGTTGTACGTTGGAGAGTTGTGCACATGGTCTGGACTGTGGAAGTTGGAGCCACCACCCAAGCCATCTTCCGAGTCGGTGCTGATGTAGGTGACTGGCTCAGTGACTGGCTCTGTGCGGAAGAGTTGTTAACAGATATCTCAGAACCACATAGAAATTGGAATGTCTTACTGTGCTTCCTCAGCTTGTGTGATGGCTTGGCAGCTACAACCTCAACGTCGGCACTCGACACATCTGATGAAGATGAGATTTCTGAAAGATATGAAGTATGTGCATCAAGTCGCTGTTGGATGACAATAGCACGCCTTTTAATGAGGGCCTTTGACATTGCTCGCTTTACCATTCCAGGAGTAAAGTACTTCTTGTTTTTCTTATGATATTCACGTTTTGCATCGTGAACTAGCAAATACTCTGGAAGGGTTGGATTGCCAGTGCATACTGACAGACTTGTAGTAAAATTGTCAGAAGAATGAACAATTGACCACCAACAACAACAAAGGCGTACACTGTCTTTCCACGAGGACCCTTGATGCGCCTGCCATTGCCACAGTACTCTAATGGGCCAATGGCCACATCATTGGTTTTCTTGTGGATGATGGTGTGAAACAACTTCTCATGGCGAGCAGCTTTGAGCATGAGTTGTACTTCTTTACCATTGTTCAAACCACAATACTCATCACCGTCTCCATCATCTGTATCTTGGCTGCTGTCATTGCTAGACTCCTCAGTTGCAGATTGAGCACTGTTAACTGATGTCAACTATGCTGCTAATTCATATAGATGTTCAAACTCATACCTTAATCGAGGCCGTGTCCTCTTAGTTGTTCTTCATGTATGACAACAATTGGAAGGGAAATTGGGAAGGAGGGTCCATATCTGAGACTTGCACTGGTAGTAAATTGTAGGGTGTGGTTTGCGTTTCTTGTTCTCTGGGAATAATTCTAGATATGCTCCTGGGCTAAGAAATGTTGGTGGTGCCACAGCTGTGCTGTTCCGTATAACCTCTGTTGGATTATTGAGTTATTCATTCTTGAAAAACTACAGAAACCAGCAATAGTATAGTGAACTCACGGTGGTCAATGAATAACTTTGTAATAGGATCCAATTCTACTGGCACCTCTTGATGAAGTGATGTCCACAATGAGTCACCAAAGACCAAATGACCAAGGTTGGCCTTTGACACTTTCAGGGCACATTTGACATGTTCGGGTTCAAAAGGATCAAACAGCTCAATATCAGAATCTCCTCGTCTCCAGGTTCGAGGCTGTTTTCCCAAACTGGAGAGTTCATTCTACAGGAATTGTATGTATCAAAGCTAAATATGACATAGAGAAGACATACCTTGAAATTCTGGACCAGCTCATATTCCCGGTATGTACATCGTGATTCATTCTGGGCATATACAGTGAGGAAGCCAGCATACTTCTCACGGTGTTCAACCGTTGGTGCAAGGACTGTGCCATACATGGCAGGTCGGATTAACTGCCTAGAGCAATATCAATTTGTGGACAAGAAATCAGGTTGATAGTGGCCATACCAGAATTCGTCATCATACATTCTTGCCACAAATGTATAGAAAGCGAGGATCAATCTTGCAACACGGGACGGGTTCATGAAAACCTCTGTTGCAAGTAGCAATGGTGATATTCCAGCCATGCGGAAGACTTCACTCGTTGTATAAACACCTGCCCCATGCATCACCCGGCATTCCCGAAATGCAGTGAAAGCAAGCTTGACTCCACTTCTGTCACCATTACCATTCATGAACTCTTCCTCAATCCAAGCTGCCATTGCCTCAAGAAACTGAGGGTAGTCATGAAAAACATTGGGAAGTTGATCAATGTCATCCATTGAAGTCCACCAAAGCAGCTAATGTAAGCTGTAAGCTCCAATCAATGAGTAGACATAGAGAGAAAACCTTGAAAAGCAGATCTTTTGTTGTGAATGCAAGAACATGAGTCTCAAACTCAATTGCGAGGCCAACCTTGAAAGCACAGTCCTGAATTGAAGAGTAAAGACAAACCGTTTATAGGTGGAGACACTGGACAATACAAACATTTTTGTGGACTCTTTTAATGACGTCCCATTGCTCCGAGCTGTAGAGTTGAGGAGATGTATGAAGCAAGTATTGAACCTAACAGATTGAAATAAGCAATAGAGATATCTGGCTCATGAAAAATACAATCACCTGCAATATCACACCCCCAAGGTCCACAACCATCAAACGGTCTGTCCCAGATATTGATTGGGGTCCCTGTACTTGTAGCCCCTTCAAGAGTTCAGTTGAGGTTAGCTTTTTCCTGGATTTGAGATATTGTTGTCGGAGGATAGGGGGATACAGCCGCTTTTGATTGCTCTTGGGCCCTCGTTCAAGTTTTGATCCAGGTCCAATCCTATCAACATATCCACGTCTGGCAGGTGTATTCACTCCCTCTTTTGCTGCCTCTTTGTTGGTATAATCTGCCCACAAGTCAACAACACGAAGGGGAGCACCCCCGTTTATCTCTTGAACAAGCTTAATAGAATGCTGTGTTGTGAGCACATGGCCTCTTTCCTCGCGGGTCTCAGGCATTTCTGCATCCAAAAAATGGTTGATAATCCAATTAAATTGATAAAACCAAGCCTTGAACATTCTTAACTTACCCTATGCTCCAACAGTAGGGATTCACAAATGTTGCAGCAACAAAAAAGAGTAGATGGTGGTGGTCACTGGACAAAGAGCATGTGATACAGCTACTATGATAGCAAGCAATGAGCTGGGACTGAGGCATACATGCTATGTCAATGAGGCACAAAAGAATCACCAATATCAGCACATGATGTGGAGTTAGGTGATAGGCACTTAGCACCTTATCTGTAATGATATTGCTGTGGAAGAGTCAAAGCCCCTCAGAAATGTTAGCTACTTGGCTGTCACAATCCTTATATGTATTAAAGGATATCCTGATACTTAGCTTAGCTTAGAAAACTAAGCCTGACCTGTGGGATGCACCTGAAGGTGCAGGAGACGTGTGGGAAACAGGTAGGCGCCTAAGCAGAGATGTCGGAAATCCCCCGCGGAACCGGGTCATCCCCCCCCCCGTAATGATTCACAAGGTTGTATACTACGGGGGAACAGAAAATTGGTCCGGGGGAAAAAATAATATTTTCCCATTTGGACACTCATATCCTCCCACATTGACTATGCGTTTCACCCTCATCACCGTTCTCGCTGCTGCGGCCAATATTTCGATGGGCAAAGGGCACACCCTCACTTCATCCAACCGGTGAATCTCCAAGTTTTTCAACAATTCAACCTTGAGGTGCTCGTCGCCCCCGAGACGTTTCTTCTCAACGATACAGAAACAAGTTGGATGTAGGAGGAACAATCATATTTCATCGTTTCCTGGATTATGAATAGGGCTCGGATAGGTGCGCTGTCACTGGCTTCTATCAAAGGTTGGCATGCTGACTCAGAGGTTGATCATCATGGTCGTGGCTCGATTGACTGCGTACCCGGACTAGAACGGAATCTGTGTAGCTTGAGTCAGTACGAGAGGTGCGTAATCAATATTCGAACTTTGGGCAGTAAATGAGACTCGGGCTCGTTCTTGTTTGTTAGAGAGCTTTGCCAGATCTCAGATTCGCTGTTTATGGAATGTGAAGCCACGAATGATGGAACTTGATACGTCTTCTATCCTCAATTCTAAATCCGTGCTCTAATGACAGAGGCATGATAGTGACATCTTCATTTCACGTAACGCTGGACTGGGCTACGAGTTCATCCACTTGATGGAAGCTGCCCAGTTGGTTTGGTTTAATATCCACACGATTTACGGTGAATCGCCCTGATTTAGCCTTGCCGTATGCGCGAAATTGGCGCAGTCCGTATGACCAATACCAATGATCGCGTGATTCGGGCTGAAGACCTGGCGAGGATGAAGATCTGATTGTAACCGAGATAGCTTGTTTTGCCATCGCAATTATTGATTTTGACAGAACAACTGAAAGGCATGGGCTCAACATAGAGGGAATGCGGGACTTCACTTATGTATTGAAGGTCTAAGAGATTTTGTAGGAGGGATGCCAGCGTTCCGTGAGATGAATAAATTTGCATTATTGTCAAGCCAAGCCGAAACAGATACCAGGCGGGTCCTCAGTCCACACTACGGGACTCGGGAGGTGAGAAATTGCACATAGTAGCCTCAGGCTTCAATTAGGTATCAATTACCGAACTGAGTATCTCATACATTCCTTCTTCCCTGGGTCGCCTCAACGAGCTCCCCGTTCATCTATCTCCAGACCTTCTTAATGGTCTCGTTCGTCCGAGCCCGAGAGCTTTACGGAAACATGACACGACAGAGGGCATTGCGATGGCTCGATTGAATCTCGGTGGAGGCAGTCATGATTTTCAAAGAGAGGAAGTCACTCTGATAGACCAGCGCAGCGGATTTCTTGTGCTCCCTCGCACTGACGCCTTGTTCAGAAATGATAACTGCTCGATGCAATGCCTATCTGGGGGCAAAACGCCTGAGGATTTTCATCCATACCGTGGTCGAAAATCGAACTGACCTCGTCAACCTTTTCCTTTTCACTTGTCCTACCTCCACGTTCACTTTCCTCAACACTACTCACAGCGCCGCCAAACACAATCGCCTACGACCCAAATACAGATTCAACCCAATTGATTGTTGCTAGCCACGTATGCGGTGTTTTGCCGTTCTTTTCTGCCGTACCCAGTCAGTCATAGTAAGGGTTTCGTGGCATATTTTGACTTCGATTTTGAACGTCAAAATTAGGATTTAGAGGTCGCTCACCACCGGCGCAAACAACATGTCCACAATTGTGAGTTGAAGGGATAACATGAGCGAGATGGTCCCGATAAGGGACATGACATTACGAGTATCATAACGACACAATCCCTCTGTCTTCCTGATATTATGTGGCAGATTCACTAACAGTCTTTTCTCTGTAATCTGTCATCAAAAAAAGATGGAAATAGAACTGAACTGCATGCATACCTACTCACTATGGTGGGCGTACTTTGAGTCATACCCAAATCCTCAATCGAGCCACGATTCATGAAACGTTCATAGTCATTCTCTCAGAGCTTGCGGGAGATTGGTTCATTGCAGTGAATCTCGTCGAGAGTGGTGAGTACATCAATCCGAGCTGTGAATCGTTCTATTTCAGCTCGTAAAGGGAATCACAATATATTAGAACCAAATGTGAGCGGGAATATTGAAGAATGAGAGCCAGTAGCATCCTAAATCTATGCATTTTCATATACTTTACTCATCTTCAACCACAAGGAAATCCCACTGGCCCTGGCCAGTCGATCCCAGTGAATTCACGCTTATATCTCGCTGTGAGGATGCATCAGCTGCAAAATGGTTATTTCGGTCAGAATCAAGCAAAGATGAACATTCAGGGTGTATTCATACCGATGTTATCCGTATCGAACTCCAAGAATTGGGCCAAATACGTGGCGGTTGAGCTGTCCCTCTCTTCCAAATGTACCCGTGCTGTTCCGTCCCAACCGCCGACTGTATCGACTGTTGAGAATGCAACTTTGTGATCCAGCCTGGGAGAGCTGGGTAAGGTTGGTCAGATAGTGGGTGTGAGTGCGTGGAAATAGAGCTAACTGCTTAGACGGGGTAAGTCTCTGAGTTGCACCCTTCGATGTATTTGGTTGACGTCTGGTTTCCTGCAACATAGTCTGTTGCTCCCTCATGTGGAATGTCTCTTTCACAAAGTTTTTTGCGTTGGTTTCATAACAACTGTCTAGAAAGAATGTCAACCAGGGTACGCATACCACGAGTATAGAGCACACACCTCGTTCTTTTGTGTGCGGCATTGTACACTCTGCAGGTTGACCCATGAGTAAGGAGGTTGACGGGTACGCTGGCTGAGAGATTGAAGAGCAAGATTCTTTTCCCTCTAGCTCTTCTGAGCCACCATGCTGATCCAAACCCTCCAGATCTTCATTACTGTCTGTGTCCTTCAGCTCCATGATCCTTCGAGCATGAGAATCATCTGAACCAAAGACTAAATTATGCTTGATGAATCAAAGAGGGAGGACACTACGTACCCCATATCAGCTCGGGATGCCCACGATCTTGAGCACATTGCTTCCCATTGACATCATAGTTCTTGTTGCACAAGTAACTCTTGACCAGGCTATACTCTGCGTTGTACCAATACGATCCGACCCACGTCTTGAACTCCAGCTCAGGTATTCCAGACTGCGCCCACTCCTTCTTCGAAATCACGGTCTTTTCTTCTGGGTCCCATGACCAGTAGAAGAGCTGATCAGGAAGGGGATAGGGTATGTAGTACATTCCGTTGATGTACTCGATGTGAAGGGGGGGAACAAAAAGATACGCGGGTACGAGACAGGGTTTGAGACCATGTGAGAAATTGCCAGCAATGGTAAATCCGATTTCATCAATGAAATCTATAGAACGATATTAGAGGGGCATGAAAATGCCAGCGAGAACTCCGTAGCGCACGTACATGTCAAAACACTGCTATCCTTATCAGCCTGACAAAGGTAAGCGGCTCGGAGTCGACTTCGGTCCTCCAACGGAAGGCGCAACGAGAAGTATAGGTTGAGTTGAATGTTGTGAGTGTTGATAAATTCAAAATCAACGCGTGAAGGGACTAGTGAGATCAGGAGAGAAGGGAATAGATAGAAATGAAATTTACCTTTCTCAGAATAGCTGACGTCGGTGTTATGACTCCGATTCTCAAAACACCACTCGGGATGTGGAGTGGAAGGGAGGTGGGCAACAGTGTCACCCCCCCAGCGTTTGATGACGGCACCAAATGTCAATTGGCTGTGATATACAAGGTCTGACAGCTCTTCTTGATGCGTTCTTCCCACTGACGCAATCAGATACAAGAGGTCACCCAAAGTATTCTCAAAGTAAGTGGTGATTGAGTCAGCATCAAGTTGGGGAAGGGGACCCTTGGGAAGTGGCGTTGGTGCATAGTGGAGGTAGTCTTCATCTGGTTGTTCGATGGAGGCGGAGGCATCATAGTACCACGACCGTGTTTTGAGATTGAATGTCCAATCCTTCCAGGCCGACGAAACCTGTTGTGCTACTTTTAGCTTGTCAAGACTCGGATTAATCAACTCACCGGAATCCCCAGCAATTTGTCGGCCCGGAGCGCAGAAATTGCAGCTTCCTAAGGGCAATTTCAGGAGTGTTTGAACGCAGGTTGAAGTACTTATGTTTGTATACAAAAGGTATCGATATACTAGCTCAAGACCATCGTAGTGATATCGACTGGTAAACTCATCTCCATTTGCTAATTCTAGAAATTCCAAGTAGTGAGTCAACACAACTAGCCCTGCCTCCGAAGCCTTCCTACCTTCGTACAGAATGAAGGTTGGTATGTCTGCCGTCATCAATCCTAGCATCTGAACAAGCCGCAATGACCTGGGCACCAACATTGTAATGTCAACCCTACACATCTGATGGGTACTGAACCTACCTGTGAGCTGAGTATGCCTCATAGAACGGTTTCCACAACTGAAGCACGTCATGTTAGTCTGGTGTTATTGATAAGCATGAAATACACTTACAAGGCGAGTAGTATCTCTGTCTCTCTTGTTCTTTGGCTCCAAAGACACAACGGTAGCCGTGTGATTGTGTGGGTAAATCGTGGCGGTATGAAACTTCTTCACAACTGTGATTCTTTTTTCTTCACCGTTTTGAGATGACCCGTTGTGTGTCAGAGGTGCGCTTATCACCACCTCCATCTCTTCCGACCAAGTCTGCTCTCGAAGAAGAACATCACCTTCGAAAACCTCCCTATACCGGTTCTGTTTGGGCTGAATAACAAATGTTGAGGGTCAGCTTATTAATTGACAAGTTCAACAAGTACCATGACTCGGTTTTCCTCTTCCTTTTGGCAGGTTGTACAACTGATGTAGTTGTTATTCGCATCACCTTCGACATTTTGGAATCTACTCCTGCAACCAATTCTTGTATTCGTGGCACTTGCAAAGAATGTGGAGGCCATGATTGAGTGATGGAGGTAGGACGGGAAAGGGACTCAGAGGCAAGGCCACAATGTCGCATGCATATGTGACCGTCCGTTTCTCAGCCTCGTTGCCTATGCGTAGCATTTGATAGCGCCCATGAACCCCACCCCCCACCGAATGTCATTTCTGAGTGATCGTCGATCAAACTCGCAAATACGGGCTTGAAAGATCATCGATCATCAAGTAACACTAATACAGACATTCGATTGGCGATGACTTGCCTTAGCACATACCGGGGAGTCCCTCTATTATTTTTCTGGCGGGCGGCGAACATGTTCCATGAGACCGTGTTTCCTGTCAATCGAAGGTTTGATGGAACGGAACACATGCCTTCGACCCTCGTCGACCATTCGATCGGACTTTGATAGAAGATGAGCGTGTGAAATGATCACCACAGCTCCATGTCCACCGGGATTGGGCCTACCCAATGCCTTGTGTTGGTTGAAGGCTTGAGCGTATTAAACTCGGACGCTGTGAAGTATGGTATGGGCCCACAAAGTTCCTTCGAGAATACTCGTCTACTTACTTCAATGGGTTACCAATCGCTCACAAGGAGTGCCAAATTGAAGCGCAGTTCCCCAAATGAAAGTTTGCATAGTAAACCTCGTTCGGTGATTCTAATTCGTTGGCCAATAGCATGCGAGATCACTGCAGATACGGTTTCTGTGAGCATGTTCGGTGAACTTGTGAAATCTGGGGATGAAAGATAACTTATGTCTATGAATGGTGATGCAGAGTATTGCGCTTTAGTGCTAACCCAACAGCAAGCATCGGCGCGACGAGGGGATGCTACTCACCCAGAAAGAGTTTGCTCCCAAAGGAAAGCTCATTTCTATTGAACCGTCAGCATCGCCGATAAGTAATATGACTTTATACACATAAGACACAGAATGGCCCATTAAGAGAGACGCCGGGTCATTTCAAGAGATCAAGACAGTCACAAAGGATGTTGGTGATCGGCCATCCGAGACGTGCTAAACGGTAGCAAAGCATGCCCCGATCAAGGTGCTATGATGTTAGTTAGTACCCTAAGCCAGATTGGGCATAAGAATGCATTCACAAACCAAACGCCGACGACCATCAGCAAAATACCGGAAAGGTTGAGACCTAGGTACAACGGATCGGCGTAAGTAAAATATGCCGATCCGATAGTAGTGAATTTGAAGAGTGTTGTGCCTTGGTACAAGTCCCGCAACGCGTTTACACGATTGCGGGTGGCTGTAAGAGTATCAGACCGCAGTTAGGATATGGTTGAAACTTACCCAAAACCCATTAAAACCCCCAAAAACCATATCCGGGGTTGTGCCCTACCGAACTCGTCATGACGAGCGAAAGGTGTTGTGACTGGTTTCGGGGGTCCTCATGGGTTTTGAAGGATTTTAACATGTTGTCAAGGGATTGAGCAATGATAATTGTCCAAAAGATGTTGGAAATGATATCTAGGGGTTCCATGTGTATTCTATCCGCCTAAGTGAGGACTGTGTGGGTTTGATTGGAGCCATCATGCCAACTTGAACCAGTGTGAGTACCGGAGTAGGTGTCCCAGCAAGAACCGAACGCACGTGCCCTCGGGGCGCTTGCGCTGGATTCTTGTCGGAGTCTCAAATATATCCCTGGCCTGTCCGCGCATCAAAACCTTTTCCCCTCTTGACTCTCAACCAGCATTATCATCGCTCAATCTCCTCTGAATTTTTACTCATGGATTCGACAATCGATAACCCTCACCCAAAACTGAGAAGACTGTTCAGCCTTATACCTAGTGGGATGAAATAGATTTGTGGTCCAGGTGCGTACAACATTGTGGTTGTTCATTCCTGTAGTTGTACTGACGACTTGTAGTGTCATTATGATCTAGTTTTCTGGTTTTACGACTTCCATACATTGTCACCGACGTCATCATCCCAACCTTTTGACCGTTATCACAAAGGCGCACGGACCACCTCGAGGGTATATAAACACGACACTTTTCAAATGATCAATCCCATCTTTTTCCCTTCCCCCATCACCACCGATTCACCCGTCCCCTCACTGTCTATTATATTTGTTTTGCACGACCAGCTACTCAACATGTTGTCTCCGTTGCCCATCCTGTTTCTCTGATCACAACCATGAGGAATTGCATTCAGGCATGTGTTCACCTGTTTGTCAGTCGCCTTTTGTATACTGATTGAGCCTCGCATTTCTTAGTACCTACTACCAACAAACTGAACATGGGATGCACAGATATGTGAGTTTGCCCTTTCATCCCCATCGTCGTGCTCCTGATTTTCCGCTTCGACCATATTTAGATTTGCCGCTCTCGCGCATCATTTAGGCGCATATATGCACTATATTGTGTGCGTATTCGCTTCTACTCATTACAGTGGCATGAAGTCTTGATACACCTCTATAGGAATACAGAATGCAGACCACCGTTGAATGTAGTGAGTCAGGACTCGGGTTCAACGTCCACCAGACACCATACAACAAGGGACATACTGCCTTTCAGGTTTACTGTCCACGTTCTTGCAACTCATTATCTGGTATGTTCCCCATCTAGCTCCTTATCAGCTTCATGAGTGCTTATCTCCATGTAGGCCCTTGTCACTGCCGTTGTATCGAAGTTGATGATGTATGACCCCTCTGTCTCAATTTCACATATTCTTTCTATGTATTCTGTGGTGTATGTACATGTTATTATAATGACAATCCTGTTTCATCACTCCATATCCAGCGTGGAAGCCGTGAGTTTGGTATCATGCCTGGCTAGCTGCACTACCTGTGAGTCCTGGTCCTGTAATTCCGATGATATACCCACTCTTCATTACACCTCCTACAATTTATGACCTTCCCCATTATCCGTTACTTTCTCTACCATCCGATGGTACCCGTAATACCCTCTGCTATTTGCCGCGACCTCCCCTATCCGGCAATCTGCCTGAAACTGGTTAAAACCTCTCGAAACCCGGTGCATTCTGCGCAACTCGCAGCAAGCTTCGCTCTTCAGTATCATCCTCAATACTCGTTAGAAGGTACTTGAATTTGTTATTTTCTACTGGTTTCATGCTCACGGATTCTTGCTCTTTTTCCAGATTTCGGAAAAGTTTTAATACTGTTATATAGTCTGTTCCTGCTTGCAACCAGGTACAGCGGGTTTTGTACTACCTAACAGGTATTGAGGTATGAAATGGCCTTACAACTGTTTGGGTATTTTGCTGATGACACTTCTCTGCTGCACAGCATCTTCTCGTTCTGAAGAAGAGAATGCTAGAGAATCTCGGAGGCAAGAGCACCCGGAATCCGAAGAATCAAAAGACTGTTTTTTATGTCAGTATTAGACGGCCCACAGCATACCACGGTCGTGAATCCACAGAAGAAGAGGCGATAGATACAGGTTAATCATACACTACCTAATTTTAGGCCCATAATCGGTTTCGTTCAGTATTGACCAACGCACGAGTACCCTCGCCAACACCCTCAGCATACCACCGATATGTTCCTCGGACCTCCCCTAACCCTACCCCATTTCATACTGCCATGCGTATGTGGAATCTCTTCTCTCCACCACAGAGAGCATCATAAGCCTTTATCCGCACTCCACAAGTGAGGTGCACCTGCCCCGAAAATGATCGGATTCGTGGCCTCGAGACGATCAGCAATGTTCAACCATTAACGGCGGAGCATACAGCACAAGGCGACGAGCGTGACTGAGAATCAGAGTCAGCGGGGATTACCCCGCCACTGTATGTTCCGGATGATTCGACGGATATTCACCAAGCGACTTGGTTATTAATAGTAAGATTAAGTGGGTGTGTATAGTATCAACACACGACCGCCCAGTACTCTTCCGCAACATGGGCTGCCCTTGGTCCTGACGCTGGCATAAGGCGAAGACGCAGCACAATTGAGGAAAGGACGCCAATAATGATATTGCCACTCCCCAAGAGCATAGCGCCGAATGTGCCAGGGTGCATATATAAAAGTGACATTATGAGACAATACAAGGCGTTAAAATCTCGAACGAACAGGGACAAGCAAAGCCGAATCTTTGAATTGAACTAACAGAATAGACGTACTTATCTGAGGAATTGATAGGACAATACAACCCGTCCACCGACGGCCGCCCATGCCATGGTCGTACTGGGCCGTGTCAAGAAAGGGTGATGAATTTTTAGTCTCCGTGGTGGCGCATAGATGATGCAGTAGGTGGTCGACCCAATGCAGAGAATAGGATTCGGCATTTGGAGATAAGACCGGGATATCGGACCGGCAAGAGTGGAGGTGAGGTGATTTAGGAGGAATCCTGTCAGTAAAACAGCGAGACGAGAGCAACAAGGAGCACGTACCACTTATAAACAGCGTATTCCTCCGTCCTCAGACCATCTATCTCGCTCGGAATGCTTCTGATCGAGTCAAAGGTTCCATCAAACGCCTCCGAACGCCTTCTCCTCCTTATCTAAACGAGGATCAAATATAAGGAAGCGAAACCCGGAACGCTACCTACTTGGGTCACCTTCTAAGATGGCATCGGCGTTTGATGAGAACGGAGACATGCTGGAGTTGAGGTGGGCGGGAAAGTCGGTAGATGTTTTGTAGGCCTATGTTGCTATTCGTGGCCGCCGGTTATACCGGGGTTTTGTGTCCACCGCGACTATAGTTGGCTGGACTGGCTTGAAGTATCGCTCGATGGTGGCGTCACTTGTAGTTGAAGGCAGTACCGTACCGTTGGTCACTTGAGCTTACACAAACACATAATCAACATAGGAAGATCAAGATATGCGAGCCACGCATCCATTGTCGACTCAATGCTCATTTCTCTGGTCTTCAGAAGTCTTGCCATACACTGTTTCAATCCGATGAGTGCGACGTCTCGTTATCCATCCAAACCCCTACTCAAGTCTCCAGACTTCCAGACGCTGCGTCTTCTTCAAAAACAGATGGAAAGAGGATGAGAGGGAGAATTAATCTTCCTTTGGATCATTGTCGTTGTCGTGTGCAGAAAAGCAACGTGGGAAACGAGAATGCTTCGATTTTCTCCATGCTTCCGATATGACGTCATGCCACTTGGCTTTGACTTGGCCTCGGAGGTCCGTCGGTCACCAAGCCTGACCCTTTTCTCCTCAGCACTCACGAAGATCTTAAATTCAGGTCTCTCCGCTCTGTCATTCACCGTAAATCGCACCTACCACTCCAAATCTGGGCCTCATAGCTAGTTTGTGCTCATCGACCCGTGCAAGCAGCAGAGGCAAAGTCTAGATCTCCCGAGCCATTCGCTATTCCTTTTTCTTCCTTCCCCAATCATTCTCTCCCGGCTTCCCAATCTGGCCGTCCAGTATCTAAATACCCTGATTCCCCAACACTGATGTTACCGCGGGCTCGCTCACATTTTCCACGTCAACGCTTTTCCCTGACAACTAGCTTTCATTACTCCAGAGCACCTCAGTCAGGTCTCAGCCGGCTCCGGACAAATTTTTGAGTGTAACCCTTTTCAAGTTCATTCACTACGCAGAAAGCTTCAATATCAACCTTAACTGTTGCCATTCATAACTCGATTATACTCACCATGATTCTTCTCGCTTACTCCTATGACTCGGAGACGTCTAAATTCCCGTACCGGCCCTGGACAAGTTCAACTGGTTTGCTCATGGGGCTTTCGTGCTGCTGGACCGCGATTTCCCCTTTCTTGTGCTTGAAGGCCTCTCACAGTTTGGCCCGATAGTTCACAGATGAAGTCCGGACGCTCATAAAACAGAACGACTGCCTCGGTTTCTGTGGATTGTTTTTCTCAGCTCCTACTCCGCCGTATCTCAAGAACCTAGGATCAACATGACCCCACAATTGAGCTCGAATGACCCACGTTCTCGATCCGCCCAAAGCTCGTTCCTCAAACAATCGTCTTATCCTCGTCGCTCAAAGGCTCTCAGGTACCGCAATCCAGCTGGCTATAAATCGGTTATCACTTTTGACCTGTCCCCCATCACTCGCTAACGGCGAGTCGGACCTCACACGCCAAAATGCCGGCTAATGCAAGATATTCTATAAGCGAAGTTGATATATTGGCATATTATTTATGCAAGCACATCGGCAAAAGCACTATGGTGGGTTATGTGGGTCCACAAGCACCCAAAACCTGCCGTCTGAGGTGAAGACACGGAAGGTAAAGATAGCAGTTATGATTTTTATTTGTCAGCCTGAGACACGCCTATTGAAGTATTGGACCTTCTGTAGCGGTTGTTCATACTCGAGAGCTCTTGGAATTGCTTTTTTGACCTTGTTTTGATCCGTTATTTCAATTGAGGGATTCATTTTGGGCTAATACACGGTCAGCCCGTGATATAAGGGATCATAAAATCATTATCGGCAAGTTGCACCGAGAGTGATAACCGATTTATGGCCCGTCTCGATTGCGGTACTCAGGAGTTAAGGTGCATGTTGACTCGCGACTTGTGGATGGGAGACTTGTTTGGCACTGACGTGCCGGGCTTTCGGCACTCCTAGTGTGCATCACTAACGATATCTGAGTAAGTAGTCAACTCCTCTAAGTATCATTCAATTTTCACGAACATTTATGGCTACGGGCCTCATTCGAAGCAAAATTTCGCTATAGACACGCGGTCCACAATACTGCAAGAGAGGTAGCTTTCTTCCCTCTATTCTTGGCCCCTACAATGCACTTTCCGTACTCTCTCCCGCTGCCACCTGGTTCACAAACATCACTTGCTCGATGGAATGCTTATCGAGGTTCAAAGCTCTCAGTCCCCTCATCAACACCCGCGTTACAATCCTTCATGCCGTTCTCGAGTCTACCTCGTCAAACCCTTTCTTCCCATTCTTCCCATTATCACTAACCTCAACTAATAGCACGGTACTGTGCCTCCTTTATATCAACTGTTTCCACTGTTGCCCCAAAATCACGCCAATATCCACCACATAACACTCGGATTCAAGCTCAAAGCTAGAATCTGACCCGATCGGTTGTTTCCTAGCCGCCTATGCGGTGTTTTGCCTTTCTCTTCTGCTGCACGCGAGCACCAGAGGCCTGATTCCGCTTGGAGTCGATCACAATTCGAGGGGTACTCGCCACCGGTGCGGAAACCATCGTCACAATTATGAGCCGGAGGAATAATGATTCTGCAAAAGAGGCTGGATGAGAAACTCGGTGTCACGGGTATGATCAAGGTACATTCTCTCTTGGTCCTAATATTTTGTTGCAGATATACTCTGGGCCTTTTCACGGTACACTGGGGGCATTTTGATGTCAGATTCCACCTGTATATAACATATCATATATCAGTCAAGTATGATAGGGCCACTATGACTGAACTGGACAGTTTTTGTAATAAACTGTAGTCATTCTGAGCGGGAGAAAAGCTAGGAAGTGGATTGCAGGCACAAGCAGTGACTTATTGTTTGATTCGGGTTTGGTCTACTGTTGGGTGGCATTTTGGGCTGAAGAGGAATCAGAACGCGGTGTAACTATAGGACCAAGCATCGTCGGCATATCCCGGTGGACTGCATTTTCCTTGGCAGTGGCTTCGGCTTTTGAACTGGTCCAACCTCGCTCAGGACTAGCCGTTGTAGGCGATTGAGCTCATCTTCCTCGTAGCACTAACCAACTTAGTCGCAGGATGCTTGAAGGTGGTGTAATAATCAAGGTCAATCAGAGAATTGCAAAATCAAAAAGTTTGAACTTTGAAGGTACTAGAATTTTGTTTGTGAGCCCGGTGGTCCTGTACGGGATTATGTTGGGCATCAACGCCACTGTGATCACTGATGCTATTACACCGGCGTTCTTGCCGCGCTCTTGCCTGTGTTGCATGAAGGAAACCAGCGACAGTAGCAGTTTTTGTCTGAGCACTTCCCAGTTCGCCACTGAGTACGGGCCGCCGAGCCTGCTCCAGACAGAGAAATGCCCTGGCTAGTGTAACTATGCCAAATTGCGCGTGCCCGTTGGACCCAGCACCTCCAGCTTCCTTATATTTACATCAGTGCTTGTCCCACCTCCAACCCCAGACCGTTGTCATATATCAAACTGCAGTTATGTGCAAAAAATAATCAGAAAGTTCTTATTTCATCCTTTTCTCAGTCACAGAGGTCCTACTGTATATGACCACAATATGACATGTTACATACAGGTGGAATCTGACATCAAAATGCCCCCAGTGGTATTTACAACGTGATTCGTTGTTCCAAGGAGGAAACCTGCCAGCTATGGTAGGCGCGCTCTAGTCCGGGCCCAAATTCTCAACTGGGCTGTGTTGTCAAATGTTTAAAGCCATTCTCTCGTGACTTGCGGATGCTCAACACGTTCCATCACTAAAAAGTCATTCTCACTGTCAGTACTCGCCTGGGTGCTCTCAAATCATCCTTTCCCATATCTTCCCCCACCACTAATCCATCTGTTCCACGAGCGACGAATGTAATCAAGGCTTCAAGGACTAATGAAGTTCAGTAAGTCATACGTCTCAGCTTTGGTCCAGATTGTGGCTCTACGGGTAACCGTGCTTTGAAACATCTTTGATTTGCGGTACTCGAAACGCTACGAGCGAGAAAATCAAGCGGGGGATTGATCGAACTATGATAAAACTCGCTGAGAATAATGAATTCTGGAAACTTGTCACATACCGGGACAATTCGTATGAATAGATATGAACCCCTGGTGATTACGTGACTGAACAAAATTTTATACGTGTGTCAAGGGACCCGTGAAGTGCGATATATAGATTGATTGAAATAGGTCAGTACGACCAAGCGTCGAACGTGGGTAAAATTCATATGTGATCGAAATATGAGTCGGTGATGAGTACAGGTCGTCGACGAAGCAACGAAGTACTTCAACAACGGCAATTGAAGGAGAATCGAGTAATAAAATGTTAACGCTCAAGGAATGGTCAACGTGATAATGCCGGGCGGTCACTTGAGCACGATTCACCTCTACCAGTGCAGTACAATGCAATTGTGTTCGACGTTCCAGCTCTAGTAACAAACACTGTGTTGAATGAGCGCTGCTACCGGATCTTCCAAACTTAAACCCAGTTTGCAAGGTTGAGGAATACCTGATAGGGGGGAGGGCCAGGTCAAGCGGCAGGATATATATCCTGCCTTTCCTCCCCGGAGTATCAATCGTGGCGCTGGAAGGAGAGAGATCTATATTGTACATTATATACCGGAAATAAAATCCCTATCAATATTGTGAGGTATCTTGACAGGATTGATCTGTAATGGTTGTTGCTCTGAGCCACAACATATCGAGAAATCATCTTGAAGGCCCCGAAGCTTTACCGAGTCTCAAAGATAGGCAACTCTTGCAGGCTTGGCTTAACTGTACTCCCGTAAGTACATAGAAGGCTATATTGAATATTCTGACCAGTACGTATATCATTGTTGAAGGTTGCGTCGGCTGCGCCAACCTTATTCCGGTGTGCCAATTTGTTATTTCGTAAGATTTAAGTACAGCATAGTTCAGATAACAAATTTGATTGTTTTCTTGCTTCTTTTCCCCACTATCATCCGTCTGACTCCCTCTAGCGAGAGGTGAACTCGCTCAAACCGTCTTCCTCAACAGCAACTACAGTATGTCCATTTTGGTGCCACTTTCTTCATCCTGTAGATGCTGAGAACTTTGGAGGGCAATATCCATTCCAGAGTTTTGATCAGTCTCCCGCGTGGCTCTAAACGTTGACAACTGATGGTTAATCCGCAGAGGCTGAGATCTTCCTTCAGAGCGGAACGTATCACGAGCCATAGTTATATGCCGGGGGCGTTCCTCAAATGAACGGCCAAGCCCAATTCGAACAATGATTAAGAGGGGGACAAGGGCCTACAGTGACTGTTTAGCACGAGGAAACAGTGAGCGGGATGGTCTGCAGAGACAAAACTGACAGATATCTGTGCTGACATTGCTCCGAGAATAGAGAGAGCCGTAGTCCATTTACCGCTGGTACCGTTATCAAGGAGCAGTCCGGCAAAGATAGTGTAGTCTGCTAGCATAATAAACCCGGACTCGACTCTGCACAAGGGTGTCAGCAATTTTATCAAGATTTGCATTTACTCCCCACATTATTGTGATGACATGGTTGTAGGGCGGACGATAGGAACGACTTGGTGTGGTTTCAAGGCTGCGAATGGTAAACCATATTTTGAGTGCTAAAAGGAACAAGATCAGGACTTGCCAATATAGTATAAGTATATGATTCAAGCTCGCACCAATCGTTGAAGTAAGCAACAAGTTACTGACAATCTCGCAGACTACAAAGATAGCAACAGTGACCAGGGTACCGATAGGCAGGCTATCCCTTGCACCGGTAGCAAAGATCAATTTGTTCATTTCTCCGAACTTGGCATAGTAAGCTCCTGCATGAAGCCTTGAGGGTTCTTTCAAGGCACAGATGCAATAATGACATACCGGTCTGAATAAGAATGAATATAACAGGGAGGGCAATGGCTTTGAGAGAACGATTACAGATGTGGTAGCAACGATAAACCTGGGTGCAATCGCGTTTCAGGCCAGGTGATGTCCGTAAGACGAAGATCAAAGGAACTCACCAAGATGACGAATGCGTTGAGACTGTGGTTATTGACAAGTCATTTCCAGTGCCTTGTGAGACAGTGGGCAATACGTACGATGAGAGTTGTATAACTACGTAGCCAATTGCACTGCCCGTTTAGAAAGAAAGTCAGACTCCACCCCACATTTGACGTTGGATAGTGGGTAGTCACCTGGACATCGCTGGATTGACCCTAGACCACTGTCCCATTATAGCGCTTGTTTGTATAGCTAGGTTGACTGCTGATAATGTTGCAAGTATGAACAGAGTAATTGTTGAAACGATGTGAAAACGTAAACACGTGGTGAAAATTCTGGCTCCACAGAAGTCGGATCCCGATGACAAAAAGTACGGTATTACACCCTGAGAAGATGCGACGTGAGGCAAAGGGGTATTGTGCCGCAAGATTCGACGCGTCTACTTGCCGTAGAGAAACAGTTCAATCTAACAATATCGCCGTTTTAGTGTATTTTTTTTCTCCGAAGGGAAACGAGGTAAACTTCACGCACCGAAGAAGCGAAGGACGCCTCTACGAACAGCCTCGAATCGAGAATCATCTTGGATGTACAACGAGACTTTACATTGACAGAACAACTTATATGGTGGTTTGCTCCGCTGTGCTTGGGAGCCGCGAACCCATTTCAAGGAGGCAGCAAAGAACATCGCACAAAGGAGATGATCATGACGGTGCTGATCAAGGGTCTTGCAACTCTGGGAGTTGATGGGCCTTCGTAAGTATATGCCGTGGCGGGCTAAGTACTTCATATGTACGGTATTCACACCCCCGCATATCTTACTAAGACCTTCCCGCGTATCTGTCTATTTATCTGATGTATCAAGCCCAACTTCTTGTACCAACTGTTGCAGATGACTATCATATCCGATGCAGTACCCCGTGAGAACACTGACATGATCAAAAATAAGTTAAAAAGAGCACACAGTTTGCAGTTGTGCGGGGCTCAGGGGCAATTGGGTTGTAGTGAACGAATGAGCAGAGTGACGAGTCCAGTCATGCTGAGATACAGTGGTCCGAATACACCAGGAGGGCAGGCACATCAATAGCGAATTGTCATTCTCCTCCTGAAAGCGAGCCGAAACTTCAAGTATTCCCCCCCAAAGAAGCTGATTCCGCTTGTTGAGCTTGTCATGCAGTGAGAGAGAGGCCGGCTGATCCTTTGATCAATATAGTCACAAAGACCTATTCAGATACACTCTACGCCTCACCCACAGACAGATGAAGTTGGACCAAATTTACACAAAGCTCCACAAGGGAAACAGTGAGCCAGCTATGACCTTGACATTCTCAGCAACCGATTGTTACAACAGATGGCTCCCACCCGTGAGGACCTCAAGGTAAATAAGGCAGTTCAGCTGATCTCATCTTCTCTCAGATGCTTGATAATAATAGTTGCTATTCAAAGTGGGTTTTGATTGAACATAGGTACAGTAGAAACCCGCTCAGCTGTTCTGTTGGCGAGCACAGCAGCTTTGTTGGGGTATGTCGTCCCCAAACTGTGATGGCCGGTTCTGTAACGCATGACTACCTTCTCTTTTATCGCATTCTTCAAATTCAAGCGAGCCGAGTGCCCAGTGTTTATCTCGAGCCATCTATCTCTTCCCCTCAGCTCTCAAGTGAGCACTACTAGCCTTAGGCCATGTTGCTTGTTTCATACTCCATCATTTTTTCATGATAATTGTGCAGCTTTGTTCCAAGGCTCGGCTTCGTATGCAGAGAATGGTCACTGGTGGTTTGTGCGCCCAAGTCGTTGGGAGATCCTCACCGGACTCTAGGGTCTCGGATGTCTATAGAATGCCGATCAGTATGTTAGGGGGTGCAGTTACTCGAGTAATGAAAAACCATGGCGATATCCTGATTCTCCGACTTGGTACCGTTTTCCTCGTCACAGAGTGATGTCGTGTAATTCAGCAAAGGGGCACAAAGCGGCAGAGCCGGACTAAAACCGAATGTATCGAGAGGGTTCGAGATCAGAGAGCAAGCCCCTGACTCGTTTGGAACTTGATTGAATATACAGAGAGGGTGAGAATAATAAATGAGATGCCTACCGCTCGGTGCAATGTTGGGAAACAGATGACATTGTTAGCGTAAGTCGGACTGTGAGATGAGAGGCATAACAACAACGCCAGCAAGCCCAATCACGTTGTTGGCTTGTACAAGCCTTGGTGGAAGGGTGTGAAGTCCATTTGATGGTTACGCCACAACGCAATCATATAATGAGAGGGTTGTTACTACGGCGTCAGGGAGCAAGGCCGGACCGACTCAGCCCTTTGCCTTCAGACCGCCATAATCGTCGCGGGTCCCAAGCAGTCTTTAATATCCACGCCGCAGGAGCTCTACTCTCTCGTTTTTATGTGCAGAGACTGAATATATTCGACTATAGTTTCGAGTATCTACGTCACGTAATACTTAGTGCTGTCATGCTCTGACCTCTTCCTCTTTCCCGTTGATAGGGGTGTGCTGGTTATGAGGTATACGGCTGCTCTTTTACAGTATCCTTCCAGCATCTTCAACGGTTTGTCTCCGAGCCGCGATATCTAATATGACATTGCGAGAGCTCGAGTGAATCTCAGTGGATCTAGCCATGATTTTTCAAGAGAGGAAGTCACTCCATTAGACTAGTTTAGTAGATCCTCTCGACGCAATGCCAATCGTCTGAGAAATTTCGTTCATATCCACATCTCAGTTGTCCATATCGTGCTCAAAAATTGAACTGACCTCGTCAACCCTTTCCTTTCCACTTGTCCTACCCTCAAATAGCACGGTACAAGGACCCGTCCACGTTCACGTTTCTCAACTTTACTCACAGCAACGCCAAAATACATCGCCTACGATCCGAATCCGCGTTCAACCCAATCGGTTATTGCTAGCCACGTGAGTATGTGGCGTTTTGCCTTTCTTTTCTGCCATCCTCAGTCAGTCATAGTAAGGGTTTCGTGGCATGTTTTGACTTAGATTTTGAACGTCAAAAATAGGATTTACTTAGAGGTCGCTCACCATCGGTGCAAAAAACATGTCCACAATCATGAGTTGAAGGGATAACGTTGGCGAGACGGTCCCGATAAGGAACATGACATTACGAGTATCATACGACACAATCCCTCTGTCATCCTGATATTATGTGGCAGATTCACTAATAGTATCTTTGCTGTAATCTGTCACAAAAAAGAGATGGAAATAGAACTGAACTTATGCATACTTACTCACTGTAGTGGGCATACTTCAAGTCATACCCAAATCCTCAATAAAGCCGCGATTCGTGGAAGTTCATAGCCATTCTCTCAAAACTTGCGGGAGATTGGTTCATTGCAGTGAATCTCGTCGAGAGCGGTGAGTACATCAATCCGAGCTGTGAATCGTTATGTTTCAGCTCGTTAAGGGAACCACAATATATGAAAATGAAATTTGAGTGGGAATATTGGAGAACGAGAGCCAGTAGCATCCTAAATCTATGCATTTTCATATACTTTACTCATCTTCAACCACAAGAAAATCCCACTGACCCTGGCCAGTCAAGCCCAGTGAACGCTTATATCTCGCTGTGAGGATGCATCGGCTACTCCACAGCCACCTTCCCTTCAAAATCAGGGCAAAATCCTTGAGGCTCCTTAGACCCTCTACCTTAAGTTTTCACCCTCAAGTATGCTGCTCAAGTAGTAGATCTCAAAATCAGATTCAACTTGAGTATCAAATTGAGTATTAACTTGACGAATATCTGAAGGAATGACTTGAGGAAATCTTGAGATTCACTCTGTACTAATGTAGGTAGGGAACTTGAGTGAAAATTGAGTAGGGAATAAATAGCTTTGAGAGAAGAAGTCAGACTTGAGCATACATAAAGTATGGACTTGAGCAAAGAGGAAAATGGACTTGAGTGAAGGAAAATGTGGACTTGAGTGAATGATAAAGAGACTCAAGAGCATGAACATGAGTAAAGGAAAGTACAAACTTGAGCGATGAATTGCCACAAAGTGGGTGCATTGTCTTTGTTATCCTCAGAGTCCCTTCCAACTTGGCATCCCAGAGCTTTGTATACACCTGAAGATGGAGTGCTTAGGGTTCATGAGGACAGAAGTCATTTGTTGCTGTGAGTCTTTTTTTTTGTCTTGATTCTTGTTTGTTTCTGAAACTTGGACAGGTGGGACGGAACATGATGAATGGTTTGAGTTAAATGAATGCCTATTGATATATTGATATTGCGGTGGCTCTAATGCAATGTATAGTTTTGAAGCACTGTAATGTATAAACCAGCCCTCTCCTCCATTCTGTATCTCACTGAAATGTAGTGTAGAAAGGAAGAAATAAACAACAACACAGGATACGCACTCGCCGCCGAATTGCCTACTGGTACATATTCCCTCTCTGTCTGTCTGGTTCAGCTACTTACAATCTCTCCACAGTCAACGAATATGTTGTCCTGGCCAGAAATTGGCCCAACCCAAGGTTAGCACTTGACTTCATAAGCCCTGCACGTTGTACAGTGCTCACATCGAACAATGGCAGCCCTCACTATGTGGTGTACTCGCCACTCCTATGTATTCACACAACATATACAATATATTTCATTCTACCCTCTCATGTGTGTTCGCCCAACCTAACTTGAGACAAACCTTGAAGCATTGTTGAGCGCGGCTTGAGTGAAGTTGAGTCAGCTCATTTACTCCCTCAAGGTCAATGTTGAGGTATCCTTGAGCACAGTTTGAGTTGCCTCATCTACTGCCTCAACATCGACCTTGAGCCACCTCGTTCACTCCCTTAAGTTTGACTCACTCACTCCCTCAAGTTTGACTCAACCGCGTTGCTCAAGGTTCTCTCAAGTACAGCTGTCAGCGCATTGTAATAAGGTAAGTACGAGGTAAGGAGAAAACTCAAGTATTTTGCCTGGTTTTTGAGGAAACCTGGCCTTGATTTCCGCATCGGCTGCAAAATGGTTATTTCGGTCAGGATCAAGCGAAGATAAAACTTCAAGATGTATACATACCGATGTTATCCGTATCGAGCTCCAGGAACTGGGCCAAATACGTGGCTGTTGAGCTGTCCCTCTCTTCCAGATATATCCGTGTCGTTCCTTCCCAGCCGCTGACTGTATCGACTGCTGAGAATGTAACTTTATGATCCGTCCCGTCCTCTAGTTCTGAATCAACAGACCAGTCTACGCCATCTGCCTCGTTCAGCTCCTTCATTTCTCTGTTGTGAAAGGCGCCTAATGCAAGTATTCAGACGAGCTTTGAACCAGGAATGGCTGGTACGCACAAAAGCCCAACTCCGAATAGTGATGGTTCTGGAACTTGTTGGCTTACCCCAAACCCGGTGGTCTTTGCTCCGAGTGATCCTGTAGCCTTTCGTTCAGAAACTCGTTCTTCGATGGAGGCGGAGGCATCATAGTGCCAAGAACGTGTTTTGAGATTGAACGTCCAATCCTCCCACTCCGACGAAACTTGTTGTACTATTTTTAGCTCGCCAAGACTCGGAATAGCCAACTCACCGGAATCCCCAGCGATTTGTCAGAACGGAGCGCAGAGGCTGCGACATGCTAAAGGCGCTGTCAGAAGTGTTTAGATGCAGGCTGAAGGACTTACATGTGTAGCTAAAAGGTATTGATATACAAGGTGCTGTGTGTCATAATCTCGACCTATAAATTCGTCTCCATTGACTAAATCTGGGAACCTCGAGTAGTGAGCTTTTACAACAAACCACGCCCAAAAACCCTTCCCACCTTCATACAGAATAAAAGTTGGCATCTCTGCCCTCATCAATCCCAGCATCTGAACAAGCCGGGATGACCTAGATATCAACCTTGGAATGTCAAACCTTGATACCTAGTGCGCATCAAACCTACCTGTGAGCCGAATAGCCTTCATAGAAATGTTTCCAAAGCTGAAGCGCTTCATATCAATCCTCTCCTCAATAGATAGCTCGGCCTACACTCACCAGGCGTATAGTGTTCATGTCCTTCATGTCCTTTGGCTCAAAAGTCACAACAGTAGCTGTGTTATTGTGCGGGTATATTGCGGCAGCATGAAACCTCTTGATAACCGTGACTCTTGCTACTTCACCATTCCGAGGCATTTCGCTTTCCTCTCTAGGCTCTCTGATCGCCACTTTCATCTCTCGTGACCAAGTCAGCTCTCAAAGAAAGACGTCACCCTCAAAAATCTCCCTATACCGCTTTTGTTTTGGCTGAATAACAAGTGTTTCAAGCCAATCTATCAATCAGGAAGCTCAATGCATACCATGACTCGATTCTCCTCCTCTTTCTGGCAGGTCGTGCAACTGATATAGTTTTGATGAACATCTCCTTCGACATGTTGAAACACACTATTGCGACCGATCCTCGTATGTCTGGCACCTGAGAAAAAGCTGGATGTCATAGTCGAGTGAGGGAGGGAAGAAAGGGACTGAGAGGGAAGCCCACAGCATTGTCCGTATATGTGACCGTCAGTTCTTTAACCTCGTTGTTTATGTGTGGTCCTATTCAATAGCGCCCATGAACCTTGATTCCGATCAGACTCTTCTCCCGAAAGATCGTTAGTCGGACTGACAGATAAGGGATTGATCAATTGCCGAGTCATGCTACAATAAACGCCCGGTGAGGATTATCTTGCCTTACTCTCGCGCAATACACGTACCAGAGAGGTTTTTGAACTGTAGGCACAAATGTAAGGGTTTTCTCTATTGTTTTCCTGTCGCACGGCGAACACGTTGAACAAAACCATCAGTCCTGTCAATCGAAGGTTTGACGAGTCAGAATACATGCCTTTGACCCTCGTATCTATGTTCCGGTCAACCACCAGTTCCTTGTTCGGGCGCTAATAGAAGCGTGATATGTAGTGAAAGAATTCAATGTATGGGAGGTGATTATTGCGCATTAAAACTCATAGTCGAGCGCCTATTCAACGTTCTGTGTCGATTGAGGTTCCGGGCGAAGAGTCAGACGGCACGCTGAAAGAGTGAAATGTGAGAACTTGGATACAGTCTTTTGGGGTTCCTTGAACCACCTTAACACGGCAGGCCTCCGATTTCGCACACGATGTTTTCCGGCCAAAATAAAAAATTGCTAGGTCTGGCTGATGTATTTCTGGCTAAAATGTACTACTTAGACTGGTGGATGGTGAAGTCGTTGCTGTGGAATAAATGGATTAGTGTGGTGGTCCAAATGTCACGGAAAAGGGCTCCTTGGACCAGTGTGACCCGCGCCAGATGAAAGCGGCAAAATGTCAAGCACCGTCACACTTTTCCTCATTTTTCGCCCTCTATTGACCTTCAACAGTTTTACCACCAAGAGCATCACTCAAGACTTCAGTTAGAGATGATTTTGGCTATATTAAGTGAGATTCAGGGTATATTGACACGCACTGATCTCTCTAGGTTCAACTTTACTACATAAAACTGCCGCCGTGCGCGAAAAAGGTGAAATTTGTCCCATGTCCTCTTCCTTACGAGCTGGCAGAAAATGTATTAGATGTATAATAAGCTTCCCAGATCCTTGCATGCAGCAAAATCAAGCAATGAGAACCAATACACGCGAGTGGTCCAAGGAGCCCCAGTGGTCCAAGGAACCCCAAAAGACTGTACCACGACGGGTAACTGATTATTCAGAATAAACGTGATATCAGAGCAGAATTGCTCAAAGAATCGATCAGAACGGAAGTATGCGGGGGTAAACCTTGTTGTTCTCATCATAGCTCTCGGGCGCATTACGATGATCGTTGATGCTCCATTGTTCAACAGCATCGCTGATACTACTATGCCAATACACGTTTTGTCAGCACACCCTAGAAGCATGATGTATGGTAGGCAAACAGAGAGTTAGAATTGTATTCAAGTAACAAACGCACTGTTTTCCTCTACGAATACGGAGTATTGGTTTATGGGGATCGATTTTTGAAGAACGTTGGGAGTTGGGTGGAACTCCCTGTGAGAAAGTCCCATTTCTATCAAAACGTTAGCGCCGCTGGATAGGAATGTGACTTTGCACATGTAAATACACTCATAAAATGGCACATCCAGGGAGACGCCGTTTCATTCCCAAGAATGGTCAACGGCCACAAAAGATGTGGCTGATCGACTGACGGGGATATCTCGAAGCAGAACACGCCCTGATTGTGACGCTATTGTGGTAGTATCCGAAACCGGATTGAGGTCATAAATGAACTCACATCGCCTTAACCATCTGACCATCGAACGCCAATGAAGCTCCTTTGCCCCAGAGCACTTTCGCTTGTAGGCAAGTGCGCCCGGGGTACGGAGATCTGGAGAACCAAGAGAACCTTCCTTTTATAGGTATAAGATAGCCCAGACCAAACTGTGATCATCAACCCATCGAAGGGAAGGCGATGGATAGACATAGTCGCGGTCTATCAAACATTTCCTAATTTTTGGTCAATTGTCGGTTGCGTTCCGTATGTACCAAACTCATTCACCAGACACCCATACCCAACGTACTAGTACCCCTCGCCAACACCCTCAGCATACCACGATAGGTGATTAAGACTCGCACAAGTAGGGCGTAGACAGATCAATCACTTTGAAAATACGAATTCAACGTCTAAAGGCTCACAACCTTTTTGTAACCAGGACGCCGGCTACCACCATCTGTACCGAGTATCGACTTTTGAGCTCGCTGAGAGGTACCACACGCCAAGATTCGGATGAGGCGAGATTACGTGGGACAAATTATCATGCATTAGCACCGATGCTACAGACCAAAATTAATAGACATCCGGGACCGTTGAGAGGGAGAGAAAGTGAGCACCTAATTTCGAGAGTGGCGATCAACGAGGTTCTTGTGAAGCTAATTTAGCCCAGCCTCAGGGCAACTTCCGACGAGCCGTCGCCAAAGCCACGTGCACCCTTTGACCCTTCTCCCAATGTCAAAGTCTTATGCCTACTCCTTTCAATTCATCACCCGCTAGAGATCTCAGTTACTTCAGATACAGATGGTTCGAACTAGCTCTTGTAGTTCGGCTGAAGGACCACTTGACATTCTCGTTATTGATTACAGACCCGTACTCGTGAATCAAGGCGAGTGTTAGCTCGGGACTCTGCTTTATAGGTCGTTTGGCCCTTAAGCACGTTCTAAGTATCAAATACACGCTGACTTCGTATACTAACATCTGTATCTCCCGAAATACCGGCAAACTTGAATTTTGAAAAGACACGATCGCTTTTGAAATACGTTGGACGTACGGCCCAAGCTGTTTGAGTTAGCGACCGAGCTGGTCATATCAGATAGTTCAGATGGGCGAACCTAATTGCCATGGTCCAAACGCCGTTCGAGGGGTGACTCTGCCGCCTACGGTTGAGACCTACAATCGACATCATATCGGAGAGGCCCGCAATGGGAAGGAAAAGGAGGTATGTGTCTTGAACACTTCCTATTTGCAGTCGTGACTTTTCGTCGTCCGTTCAGAATGTTGAAGTGTCCCGTACCACCAGCATGGCAAGTTAAACAGACTGGAGTAATCAGATATTGGGGCGTCAGTCGTTCAATCGTTGTTGGTAAGTCATATTTTGAATCTTGTTTCATGATTACGTGTCTCTGATGCCGGGCTATTCCTTTTCTCTGATCAGTCTTTCTTGCTAATAGTTTATAACGCCCATCCGGTCCCAAATATCCCATCATAGGCCGCTTAGTAGTGACATGAGCTAGTGGTGACGAGGGACAAGCGTACATATTCAATCTTGAAAGCACCGTACATTATCTATCCATAAGTATTCGAGTCGTCCAGCTTACTTTCGATAGAGTCTTTCAGGCCTATAACGAAGATCGGGACGCTTCGCTAGGCGAAAAGAGATCTTGCACGCCCGCAAGACCCGGAAGGCCATACACCTTCTTTTCTGACTCAGGGCGAAATAACTGAAAATATATTTATACAATGTAGTTAGCGCTTCAGCATAGCGAGACGGTTGACATCGGCATAATCAGTGGTCAAGGCTCTGCGTTTTGGATGTATGTTGGAACCGACCGATGACGGATATATCGTCAACGATGCTCGTTAGCTCACTTGGAAATCGGGACACCCCACTGTGAACAATACAAGAGAATGTGGAATCATGAATAGATCAAGAAGTCAAGCCCTAGATCCTACAAGTTTATTGATCACCATGATTCTGTGTTCTTCCCTATTTGAAGCTCAACAATATCTATAACTGGGCGAGGTCTCTCGGTTTTGGCGACCGTGGCGTTGGACGGCAGGTCAAATTTATCCCTGACCCAAGTATCTCCTAGCCCAACCCGCGCAATCATCAGTGTAGGGCAGATTCCCTATGAATCTCGTCAGTCTTGCCAGTGTGATATAGGGGGCGGAGGCAGAGCGAAAACCATTTACTGCAAACTGAATTTGAAGTGGGTAGATATTCCATCCTGCTAGCGGCGATGACAACATAAATGGAACGGAGATGGCCAGGACAAGGGGGTACAACAGGCCCGACTGGAAGCTAAAGTGGAGGAGGAAAAAGGTTGCTGTCAGTACGGAATTCCCAACAGAAACACCAGCACCCAGCAAAAGCACCCACATTATTGCTGCAATGGAAGCATATCTCTCCTTTGAATTTGAAGAGACAAATTCGTCTGACTGTCTTGATGACGACCAGATCTTTCCGGCTGTATACACATTGTTCTCGGCAAATCTCCTCTGCAAATTGTGGGTGCGGGGTCGTGGGCACTCACCGACCATCAAAGTAAGAACGACGTTGATCAATGCATTGAGAATGAAGTAGGTAATTTCGAGATAGGTCCATTTGTCGATCCACTTTTCCAGTGGGGAGTCTGGTATCAGGCCTGCAGAGATTGTGAAGGCCATTGATAAAATACCCAATGCTTGCGGAGGGGAGCTTCAGTAACGAGGATCCTTGTAATATGGGAATGGGGCGGGAGAGAGGCAGAGACACACCATTAGATAACAAGCAGAAAATTGCGGGTGTGAATACAATCGACCTTCGAAAGTTGTACATGGCATAACATCGGAAAACCTGGTAAATGATTGTGGGACGAACATTTGATCTTGTGAGATCCAGGTGTGAATGCTGAGATATCAACTTACGAGGACGACGTCGGCAAGAATACTAAGACCCATGTAGACGTGAATCAGGATGATTATTCAAACAAAGAGCCTTATCCACTCACTTAGCCAACATGGTCAGAATAGTCGAGAGAATCCTAGGATTCCCGAGTGAGCGAATACTCATCATTGCGAAGAAACTCTCACCCGAATGCCGGACGCAAATGATTCATTGTCTCCAGTGTCTTTACATGATCTTCTCCCGCTCCAATTCCAACCCGCCTATAGAAATATCCTCCGGACTGAAAGATAGCCAAAGCGGTATTTACGCCCAGGCCAAGGGTTGCTAAGGTGAATAACGCAATAATCACCGTGAGATGGAAGGTTCGTTCGCGAGTTCTGAACCGCTGTCCAAGGACAAGGAGACAAATTATGAATGACATGATGTAGAAGCCTTCGTAAAGGATGGGAGGGATGAGATTGAGATTGGATTGAGGCCGTCGCATAGGTTTCTGACACTTTATGTGTACTCACCATAGGCAAGGAATTGGAACTACGGTTAAACAAAACACATTTCAGTAAGGAACCGGAACCGACAAAAACTAGATGAAGACATTATCACACACCCCAACAACAACGATAGGCCCAATGATGATCCCTGACAAAGTGAGATGGGACGATAGGGGAATCAGACTCTGTCCCGTGGCGGGCATAATCTGTCTAGGTACTGTAGGCATAGTATCTGATGGAGGAAATTTAGGAACAAGGTCCCGTAGAAAAGCAAAATATCCGAGGGGGACTGAGTACTAGTGGAGGAAAGTGGCGACGGAGTCAGAATCGCACGGGCAGTTGCAACCAATATCTCGTTCAAGAACAGGTTTTAAGAGAAGGCTAAATAACATAGCCCATGGCCCCATGCCTGGTCATCCATGAATAAGCCGGTGAGAGAAATTGTGTCATTGGCTTTACTTACAGTGATGTTGTGTCTCATTTGGGTCCCGTGTCCATTCTGTAAAGTAGGGAGGGCAGTTAGTGATGTTCTAGATTGGCGAATGTTGATCCACCATACTCCACCTTCGCTGATACTAGATGCGGATACTCCTGGATGAACGCGAAAGAGTTTGCTACAGCCTGCTCAATGCAAAGATTTTCCATCATGTGTCAATAATAAGCAATGGAGAAACGGCGGGGGTACCTGAAATGGTAGCTCACTTGCTGCGAGGGATCTCTTTGCAGCTCCCACCTCATCCAACGGCATCACAAACGAATCTGCGTTCTTCTCATCACTCCAACACTTGGTCACCACAAATCAACGTGAAGTCACTCCGTCGCTTGCAAACTGACAGGAAAGGCTTCGATCCAGATTCGGGAGAAAGGCAGAGGAACATAAGGCCCCAAGGGACAAGCAGAGTGTTGAAGGATGAACGGGGTAAATTCCACCACAGCCTTTTCGATGCAAGCAATCTCCGCAATCATGGAGCTGAATGCTCCATTTACGATGAGTATGCACATCATCATTATGCACATTGAGGAGACAATCTCCGAGCAAGCCGCTGCTGTGTTGACAAGCGTAGACCACTCTCTAGCTGGGTACTGATGTTACCCCTTAGCGCCGGCGGGAGCATGTAGTGATTGAGTTTCGTTTGCATAAGGTGTGTAGTTGCCTCCGGTTCTTCTTTTTTGGCGAGCACAGGTGAATCGTCCTGACTAGCGGAACGCCGAGGAAAGCAAATTCAATTGCATCTGAAGCACAGCGAGCCTTCCTAGCGTTTGAGACTCGACAGTCACTGGGGTACGGTTGCCGAGCAGGCTCAGGTTATCCTTCCCTTGCTTCCCTTGTTGGACTTGCCGGTTCACTTTGCCACTTCAACCAGACGATCTTCACGGATGCCCTCGAACCTCTTTTACGGGACTTCTCAAAAATCAAGAGATTTCTTTCCTGTGTCTTTTGGGGGGTAGAGGATACCGGAGAGCGTCTAGTGAGTGGTTTTGAGAGCCATGTGGCGTTACGGAATCGTGAATGTGGTTCAGAACAAGTTCAAATTTGCTCAAGACTCAAAATATGTTGAAAGCCAAACCACGATGACCGACAAGGCTTTGGCCGATGCTTTTGCTGTACGTACATACTAAGTACAGATCGGGTCCCGACTAGGCTTGAAGTCGAAGCTCGTGAAAGGCCTGACTCGAGTCTTACTTTTGCTCGACAGTCACTGGCGTGCTCACTGTTGGTGTAGCTACGGGTTAAGCTTGGGAAGAACGGAATGCGAGTTGTTGTGACTTCGGCCATTATGAAATAGGTTCGCTTCTGAGCTATTGCGTTCTCGGTTTGAGCGGAGATTAGAGTAATGTTGGTCGGGTGGGCTGCGATACGAAGGGTGAGGTTAACAGACAATAAGTAAAAGTTTTGATTGGTGATGGTTTCTAATGCTCGAACTTGAATTGAACGTGCATAGTGTAATCTTTCAAGGCCCCTAGTATAATCCAAGGCCTACGAAACAGTCAGTGAAGCGCCCCATTTGTTACGCCCTTGTTTATTTATCCGGACCTCGTTTGTTATGACTGGTGTTCACAACGTAAGCTCAATACTGAGTTATCGACCTGTCTTGGTTCTGGTGTCGTGAATATGAGATTGAGTTGTAAGGTCAAGCTGAAGAGCAAGACCTACTATGGTACAAGTATAAATACTAGAAGCTGGAACTGCGTACATACTGCGAACTGTTGTAAATACTGCGATCTGAGGCTGAGTACATACTGCGAACTACTGCGAATACTGTAGTCTGATAAATAACACTGCGATCAGATAAATAATCGTATCAGAGTCATAGATAAGATATCGTAAAGTGAAAGAAATGATATACCCCTTTCGTAACTGTAACATCGTTTCATTTTTACGGCGACCGTGGTTCATTCCATTTAGCAAATTCATGACTGAGATCCACCAAGGAGTCCCCGAGCGATGCGATGGCTGGCCCAGTTGGCTGACAGTCTCTGACCGCGACTTCCTTTGAGCTACCCTTCGCTCGCCGTCGCACATTATGAGATTTCGGAGTCACGGACTGAAGATTCTTCATGCTACTTGAGCACTGACGCAGTGAACTGAGCCAAGGAAAATGTACAATTCCGGTGTCTTCATAAGATTTTCGACATGATTACGCCGTACAAGATCAAGGAGTACCGTCCGACAGTGTACTTGTACATCCTCACGATACCTGAGAAAGGTGAATCTTAATCAACACGGGAAAGTCACGGTCATCGAGGGAACATACATACTATACGCCCCAACAATCCGATACGACTGCAGAACATCTCCCCAGCGAAAAATGAATCATCCGGTGTTAGTGGACGGGTATCAGTCAGCTAGACGTCCAGGAATTGAAGGGCATGCACCGAGTGTGCGGGGTTGAGAGATGTCTAACCAAGGATCATATTAGCTCCAGCGAATGAAAGCTATCGGAGAACAACATACCCCTCGATCCCTCGGTAGCCAGCGGGCTGTCTGAGTTTATACGTCAACTGTTGGAGCCTATCTCTGTTCGCCCGATGGGTGTCTTTGGCTGACCTTGTTGGGTTTCAAGGAGCGCATGAGCTGAATGGATACAGAAGATGATAAGTATAGCTCACCAGAGTCTCTATGAAAGATCCACACGGTGGTCGGGTTTATGTTTTTGTATTCACCCGCTCGCTCGAAACTGAAGCCTGAACTCGTGTCTTGTCCGGTATGAATGGCCTTGAACTGATGAGGGACGATTATTGAGCAGTACGGAACTTTCTCACTACTTGTTGATCAGGGAGGCTCCAAATGGCGTCCTAGCAATAGCATATAAGAGTAAATTCACCCGAGAGAGTAAAAGGACACGCACCATCCTTCTATTCCCGGCATATCGTCCCTTTGTTGTGTTCTCTCCAAGAAGACGGCTTATCATGAACTGGCTCAATCTCCGAAGTGGGTATTTCTGTACAGGCGAAACTTGGGTCGACGAGGGATTAAAAAGAAGAAAAGACACCATACCTAGAGGGACGAAAAGCAGATCGACATTCTCCCCCTTTCTTGATTAAACATAGCGGATAGAGAGCCTGGGTCCACGGTGTTTGTGAACAGTCATGGTGGTGGTCCTAGAGCGCCACGGGCCGGGTGCATTTGAGGTCTCGGACCATCTTCTTGACAAGGGGTGTCACCAAAAAAATTTTATATATGATCTTCCCATATGATCTTAAGGCTCTTCAGGACCCCCCCTCCCCCCTCCCTCCTGCCATTTTGGGAAGGTAGTTCCCACAGTCACATGTCTATTCTACCTATCAAACCTGTTTTTGACAATATATTATATTATATATTTTCCGGTTGGAATTGGCGCTAATATTACTCACAAAGTACTGAGAGCTTCTGGATATGGTAGGACCTAATAGGAAGTTCTGAGACCCGGACCCCAGACTCCGGCATACCTTCCAAGTTTGGCGACCTGTACAACTCACACCGTATTTTCGGACAAAAGCATCAAAGTTTGGGCCTTTTTGGCCATGTACTTCATTCTCTAGCCTTTGAGTACTTTGAATGAGTGTTACAGAGTGCTGAAAGGGCTCTCTAGGCTTCCCAAGGTCCGCCCAAGGGGGGGTCACTTTTTGATCTTAAGGGCTCGGGTCCCCCCCCCTCCCCCCCCTACCCCATATGACCGAGATGCCCGGGTGACACCCCTTCCTTCTTGAGATACCGTGGATCGTGCTCGCCTTAACGTTGTCTCTACTTCACCAATAGGGATACGAGTGGTCAATGCCGTCAAGGCAAGACATCAAGTGAGATACCTACTGTCTAGTAGCTGGTTGCCATCCAACTAAGTGACGGATCATATGTTTAGGTGACCACCTCGATGGCGCGTTGGATGTTAACTAAAATCAAAGGTAACGAGGCTTTTTTATTGATCTTGATAATTATTCCAGCGACGCGAAAATGATGCTGATTACACGCACTTCCACTTATTTCGAGGTACCAACGAGACGAAGAGATGATAGTGGTTCGAAAACAGGTTTGGGCGGAGTCCGAAAAGGGCAGCCTCGAGGCTATCTCGTAAACAGAAGCGACACGTGCCCTGATCATATTATCCACTATCTCGAAATGCTTGAGCCTTGGAATTCTCGCGAATGGTGGGATGGCTTTGGTGACAAAATCACCTGTTTGTAAATTTAAAGGTGGTATGAGGAGGAATCCAATAAATAAAGGGGCGTCATGAAGACACGTTCTATATTGTCGAGGGCTAGCCTCTTCATGCCAGTACACTGAATTTTCCTTGTTCAGAGTTTCCTTATGCCCGAGACTGAAAGGTTTTCGCTTACGCTGATGATCGCACGAGTTGAGTCGGAAACTGAGCTGGAGTGGAGGTACTTTACCTTGATCGAGAGCGAAGCCACGGGCTCAACTATGCGTGTCCGTACCGGACAAAATTAATTTCGCTGTTTTCAGGTTTTCGTTTTCGTTTTCACAGGCGTGAGAATGGATTTGGTCAGCACTTCTTGTGTTTATGTGCTCAGTAGCCTTGATTCCGTCTGCTTTGTCTCATGGTTATGTCTACAACAGGTGTGCCACCATTTTACAGTCATCTCTTGTCAAACTCTCGACGCTGCGACGAAGGTCATTTGCATAACCCAGAAATGTGGACAAAATATAGAAAACATTACGGAACTTGCTGGGCTGTATCAAACACAAGCAAGGAAATAAGAACGCGCCACAATCTTATGACATCAGCGTCAAAACCAGATCCGGATCTTGAAAACCGCCATCCTCAGCCACTGCGCTTTCAATATGGTTTCTCTTTCTGGTTTAGGGGCGTTTTGTAGGTTAACATTGAGAGATTCTTCTTTCTCAGAGAGTTTTGGGATGAATGGCATTGTTTAAGACAGTAAGTAAAGCTATGAGTAGCAAAATTAGTCAGCAAAACTATAGGTTTAGGTTTTTTAGTCGCGCTGATCACTTTCATTGTTTCGTTTGGCGAACTCCTCTTGAGCTCAAATGCCCGTGGCCTTTGATTCCAAACAATCCCCAACTTCTCGGCAAACAAAACACGCTGCCAGAGATCAGTCAGACTTGAACCACAACCACCACCTTCTTTCAAACTACTCTTCGTGTCACTCTTTTCAAGACTGTCATTCCTGACTTCACCCACCTTAATTCCCTTATTAATACGGAAATAGATAATGAATAACGAGCTGGGCGACGGCTCACCACCAACTTCCACTGCCGGCACTGGGCCTCAATGCCGATCATGCCCTCCTGGACATTGTGGGGGGTTTTACGCTGACGAGGTAAGTTTTCCTTCTATCTTTTCTTCAGAATAACTTGCTTATGCTCTGTTTCTTTAGGATGCGCCCGAGAGGTGCTTGATCTGTGGTCACACACAGCTTCAACATCAGATCAGCAGGAGGACTATTCTGCCACCTGCTGGTGGCGTCGCGAGGATGGGATGTATATCCTTTGTTGGGGTCAGCCTTTTTACATCTATTGCTGCGCTAGCCATACTTATTTGACTGTAGCGGGCAAGGTCGACTACGGACCACTGTCAATTCTGCAACCTCCAATGGGGTGCCCACAAGAGGCTGCCCATGTATCTGAACATGTCATTTGAACGGTCATTTATTGACATTCCCTTTTTCCAACAGGGAAGAGGAATCATCCAGTACTGCAGCCTCTAATATGTCCAACACATCTACCGGTTCTGTTACCGAAGGACCCACTGTTCAACGCTGGCAACAAACAGGTGTCAATCTATCAGGGACAACTGCCGATCGTTGGAGGGAGGCCATAAGCAGGCATAGGGATGAGGATGAGGACCGCTGAAATATTTTCGGACCAGCTACTGGTGACACCATCCAAGTGCCGGCGTCAGACTTTGTTGTTGACCACCACTTTCAGAGCTGTCCTTGTCAGTACCCTCAAGGAATTCTTCCTTGTTTCCTTCACTCTCGCATGGGGTGTCACCACCGGTGCCGGTCCCGCTTACTACCCTCTTGACACATTATGTCTCCTCCGTCACAGCCATCAGACTCTACTTTTGCTATCCTCGTCAAGTCGCGCGATGCAGAGGATTATGTTTTTAGAGGGCTCCAGGCAACGTGTGATTGTGCTCATTTGTAACGGGCCTCTTTTCTACGTCAAGCCGGAAGGGAAATGTGGGGAGAATGTAACGCGGAAGAGTAACCGTAAGCCGAACACAGCAGAGCCTCTGACTGGTTCAAACGTATGGAAACGTCCTACAACGCAACGCGGACACCTGAGATCGCCGATCGAAGGTGTTTTTCCGGGTTGAACCTGACCAGGAGCAACGCGGAAAAGATACTAGGGTCGTCCTTTGGGTTACGTGGACGGTCGCAATCGAATTGGGGCTTTAACCAAAGACCTAAGACGACAATAGAAACATTAGTACGAGACTTGAGGATGTGAAACACACCAGGTAAAGGCTTGAAAGCTTGTAGACTTGAGATTTACAATAGACGGAAACTAAAGTACATGCTTCTGAGTAGCTAGCCTTATATACTGTTCAGAATCTTTGTCATGATCCGAACTGGAGTCGTACTGTATCGTATGGAGCATAAATAACATACGTAGTCCAAGAGAAATATGCGAAATACAAGGATGAGGATTGGTAGAGCGAACGCGGAAAGTGTGGAAGGGTGTGCAGCGTGGCCAGGATGAATAATAAAGGAAAGAGGACCCAAACGAGCATCGCGGAAAGGATTGTGCATGTTCACGAGGTTATGAGAGGGATGGAGAGTCTGGGAGTATCGTCTGGGGATGAAGGGATCACGGACGAGGTGCTTTGATCAACGAATTTGGCCATTAGGCACTGGGTTCCGGGTGGCGGTGTGTTTGGGCGCTATCGTATAGGAACGCGGATATCCCTTGTGGGTGATGATCGTAGGTACTCCCGGAGTTGTAGGGGCTTGCTATGGTGCGGTGTCCATGTCTTTGAGCAGAAAATAAACGGACCCTTACATCATTGCCTACGCAGGCTCTCTGATCACTGGCGCCTGAAGTCGCACACACGAGACTTTTAGCACCGGCGAGCGTGCCACTTCGACCACGATGCTGAAGGCATCAGATATCACTACTTACCATCACAACCTTCCCCAAACAACCTATTGAGGGTGTTTGGTGCAGTGAACCACACTGCTGCTTACGAGCGAGGAATTGCTGCACTGTCTGAGCCAACACCTACTGTCCCAGTGATGGCGATCTCCTTCATCCAGCTATCAAACTCTCCTGCATGGCCCCCCGCTTCCCCACTCAGTTCGAGATGGACAATGATGATCCGGACAGCGAGTTCTTACCAATCTCGCCATCACCATCTCCGAAACCCTCTTCTTGCCAGGTGCTGAGTATCAAACCACTCCACTGTTAACTCGACCACCGCAAACGTTATCAACATCACTGAGGACACTGTTATTGCCTCGTCATCGACACCTCCGCCTACTTCAATGTTTCTATCATGGTTCCCGTTGGTGCTGGTACCCTCAGTTGCATCATGAACGTCATTGGTCAGCCCGATTCGCGCCAAGTCCCTGTCGTCGAGTAGTCGACTACTCCTGACACCCTCGAAACCAGTATCAAGGTTGTTGACTTGATCACTCCTTACACTCGTGGTGGCAAGATTGGTCTCTTCGGCGTTGCTGGTGGTGCTGGTGTCGGAAAGACTGTTGATTCAGGAACTGATCATCAATGTTGCGAGGGCTCATGGTGGTTTATCCATCTTTCGTAGTACATTTTTTTCTGCTGTTTCTGGGGCATATACATACTCAATCCATACCTTCGGCGTGGTGAGCGCACTCGTGAGGGTAACAATTAGACCATGTGTAGAATTATATACAAGATTTGGTTAACATGACACGACGCAGACACGTATTAGCGAAATGTAAACATCAGCGCCCCAAGAAATTATAGCGTGTGTTGCTTAGACCGTAGCAATAAGTTGTTCTTCTGCCAACATTAACGCCAAAGTGTCTCTGCGCTGCTGAAGAAATGTGGCCCTCTCACTCTCTGCCATTGCACCGAACAATTCGAGCAAGTCGTCTAAATCCGAGTGAAAGTAGCGTATATCGTATAGCCTTTGTGGAGGAGGGCGAGGGGGAAGGCCGGGGCCCTGAATTTCAACCATAACTAGCAAAGTGGTAATCAGAGAAATGGGTTCGTACGATGTGCAGGACTTACCCCTCCAGGAAGGTAAGATGGTTGAAAGGTTGCCGATTTGTTTGAGTTCGGGATACTCTTCAGGAGTGTATATCTCATTGACGTGCTGTTGTGAGAAGGTGAGATCTCCAGTGCCATAGATGCTGTGAATAATTGAGCATTAAGTGCAGAGAAACCAACGTGCCACTGATACTCACTATTCATCAGAGTACCCCCTGGATAGAGACTCTGCTTCACTCTCATCATCAGAGTCACCCAACTCCTCCTCAGTCCTCTCCCGTATCCCTACTGCACAACATGTACCAAGGTGCATCTGCTTATCCCACACAATCCTTGGTTCAAAGTCACTGTAGCACATCTGGGTGCAGATGTCAGCGAGTGTTAGTAGAGATAGAGTACCACTTACATCACACTCATCACTCTTCAAAAAGACTAACCAATCCAACTCGGACATGCCTCCCATCGGCACAGAATACTGCTTCCCCTCTCGTGCAGGTCTCCATATAAACCGGTCATTCTGGGTGCAGTACAAAAAATAGTGGAAAAATGAATCCACCATACCCAAGACAAACAAGTCTTCTGCCTCGGTAATGTAACTCAAGATCTAGTGCATCCGTTGAGCACAATCTACTTTCTATAAAAAGGGAAAGGCTCACTTCGGATATCAATTCAGGCTGGAGTTTCTCCAGTCTTGAGGTTCTGTCACACCTTTCCAACTTCAACCGGCAGGCCTCCAAAAGAGGTTCACGACCACACTTTGAGATCATCTTCGAAAAAATGCGCTCATATAGACGGCACGAGTCAGATCGATACGGGAGCCAAGTGAGGGTTTCATATTGTGCCCTAGCCATCCATCTTCCAAATTTGACTGTAGGAGAGCGCCCCCAATTGTTGTCAACAACCCGGGAGTCCTGTTGTGTATACTTCTTTGCAATTGCAACAGCACTGTGACCCCTAAGCTAGAGAAATGTTAGAAATTGAATTGAACAGTCAAAGATAGTGGACTCACATCACTTATGGATATCTTGGACAACATGGAAGTGAAAGACAAGAGGAGGACTGCACGAGGCTAACGCTGCCGCGACAGATCACCCGTTGACGGAATTGGTACATGGTTGTTCCCACGGTTCAATCTTTCCCTTCTTGCTCCCTCGGAGTCCCATGACAGAAACACGGGTGGGTTGTCAGTCAATGCTCAGCCTCTTTAACTTTACTGACTTGATTTATGAGTTTGCAAATGCTGCCAGCGCCTGAGAGGCAGGACAACAGCAGCAAAGACAACCAAGGCAGTCAAGGTGGTACCATCCATATGTGAGTCCATTCATTTTTAGTCTCACTTTAACCTAATTGATCATACTGCCTAGAATGACCAAGGGAGCACTCACCAGTCAGATGAAGACACAGACTTGAGCTCAGGGAGAAACTCCATACCTGAAGGACATGATGGAAGTGCGGAGGGGGTTCCAGAGGGTCAGCGCCAACGTTCTACCAAGGGTAGGCGGTCTACTAGAGTGGTGCGTCTTGTACTCATCTCTGTCTTCCCTTTTCCGACCTATTTCTGCAGCACAGAGTTGGGAATTATATTCCACCTATTGATCACTATACGCCAGCCTTTTGTTTGGTGGACAAACAGCATCGGCGACTCAGTAGTACACACAATGGTACCGACCATCATTCTGGCCATATTCCCTCCTCAGCAAGACACCGACCCTCTGTTCTGGCTTCACAGACTGTCAATAACTTTGAGAGGCATACCTATATAGCTCAAGACTATATTGAGCGGTTCAAAGTCACACAGACATTACAGGAGTTGCAGGCGGATGCAGGTAATATGGACATTTACGACAAATTAGTAGCAACAGTGGACCACATGCACAAACCGAGTTTCCCTGTTCAGGCGACCTCTGGAATCTGGGAGGCGAAAGATGATAATACAGGGAAATATACCTCTGTCTTGATCTTCCTTTCGCACCGCTACAAATCTAGCGACAAGGTCAAGGAATCTGTGAGTCCTTTAGTGTTGGTGTGATTATTCTCTCAGCTTACCTGATATCATAGCTTCCTGTCGAGGACCAAAATGCCCCTCATCGCCTGGTCGCTGCTGTCGAAGACATGAAGAATAGAGGCATCCCTATGGAGTTTGATGGCCTTCCCGTGAGTTTCTATTACTTGTTTGTAGTGAATTGTTCTTCTACTATCTGCATATTCCACAGGCCCAGCTGATTCAACGATATGTGAAAACAACACATGAGCTGGCAGCCTACAACAACCACACTGCAGACTATTCAAAGACGAGACACGGTGTTGCTGCAACAAAAGGCACCGCAAAGCATACCTTTCCCATTTCATCAAATACTCAATGGACCCCGAAACCTGAAGATGCTGTTGAATCTGTGGACTATAATTAGATCCCGGTATATCCGAAGTCCCGGTTCATACTTCCCGCCATTGTATTATGCGGGACAATGCATTCGCTATTGTTCCATTCTTCATTGATTCATTATGCTCATATGTACAATTTCTATTGTTGTCCTTATATGGTAACTCTATTGTATCTTCATGTATATAAGCTCGTCGTTCTCTACCTGAATCTACAGTGTGCTTGAGCTTCTACGTCTCGCCTCTATATCTCTCTAAACTCCTCTCTGGTAAGTAGTAGTATAGTCATGTTGTAGTCCTCTGCGCTAGGCGTCATGCCGGCTCATCAGGTTATGGGCCCCGGTTAGCCCAACTACAATAACGAGCGCCCCTAGGCTGCTGTTAGTGACGAGCGCCCCTAGGCTGCTGTCATTGGCTAGCTAGGCTAGACCTGCATGTTGCCATCGACCTCTTAATTGAGTGCTCAATCTATGGCATTGATGTACGTCCTTCGACGACATCGGATCTCAAGGATCCAATGCTCCTCGTTGAGCATAGCGCCTTGATGGCTGCTCCCTGTGTTGATTAGACACATGCTGATGCTGTCTTTTCTAGATCCAACACAAACCTCTCAACCTCTTACTACTATGTTCGACGTTAAGAAATACTTCTCTGGTCGCTTCGACAGCACCCACTTCAAACAGACCTACTACAGCGAGATGGAAGCTGTGTGTAAGACCCAAGGTCTTTACAGTCATCTCACTGGCCAAGAACCACGTCCCTCCATGCCCCTTGGCACTGTGACTAGCCCCGCAGGGGTTACTCCTGTTACCCGTGCCACTGTCCCTCCGGAGGAGCACGCTGCCTGGGTCAAGGAAAGTCTTGCTTGGGACAAGGAAGATCTCCAGCTCATGGGAATCATCCAGATCACCACCACCAAGGAGGTCTTCGATCCGATCAAGGACATGAACGCCGAAAAAGCTTGGGAACAGCTGAACCTCACCTACAGCAAGCCTACTTTGTCTGCCATTTATGGCGACTTTGTTAAACTCGTCTCTTTCAGACTCACCACCTCTCATCCCCAAGCCGGCATCGCCAAGTTCAAGTCCTATATCGAACGACTCTCCGAGGTAGGAGTGGTTCTCCCCGAGTTGATCAAGTCCCTCTTGCTCATTGCCGCTATTCCTCCCGAATGGGATGCCGCCTCATCCAAATCCCTTCATGACTATGTCAGGGATCCTGAGGATGAAGACTGCATCACCGTTTCGAAAGTCCATGACGCTATCATGGTCGAGTACGAACGCCAGAACCCTCAGCTCACCAACCGTCTCTCTGCGGTAAAACGTGCTGGTAATTGTGAACCATTGTTTGGTCAGCAGCAATGCCCGCAGCAGCAACGTCAGCAGCGTGGGTATCAGCAGCAGACCAACACCCGTCCACCACAGCAGCAGCAGCAACGCCCCTCTTCAAACCAGAACAAGGGTAAGAAGAAGAAGCAGCAGCGTGAAACCCGTAGTGGTATCAACCAGCACCAGGGTCCCGGCAACGCTGGCGGTAATAGCAGTAACAATCAGTCTCATGGTCACTCCCATCTTGCTACGCATCCGTCGTTGCTTCCCCTCCTCCTGTTCATCCTTACTCCTCGATCACTGACCGCAGGGAACGTATTGCGTTGAACGCAGTCAACAATTCCTTGCGCGCCGAGATTGCCAGTGCCCCTCCTAGCTGTGCTAGAGGATCTCCACCCCCAGCGCACTTCACTGGTCACTGGGACAAGTCTTGTAACAGCACTGTCGCTCCCGCTGTCAAGAAGAATCCAGCTGCCATGCAGTCCTTCACCGGCTTTAAGCCATCCGAGTCAGTATTTGATGATGTACGTGAAGCATGTTCACTTGCTGACAGACTTGGTGTCCCTAAGATGGCGCGGCATCTCAAACCGTTCGAACAGCTCATCACGTTCGCCACCAATCGTTCACTCCAGGATCGTATCTCGAAGCCTGGTTCCTCGTCCAAGCGAGTTCTGGAGGACGATTCGGAAGATGAAGGAGCCGGATGTCCTTCTTCTACTTCTTCTAAACGTGCTTGCAGCACTGATCCTGATGAAGATGTAGAAATGGACTGGGGATCTGACAATGGTATGGACGATATGACCTCTCTATTTGGTAATGATGTTGACAACAACATTGCCAAAGCTGCAGGAGTAGAGGACGTCCCGGATGACGTCTCTCTTGGATCGTTCCACGATGACAGGCAAGTTCCATATCTTGACCTGCTTTCCCAATCTGATGCAACCTTACAGCGATGCACACAACTAGTTGGTATCAGTAGTTCGCGTCGTAGTCGTAGTGATCTGGCATCACTTGTATCATAATGCAATGCTATCTCCACCCACTTTGTGGGTTGTACTCAGTGCAAGGGAAAGAAAAGTGTGAACAACGCACAGGGTTGGCTCCTTGATTCTGGTGCCTCCTCTCATTTCACGAACAATATGAATGACTTCGCTGAATATGAATCGCTTGATGGTCCTATCGTAAATACTGCGAATAAGGGCAACCCTATACAAATCAAGGGTAAAGGCACAGTCTTCATTAAGCATAACATTGAAGGACATGACGGGAAACTTACTGAGCGTGTTTCGCGACTCTATCCTGTCTATTACATACCTCAATTGGACATACATCTACTATCAATGGGAGAATTCCTTCAAGATGGTCTTTCAATTTGTGGAAACACGAAGAAATTGGCCTTCTACTCATCACAGCGACGACAGTCGCTTGTTTCCTACCCTCATATGCCTGGTCAAACCATTTATTGGGTACACTCGCGGAAAGCATCTGCTGAGGTTTTAATGGCAAAGTCGGTCGTTTACAACGTCGACTACGATATTGAGCACAGACGCTTTGGGCATCCATCAGATAAAGCCCTGAATAAAGCTCGGAAACATACGCAAGGTTTCCCACTTGACCTAAAGATGCCTACCAAAAAGACACCTTTGTGTCGTGGTTGTGCTGAAGGCAAGATGCATGAGAAATCGTTCCCCAACTCTACAACAAGAGCTTCTAAACCGTTTGAACACATACATTTGGATCTGAAGTTGTACCCGGCAGAATTGTATCACTGGTACAAGTACTACATCTCTTTTCTCGATGACTGCATGTCCTACGTTTGGACCTCCAAGCTCAAGACAAAAGACGAGGCAGTACCTGCTTTGAGGGACTTCCTTACTATGGTCAAGACGCAGTTCAATGCTGTTGTCAAGACCTGGATGTCCGATGAAGGGGGAGAGTACAAAGGAGATAAGTTCGATGCAGTACTGAAAGAGTATGGGATCCAAAGGGATCAAAGCATACCGTACACACCACAACAAAATGGTCGTGCTGAACAATTCAACAGGACTATTCATGAGAAGGCTGAAGCTCTTCGATTTGAAGCTTGCATGCCACAGTCCTGGTGGGAATTCTGCCATGTGCACGCCGTCCACCTCTACAATCGCACTCCTGTGCAACGCTTGAGCTGGCAAACTCCGTTCAAAATGCTTTACGGCGAAGCACCTGATGTGTCACATCTCTGAGTTATGGGTTGCGCAGCCTACGTCTTCATTCCTGAAGATCGTAGGAAGAATAAACTCGCTCCTCGTAGTGAGTTGATGACTTTCATCGGCTACCAGGATGGGATGAAAGGCTTCCTGTTCATGCAAAGTAATAATTCTGTATTCAAAGGTAGCACTGCACTATTCGATGAGACGCTATACAATAAATGTCCTGATGCCAAAACTCGTGGCTTCACACCTATCAGTAGTGAACCATTTACTTTGGGTGAAAATCCCAACATTCCTTCAGAAGATGAAGACTCTGATGACGACGGTTTTGATACTCCATTGCCAGACCTCAGACGTTGCTCCGAACCTTCTAAGAGATCAGAACCTCAGGTTGACGAACCTGCAGGTGGCCTTGCGCCAGGGGATGTCCCACTCCCTCAATCTGGTCCTCCGACACCTCCAGGCGAACCCGCCGTTCCTCCGCCTGCACCAGCAGCAGATGGTCCATGCCGGTCTTCAAGGCAGCGGAAGGGTACAACGCAACCTGGTAATATTTTTGGGGAAAAGCGGAACCCAAATAAACCCTCAGATATTATTCGCGACTTAGAGAATAAAAATACTTGGAGAAACGTCACTGAAGACAAAGAACCTTCACATCCAGTTGATCGTCCTAGCTCTTTGCGATCTAGGAAAGGCAAAAGTGGTAAAAAGGGGATTCCTGGTCCACTTCCGCCTCCACCTGCTCCAGAACCCAGTAGAAGCACTGAGTCGCATGAGGAAGAAAGCGTAGTCAAAAGACTGACCCAAGAAGGGGGAGTAGGATTCGTGATTTACCTGTTGAACAATGCTGTTCCAGTTCACGATTCGCTTCCAACGTCTGATACTCCTGATTTCTCTAACATCAGAGAGTGGACACTCCGCGATATTCTAAAGTTGCCTGTCGAGCAACAGAAGGAGTGGAAGAACGCTTGCCACGAAGAACTTGAGGCCCTTTGTAAGCGCAAGGTCTTCAAACTCTGTGACTTGCCTAAAAGTCGCAAAGCCATCAGAAATAGATGGGTCTTCGACGTTAAGTCGAATGGTTGCAAGAAAGCAAGACTTGTTGCCAAAGGTTTCTCTCAGGTCGAAGGTGTAGACTTCGATGAGATCTTCTCACCAGTTGTTCGTTATGAGACTGTTTGTATAATGCTTGCTCTCGCAGCTCTCAAGAGCTGGTACATCACCTCTGTTGATGTTAAGAACGCCTTCCTTTATGGCGATCTTGTTGAGGAGATTTACATGGAACAACCTGAAGGCTTCAAAGTCAAGGGCCAGGAACATAAGGTACTACGCCTGCGTCGTGCATTATATGGACTGAAGCAAGCTGCCCTTGAATGGTGGCGAACCCTCAGCTTGTCCATGGAAGTACTAGGCTTCAAACGTCTAACTTCTGATGCTGGACTCTTCATCTGCAAAGATCCGAAGAGTGGTGAAGTTGTGCATGCGATCATATACGTTGACGATGCACTCTTCATGGGTCCTAACAAAGCTTTTGTTGACAAGAAGAAAGCCGAGTTCATGACTCGATGGGAATGCCGCGATATGGGCAATGCTAGCGAGTTTCTCCACATGAGCATTCGTCGCGAAGGCAATAAGATCATGATTGACCAGAAGGATTATCTTAAGAAAGTCCTTGAACATTTTGGGATGCAGAATGCAAAAGGTGCTCCAACGCCCTTACCTGCTGGCTATGTGCCAACTCCCAATGATGGTCCAGTCAATCCTGCCATTCCCTCCAGATTCCAGTCTGTGATTGGGTCGCTTCTGTACATAATGCTGGGTACACGTCCTGATATTGCCTATGCAGTTACAAAGCTTTCCCAGTTCTCTTCTAATCCAACAAAGGAACACCTCAATAAAGCACTCTACATCTGCCGCTATCTTGCTGGCACATCAGATTATTCACTCGTCTACGATGGTGACTCTGATGGAGGTCTTCTTGCGTTCACAGACTCGTATTGGGCTGCCGATCCTATCAAACGCCGTTCGATCACTGGCTACTTCTTCAAGTTAGCAGGCGGCATCTTCTCGTGGCAATCACACGCCCAGAAGACTGTAGCTCTTTCTTCCACTGAAGCTGAGTATATGGCACTGTCAGATTGCGGTCGTCAAGCTTCCTGGATAAGATCACTACTCTCTGAACTTGGAATCAACTTGGGTCCTATTCCAATCTGTGGAGACAATCAGGGCTCTATCTTCATTGCATCTAATCCGGTTCAAGAACGCCGAACCAAACACATCAATATTCAATATCATTATATTCAATCGTGTGTTGAAGATGGCAAAGTCGAGTTGTACTTTATTGAAGGAGTCTATAATCCTGCAGACATGTTTACGAAGAATCTTGGACATGAGAAGTTCTTACGGTTCAGAGATCACCTTGGACTTGAATTCTATTCGTCCACTTGATTCGCTCAGATGCGCTCTTTAGCTGCACTTAGCGAGGGGGTGTGTTGAATCCGTGAACTATAATTAGATCCCGGTATATCCGAAGTCCCGGTTCATACTTCCCGCCATTGTATTATGCGGGACAATGCATTCTCTATTGTTCCATTCTTCATTGATTCATTATGCTCATATGTACAATTTCTATTGTTGTCCTTATATGGTAACTCTATTGTATCTTCATGTATATAAGCTCGTCGTTCTCTACCTGAATCTACAGTGTGCTTGAGCTTCTACGTCTCGCCTCTATCTCTCTAAACTCCTCTCTGGTAAGTAGTAGTATAGTCATGTTGTAGTCCTCTGCGCTAGGCGTCATGCCGGCTCATCAGATGCAAAGATACGATCAGGAGCCGAGAACCAGCAAAGAGGTCTTGTCTACAGCCCCGATAATGGTAAGCACGGTCAGGAATCCTCGTCCTGCTATCACCTCTGTGACACATGGCCAGCCCAAGCACACAAAGTGAGGGTTCTCCTATTTCTGCTTGCTATACTGAAACTCTACCAGACTCTCTGGATCAGGTACCTCCATTCGCGCTACAGACAACTACATCTGTTCCAACTCCGAGTTAGAGGAGTGTGTTGAATCAGCCATCAAGGTATACAAACCTGACCAGCACAAGGCTTTCAGCAAAGCGAGGGAGGCTGGAAGGGTTGCTGGAGATGAGGGTGTTGGGTGCTTCATTGGGCGAGCAGTTATCTTCAAGCTCCAGCTGTATCTCCATTGCGACAAGGGTGACGAAGGCATGTCTGCGAGTTTTCCCGCTGGAAGATTCAAGGAAGGCTGTCTCATTATTCCTCAATTCAAAACCAAGCTTTGGTGCGTTCTTGACCTGTTTCTGTCTCCGGTAGCTGACTCCCGTACAGGTATAGGCCTGGAGACCTTGTTCTTATCTATGCGAACAGTATTTGGCACACAGTTGACATTTGGGAGGCCACGAAAATGAGCCGTAATCAAGTTACAACCCCCGGTCGTATAGGAACAGTATTCTTCTTCCCTTCGCGCTCACTCAACCAGTTGAAGGATAAGGAGGCAGGGTGGGCTGCAGACACCATGCATGGGAAGCTTCCTACCTGCCAGCCTGTTCGCCATGTACAGAAGTAACAATAGAAGCCAGTTCTAATATTTGATTCTCTTGAGTCTCTGTTAATAAGCATTTCGCAATACTGACAACTCCGAATCCGTAATGCAGGACAAGTATTGGAAAAACTTGGAAGGAGTGTCGGGCATATGAGAGCTCAATATGAATAGGGATGTTCTTCTTCGACCTTTGAGTGAGAGGCCGATGAGCTTTTTGCTGAAGCAGCAAGTGTCGTTGAGCAATGAGTAACATTGGCCAAAGAGTCTGTCATACCCGTGCCTCGACTTAGCCCGTACCCTCATCCCAAATGCCCCACAGGGTGCACGAAAATCTGAAAACATCTCCAGATCAGCAAACCATTTGGAGATCTCTAGCTGAAAGAGAAATCCATGATTGATTCTCACCCGAATAGGACGCCCTACAGTACAAGGATAAAGGTGCGGACCAAAAATCTCGCGTGAATGTGAATAGAGGCAGCGAAAACAAAAACCCGACGCGAGGAAATAGATATGAAACGTAACTCCCGATCCAAAACAAAATTCGTCATTCGAGATTGTATTCCGTAACATAGACTAGATGCCCGAGTTGAGAGTGGGGTACAGAAACCGTAGATGCGTGCAAAAAAGGAACGGCAAAGCGAATGTCATGGCCTCAATCCCAAGTTGTACGCCCAGACCAAAAAACAAGACCCAAAATCAAGATCAAGAATGCTCAGGGATACCAAGCTTCACTAACAAAAAACAAAATTTGCATGCCCTAAACACCAGCTTATTTATGTCCAACGCGGACCTCCAAACTCGACGCAGAGGGAACTCGCTGGATGTGAATTTATAGTCTGGGGATCTCCCCAACATTAAATATCCAGGAGCTTTGCACAGAGGATATGGTATTCTACATTCCATATGTTATTCAGCCGAGAAGATAAAGACACTGGGCACTGCGTAGGCATGTGGCCTGAGCTCGAGAAAACCGACCGAACTAACCAACTTCAATCCATCCCCCAACGAGTACATCATCCCTTTCACTCCCATGACACTCCGTTCATTTATCTCCAAGCCTTCTTAACAGTCGCATTTGTGCGAGATGTCTGGATGCTGTACATATGGATAAGATGACAGACTTGCGACCGGGAATGATTCACACTTACCGCGTTGTCCGTGCAGGAGTTGGGCTGGGTTTCGCAGGAGTAACCTCTCCGTCTTCCGGCTCGGGTTGTTTCTTTGGTTTTCTCGGCGTGGTGATACCCGCCGTTTGGGTACTAAAAGGACTTGTTAAATTATATGTAAAAGTGACCTAAAAGATTGATTCTTACCGTCGAGCTGCGGTAGATGTTTGACCGGCACCTACCCCTATCGTCCTTGTTCTGAGGGATTTCTGCGCCGCTCTTTTCAGTTGTATTTGTGTATTTGAGATGGCAGCTGCCTTTCCCTGACCCGGGGGCCTACTCGAATAATTTAGATACCGAATGTAAGCTAGAAAAAGAGACTTACCTTGTTATGCGTGCAGAGGTATTATCACGAGCATCTATCTTTGCTCGTGTAGTTCCCTGCGACTGTTTAGCTCGCTTGGTCGCCGTGTAAGACACGGAGGTCGGAGAGCTGAGGAACACTGGTGAAAATTGTGGATGTGAATGATAGAAAGTGAAGCTCACTGTCCAAGCGGGGCTGGTTTCTGTGCAATAGGTTTTGATGAATCTGGTCGGCATTTGGTTTCCTGCACTCTAGAATGTTGTCCTCTGACGCGGCGTGTCTCTTCCACGGATTTTTGCGCGTTGGTTTCATGACGTCTATCTAAAACTCCAGTTCAAATGTCAACCAGGGTATGCATGTGACAAGTATAGAGCACAAACACCTTTTTCTCCCGTGTGGGCCAACACACATTCCACAGGTAGATCCACAGATAAGGAGGTTGACGGGTATGCTGGCTGAGAAATTGAAGAGCAAGATTCATCCAGTTCCTCCAAGTCCCCATGCTGATTTGAGTCTTCTAAGTCTTCATCGCTGTCCGTGTCCTTTAGCTCCACAATCTCTCGAGCATGGGGATCACCTGAACCAAAAATCTAAACTATGTTCAACAAATTACAGGGTGTGGACATCACGTACCCCATATTAACTCGGGATACCCGTGATCTTGAGCGTATTGCTTCCCATCAATGTCATAGCTTTTGGTGTGCAAGTGACTCTCGACCACATTATATTCAAACGTATGCCAAAATGACCCAACCCACATCTTGACCTCCAGCTTAGGTATACGCGACTGCTCCCAATCCTTCTCTGAGATCACGGTCTTTCCTTTTGGGTCCCATGACCAGTAGAATAGTGGGCCAGAGAGGGGATGAGGTATACAGTACATTCCGTTGATGTACTTGATGTGAAGGGGGGGAACAAAGAGGTACGCGGGTGCGGGACAGGGTTTGAGACCACGTGAGAAGTCGCCAGCAATGGAAAATCCGATTTCATCGATGAAACCTGGAACATGATATCAGAGGGACGTGAATATGCCAATGAGGACAAAAATTTGTGGGGCACGTACATGTTGGCCAGTCGCTATCCTTATTGGACTGGCAAAGGTATGCGGCGCAGAGTCGACTTCGGTCCTCCAATGGAAGGCGCAACGAGAAGTATAGGTTGAGTCGGTGTTGTGGGTATCATGGAAGGCAAAGTCAACACGTGAAGGGACTAGTCGGGTTAAAAGAGGAGGGGATAAATAGAATACATGCCCACCTTTCTCGGAATAACCAACGTCAATGTTATGGCTCCGATTCTCAAAACACCACTCGGGATGTGGAGTGGAAGGGAAGTGGGCGAGAATAACCCCTCTTCATTTGACGACAGCTCCGAATGTCAATCGGCCGTAACCTGCAAAGGCTGACAGGTTGTCTTCGTCGGTTTTTCCCAATGACGCAATCAGGTACATAAAGTCGCCGAGAGGGAAGGGTCGATGCGTCTTTTCAGGAACCGATATGGAGGCATCGGAAGCTCTGATTTGGCAGATAAGACAAACGATGTGACGTACCTTAGTAGATAAGATCAAGCTGCACAGGTCCCGAAAACCTGCTAAGTCCCTTAGCATGACAGCTGTGTCTAGCTAAGTAGTTAGACTGAGAATGTGATATTGGTGTGATATTCTGGATTACTCCTTCACATCCTTCACACTGGGGCACATACTTCCTTCCCGTAGCCCGCCCTGTCAATCTGTCGTTTCCGAGTCCCGAGAAGTTCTGTCTGCTTGCAGTCGCGTCCGAATCTTTGTTCTTGGAGTTGTGGTACCAGATACTTCAATCCCTCAAGCCCCTCTCTCCTCATCTTTGTCCCCTACTGCCCAAGATGATCCCAATCGTGTCTCTCTTGAACCCCGCGCCACAGGAAACAAATCCTACCTCAAATTCTCTGATCCCGCTGTCTGTTCAAACCCCTGAAACTCCTCCACAGAGAGAAATTCGGCGTATTGTTCAAAATCTACACTCTCAGCTTCAGTCTGGACAGGATGTACGCGCCTCAGAGAATGATTTGCGTGTTCTCCAGCAGCTACTTTCCCCAACTCAACCTGTGACCCCTGTGACTCCTGTACCCCATGCGTATTCTACTCCAATTCAGACCCCTTCCCCTACTCGCAGCATCTCCTCCAGCCCTGGTCGCTCAGTGTACTCTGGGGTCTTATGGACGCCCGAATCAGTCCGGGAAAATGTCGTGGTCTCAAACAAGACCTGTTTAGACCGGTTGTACCTCTACGAAGACCCTGAAACATACATTGAGTACCCGGAAACTTCAGCCCGCGGGATTGGATATCTCTTGCGACGCGACGAATCAAACTGGGACCATCCGTGGAATAACTTTGTGTATTCTCTTGGAAAGCCTTCAGGATCACTCAAAAAGAAGCACAATGGCGATCTGATCACTCACCCACTCATGGGACAAGGCGCTATACCATGCATCAGTCGGCATTCAACCTGTTAGTGGTCCCGAGCCTTGGTGTACTTGCGTTCTTACAGTATTACTAGGTCAAGGAGTCAAAATTTGTCCGTTTTCTGATCTTGACGAGATGAAAACTCCACATACCAAGGCGTCGCGGGAGTTACTCAAGCAATGACTCACTCAGGACAGGGACCATCGATTGAACTACGATTCACCATCAAGAGATATCTTCCAGAAGACGTCTAGCTATGTGACTGCACTACAGTGACTCGGGTGTCGAATGCAGGTGGAAGGTGAACAACGTACCGGTGATTCGTTTCTCACAAAACACCACGAGCAACTTCAGCGAGGGTACGTCGACAAGGTGACGCGTTGTTCTGGCAAGGTCGTCTTTTCCTTTGATTAGGCAGGTCACCCAAGTGTTTCGTGAGCTTCCCATTCCACGTACCCTCGGGAGGGAACGCTGATTTGTATGCTCAAGATGCGAATATTACGACTCGCATAACTCCCGTCTTCATTTCCACCAGCGCCTCGACGATTCTTACCACAATGAATACATCAAGGCTGTTCTTACTGGCGATTTAGACACTGCACGGGCCATTGAGGAAGAAGCTGACATAGAACACAACGTAGGACCTGCTAGGACGTGCAATATCGTCACAAACCACTCTGCTCAACGCTTCAACTGCCGTGAGTTGCTACTTATAGTGTCAATATTTCTTGACGCTTACTTTAACAGCACACTCCCACCGTGACCCCGAAACCGGGGATCTCTATCAACCTCTCATGGAGCACCTCAAGTGTGATGTCAAGTTCAAGATATATGAACCTCTCGAGGACTACCGTGAGGACTGTCCATACGTCTTGATCATTGTTCAAGGAGTACACTGTCACCCCATTCCCCTCCCCAACAAAACTCCGCCGAAGCTACGTTCTCGAATATTTGACATACTCCGAAATGTCGGTGAGGATCTTGCTGACCTTACAGCTCGTGGGTTTATCCGCCACCCTGTCGTTCACTCGCACATTCGGGCCCTGTTTCCGAATGATTCTCTTGCCTCAATCAGTGACATACATGTGTTGCTTGCCAATCACGCCCACATTGCTTCATACATCAAGCAGGCCAAGAAGGAAGTCTTTCCAACGGGTACTGGATGGGAAGGTGAGCCAAATGTTTGAGAATGTCTATGGCTATTTTAAAGAGGAATTTAGGCGCCTTACACTTGCAAAAGTGTCATCTCGAGCGCTACGGAGAGGATGATCAGTACATCCGGAGCATCATCCACGTTCCTGTTGATCAGATGCAAGATGATAGTGACGACGGTTGCACCGACGACCTACGGATTATCTTGTGTATGAGTAAGGAAGGTAGCCAACGGCTTATTCAGTCTGGGCAATACCTTCAGAGCGATATTTCATTCAAGAGGCTCAATGGGTGGAAAGAGTTCATCATAGCTGGATGTGACCGAGACACGAATGCAGGTAAGTAGAGTTTGTGATTCATGACTCTCATACTAAAGCTGTCTGTAGCGGTTGTCTATTGCCGGGTGTATGTTACTCGTGAGACAGCCTTCGCTCACTTTCGGATATTTCAAGAGATCGAGAAGACAGTCAAAGAGGACACCGGGAGGCCAATTCCTTGGAGGCACATATACGCACCATCAAACGATGAAAGTGATCAACAAGGGTTGGTCTTGATGTGGACTGGCGACCAGCATGGAGGGCAGGCCAAGGGTACTGCCCACATTCAAGCGACAAGGATGATGCTAACACAACCTATAGGTCTTGGACTACACCTTCAGTCGATATGCCAAAGTCTTGATGGGCGAGATCTATACGAGAACAAGCAACTGAAGGACCTCAGTCCTTATGACCATCTCCATCGTATCTTCCGTTTGTGCCTCGTACACTTCTGTCGGAATATTCAGGAGTGCAAGGTTCCGCCGCCTGCTCGTGAGGCAATGAGAGGGCTTGCATGTATGGAGCATGAGAGTTGGGATGAAGCTTTGGAGACAATACGAAATGATGGAGGTCGTGCTGGTGTTGGTAGGAGTATTCACCTGTGAATTGGTGCCGTGGACTAACAATACAATTCTAGACTGGCTAGAGAACAAGATTCAGAGCAAGTTTGCGCTTGAAGCTGTCTGCTGGGAGAAGAGCAAGATCCCAAAGTACATATGGATGGCCGGTGATCAGAACGACAACATAGTAGAGTCGTCCCACTCAAATGTCAACCTTGAAGGCAAATCGTGTACTCTGGTGGGAGGTATTGAGAAAGGGCGACGCTACGATGCAACCAAGTTGGCCAAGCTTCGGGTGAGCTTCCTTTCTTTCAACTATCGGGCAAAGCTAAATATGTGTCTAGTCTTTTGAGGAGGCAGGGGTCCGTCCATCGTATGCAACAGGACATCAAGTCGACAATTTGTGTCGTGCAATAAAGCGAAAGAGTGAGCACCATTACTTTTCTAGTGTACCTCTCACTCATCACAATCCAGACAACAAGGACCATCGTATGATCAACAAGGAAGACGATCAGATTCTCAAGCACAATACGAAGGTACAGAAAGCATACGACAAGTTCACCAGTGCACAAACAAGAGGTAATGCACTCTATGCGAAATTGAAGCGAGTTGTTGAGCTGGGTAAGCCTATGGAAGAGATTCATGAAGCAAGGAGAAAGATGACGGAGCATCGTGAGAAGTGGAATAAGATGAAGGATGAACTCGTAAAAATTTCCGGGAGCGCAACAGAGCTGAAGAAGGGAAGCGGAAAGTATATCCCTATTGTTTTTCAGGACTCGTAGAATACATTCATTCTTTACAGACTGATACATGTGCGCAAACAACATTTCGGACAAGAAAAACATATTCATTGTAAACTCAAACCTTTTCAACAAGCAAGGGGTGGTCAGGAGAGTTGTGAGAGCATGCTTTTGCATACAAAAGACGTGCATCAACCTTCTCCTCGAGGCTCTCCCAGAATGAGCCCATACTCAGTGGGGCAACAAACGTCACATCCACTGCGGCATCATAAAGCTCCTGCGACCAATCCCCGTACTCAACTACTACCCCCATCGCACTAACCAACTCGGGGTCAGAAATGACAAAGACAACCTATGAAAAACGTGAGGACACAAGCCGGGAAACAGTGAGCGTAGCCAAACAAACACAACCTTTGGATTGAGAATAAAGCTCTCCAAGGTACTCCAAGAGATCGGGACCTTTTGACCGCATGAAAGATCAAGTGCAACTGCCTGGATCGACGCAGGGAGGCGCATATTGCGGATAGAAGGTGTGAGGTCCCACTTTTCGAACCCATCGTACATGACATGCATCCTTTGGAGAGATGATAGATGGGAAAAGTCAGGGGATTCGAGTAGCACATTTGTCTCGCGACTGACAGTGTACCACACCCGGAGCGTGATAAGAGCAGGCCAGTCACGCTGGATAGTGACAAACTCGACTGGGGCCTCGAGATGGGTGATTGTGGAGAAAGTACGCATATTGATGACCATTCGCATGAGAGGTGTAGGACGTGCTGCATTGAGAACAAGTGATTCTACTTTTGCAGGGGATTTCGAAAGTAGAATGAGGATGGAGGCCAGAGCAGAGCCCGGCACATCGTCGTGACTGGTGTAAAGATCAGCGTACGAACGAATCGTAGCATCCTGTGCACACTGGAGGGGCTCAGAAACCCAACCGTCTTCAATGATCGCAGTGAAGGAATAGATGAGAGGAAGGAGATTCTCAGGGTCAGACTCCAGTTTCAGGAGCAGCAAATGAAGGGACCGTGGGTTTCTGACAGATATGTTGCGGTACATCGCGTTTCTGATCCTGGAACTACCAAAATAACGCGTTAATCCACTATAAAACGCGTCGAAACACGAGAAAACACGTTGAAACGCGAGAAAACTCACACCTGTGACCAGACTTTTGATGCAAGTAGGATGTTGCGTGCATCGTGACTGGTGTTGCTAGATACAATAGCCGTGTACAGGATCTCTTCAAGAATCTCTGTAGGTGTCTGTATGCTTGCTGGAATGCACAGAACCTCGTTATTCACAGTGAGTTGTTGATCTTCTGCCTGATTTTCCACTTCAGCTGCTTTAGATTGGATGGATGGGCGTTGACGTTTCGTTGCACTATAGCAAGGCATATCGAACAGGCACAGTGTTCGGTCGAGGTACGTTTGAGCGACTGGGAACATGATGGGGGTGAAAGGAAATAAAAAGATTGGGGAATGGGGGTGATAGACCCTGAAAAATCGGACTGTCCACCCTAAAGTCCGAGTCGTGTGAAATAACGCTTCTTTTGATTGACAGGATTCTTCAATTAGACTAGATTCGTTATTTCGGGACAATAAGCGCTGATAGAAATGGGTAACCCAATGAACATATTGGATTCGTGTCAAGAAAATACGGTACGATCATTCTACTCTACTGAACGCAACTTCTCTATCTCAATAGTACGTACCATCCAATCTCCAGTACTATGTCTGAGGTAGCTAGCATTGTCTCCTCCACCAGTTACCTTCCTTAGACCAGCGGGACGATCGATGGTTTGAGTTTCATGGCAATGTTTGCACTGAACAGTGAGCCGATGAATGCTGTCGCTCCCAGGTCTGCAGTCGACATTCACCCATGGCGAGAGTACACCGCACTTGGAACACTGAGCGTGAAGCAAGCTAGGGTCTCCAAATGGGCTCATGAGTGGGTGATGCCATAGAAACTCTAGGATTTCCTTGGTGAAAGGGTTCAACGAGATGATTTCACTGTGGGAACCAGTGCGCGAGTGCTCTAGAAGGATGGGTATAATAGTTCGACGATCCCCGTGAATGACAAAGTTCTCAAGGGCGTGTTGGACGAACGCTGTGGTGAGAGCAGTCTGAAGATTCTGTGCAGAAAATCCCAGAGCATGATCAAAGCCAATGCTACAGTTGTGATTAGACAAACAAAATAAACAAGGGACAGAAAGATAGCTCGCACTCTTTGACAAAGTCAAAAATCTGCGTAACAGGCTCTCGCATCCTCCAAAAAGAACCGCAGGCCAGCAATACCAACTGACTCCAGAAGCCCCGGGCCCGTAGCTGAACCCGGAGATCTTCTGGAAAGAGGACATTCGCAAGCTGAAGGATAAATGAGAAACGTGAAGAACAATAGGTGATATCATTTACCTCGTCAAAAGGAACGCTTCCGCCACAGTCAGGAATAATATGGAAGTCCCCCCTCTCTGGGTCGGTATGCGTCGAGACAACCACCACAATTTTTTTGACACTGTGTAATCTCAGATGCAGAGAATTGTGGAGATGTCAAACAGAACATACCGTTGTAGTACGCCATCTTGGAGTTGGTTGACAACGTCGTTCATGGCCTCCAAGTAGTCGCTAGTGTCGTCTTTGAAATCGAACGGAACGGCACAATAGACCAAGTCATCAGCAGCCCAAATCTTGAGAGGATGAATCGCGCCCAGAACCACGCCAGGCTTCACAACTGGGTCCTTCAAGTATATGAAGAGTACGAGGGTGGCCCCCATAATAGGGTCAACTGTTCTGGTGCGATAGGTTGAGCCGCGTTGCAAGAACAGAGTTTCTTTGAGAAGATCGAATCCCTGTGTGGAACATTGAGTCATACTCGGAGCTATGCAATGTCAAGATTTTACCTTGTATGGTTTCGTAGGGTATTCTTGAGCATGGCATCGCGGGCACATGAAGTACCCAAGAGGCGCCCCTTCGTCAAGTCTCTGAACGATGGCATCTGGCAGACACTGACAGCATACAGCGCCCATGCAGTGGTCGCAATCAATCAGTTTCCCGCCATGATTGCAGGTGATACAATGCTATAGTCGCACTTAGAAATGATACGAACCCGGAAATTTGAAACGTACCTGTAATCTAACCGGAGGATTCTCGTTATTTTCAAGAAATTGCTGTTCGGTGTAGAGCTCAACTCCCATCTTGGTCGTGATGAGAACACTGAAACCCATCGCCCCGGAAAGGTGTTGGATGGTCGCCCCGTGCATCTTGATTTTTGGCTGGGGAGCCTTCAAATTGATATCTCGTTTGGCTGGAATCGGCTTTTTCCCGCCCTTCTTCGCAGACTTGAGAGGAGGTGATGCTTTGACGGTAGAAATGCCCAAAGGAACGCGTGGGGCTGGCGCTCCAGTGGATTTCTGTGCTGTCTGTTTAACAACACCAGCCTTGCCCCTGCGTCTACCCCTGCCTTTGGTTCTGGCCTACAATAAACATAAATAATAGAATTGGATTAAGAATGTGTGAGATAACTTACCATGTTGAAGAAGAATCAGTAGTGGTGGTGGTAAAGAAGAAAGAGAGGAACACGTGAAAAAAGCACACGCGACGCGTGTTGACAGGTCACATGACCAGAAGTTGATATATCGTTACATGTCACTGCGTGTGACACGTCGCCTCTTTGTTCTTTACCGCCATCACCCTTCAGTGTCGAACGACCGAGGTGTTTGAGAGAGTCCGAGGTGACTCTCTCCTACACTGAAGACCGTGGTGGTATCGAACAAAAGGGTAATGAGCTGTTTTCTCAAACTTTTTTCACTTTTTTCTATTTTTATTACACACCACGCGTCGTAATGGTCGAGGTGCCAGCAGGGAATCGAGGTGTTCCCTGCCGGTGCGGGGTGTGTCTCTCGTATTTCGAGATTTTTACCTTTCATTGCACACCACGCGTCGTAACGGTCGAGGTGCCAGCAGGGAATCAATGTGTTCCCTGCCGGCGTGAAGTGTGTCTCTCGTATTTTCGAGAGTTTCTTTCTTTACCTTTCATTGCACACCGTGCGTCGCAATGGTCGAGGTGCCAGCAAGAGATCGAGGTGTCTCTTGCCGGCGTGGGGTGTGTCTCTCGTATATTCGAGAGTTTTCTTCTTTTTTTGTTTTACTTTGACCCAGCGGCGTCGTAACGGTCGAGGTGCCAGCAGGGAATCGAGGTGTTCCCTGCCAGCGTTTGCTTTTTCTTTGTCGGCCCTTTCCACTAGCACACGGATGAGGCCCATCAAACCGCTACGGACTTCTTTGATCTCCTCCAAAAGCCATAGTCGCATGTCGGTGGCAACTTGATCGTTTCGAGATCGCCCAGTATGCAGTTTTCCGCCGAGCGGCCCAATCAGTTCGCTCAGCCTGCGCTCGTTAACAGTATGGATGTCCTCATCGTCTGGTTGCACCTTGAACTTTGGAGCGCGTCAGCGTAAAACTCGGTTTGTTATGGAGGTTACATACGACTCCATCTTCCCATTCTTTACCGACAGCCTGTAATCCCCCGATGATCTTTCATTCTTCATCTTCGTTCAAAATCCCGACGCGTCTTAGTCCTTTCGCGTAGGCAATAGAGCCTTTAATATCGGATGCATGCATCCTCTGGTCATATTGCAACGATTGGTTGAAATCATGCATTCTGACAACATGGGCATAAGGAATCATCACATGGTCGGTACAAAACTCACAAAGGATCAGTCTTGCCAGTGAATCTTCCACCCCATAACTTTTGTTTGGTAGGTTGCTCGGCCATTTTCGAAGAATGAAGAGGTCACAATGACGTTCGGTCATATGAGTAGGTCTTCCTTCGAGATGCGTAACTCTCTGGTGGAGATTGCCAACACTCCCGAAAGACCCCAGTATTGTCGACCACGAGGGGAGAATTGAGATGCGGGAGTTTTTACAGACGAGAGACTGTCTACGGCTTTCTTTTGCTTGCCTAGACCGTGAATCTCACTCCTGTGTAGCTCTGAACGGTGAGCTTTGTAGTAATTGTGAGCGAATGGCCAACGTGAGTACTCGGCTTGTTTTTCAGCGTTGTTTCTATCGCTAACGTGTTTTAGACTCCGTATGGGTATACACCTGCTGATCGAGCGAGGTTCGACAAACCTCTGGTCCCTGTTCCCAACGCCGAAAAAGGGCCGGTTGTGGCTGAGGTAGCTGCCTCCGTCGAAACGAACGCGATGGATATAGAGTCACGTTTCGACAAGGGAAAGGACCAGCTCAATGTCCTGAAACGCGTCCTAGAGCGTGTCGTAGACGTCAGCTGTGTCGATTGCTGGGTCCTGGGTCATATTCACACTGACTCTACTATTCACGACCGAAACGTGTTCTTCAGAACACATCTTAATCAAATTCGTCGACTCCAGTTGCCCTACAACAATAACTGGCCGTATTGCTTCCTCTGTTGGGTTCCTCTCCGGCAGCCGTTCAACCATCCTCCACCGACCCCGAACCAGCGGATTGATGCGGAAAAATGTTCATTCCGCCCGCTCGACTCAACGACTGGCGAACATTTCCCAGTCCTACCCTGGATTATTGCGATTATCTTTGGCCGACAGGGGAAGGATTCAGAAGGAGAGACCTTCATGGATGGGATTGGTAGGGTGCTAGGGGTACGCTGGAGAACCATACGAGAGTTGTGTGAGTGGCTGAGCCAGCCGATGGGGAACCTGGAGGATGTACCCAATCCGATCCGATTCATTATCACTTTCTATGACTTGTACCGTCGGCTTCCTGATGTAGAGTAGTTATCCTATTGAGACTGTGTGTAAAAACGAAATCAGAACGAAAAAAGTCGCGTATAATTGCTCGAGAGTAACAACAAACAACTGTTGTGTAGTTGCGGATATCCGCGGACGGTTGCAACCAGTTGCAACCGCCCGCAACTACCCTCTGCAACTCAACTCACCGGCCATAGGGAAGCTAGTAATGTAGAAAAAGATCAACATATTTGATTTGGGGGGCTTCTGGGATCAACGATGTGATGAGAGCTGGGAGATATTTCGGTATGTGTTGGCTGGGGTGGCTGTGAGGGAGGTCGAAAAAGAGATCGTCACTGTGCTACGAATACTGAACGGATTGGGAAGCGTCGTGCAGCGTCTGAAAGCCTGAATAAAAATCTAAAGGTCCTGCTCGCTCGATTTTTTTTACTCGTGCCTTTATTCCACTATACGAGCCAACATACGTTGATGGTGGTGAAAATGCCGGGTTCACGTGTTGAGGGCCTGGCACATTTTTATTTGAACGTTGAGCCATATAGAACTTACCGTTCTGTTTGTAGATCTCATAGCTTTCATTTGCGCCGCTGGACATCCATAACGATGCAGAAAAACCCGTTATACAAGCCAAACTAATTTCGGGGTGAGTGGCTGTGGGTGGATTTGGCCCGGGTCAGGAGAGCTACCACCGTTGCTCGTTCAGTTCCTCGCCGATTTCAATGGGCTATACACCGTCTGTAAGGTGTCAATTCAGGATCTCAAAACCGGTATATCCGGTGACGAGGCGAGCATTCGTTCCCCATATACGAGATCAAACATTTTCCCAGTCCGGCAATTACCGGCACTTCGACCGCGCAATGTCGACCTCGCGATCTATCAGAATATGGACGATATCGGACAATCGGAGGCTTGAATAGTTATCTACTGGGTTCTACTTGTCCATTAAAAAAAGAATTACGCTAATCGGCGGAGGGGAACCCGCTATACGTAGGGAGGAAGTCGGGGGACCAAAACTGGCGCTCGACCTACACAAAACGTTCCTAACAACATCTCGTATAATCAACCCGCTCGAGATGTCCAGCTTTTCGACGCCTGGGACGTCGTCGGCTCGGGAAGGTCCGACGTTTACCATTAGGACGGGTTTTTTGAGGTCGATGGCGCGTTTGAGTAGTCTATCGGTTTTGGATTGGGTCGGGGGAAGGAAGGGAGGGGAGGGGGAGGGGAGGAGGGGAGGTATGTACCTGAAAGCAGAGTATGTAGCGAGCGTTGTTCCTATCAGGAGTAGTTTATCGGCTTGTTTGACGTTTTGGAAGCTGTGGTTGTAGATAGTCAGTGTTCCTGTGGTATACGTTCTGTTTCGTTTTTTGCTTCTTACGACCGGGATCTGACCTCCTCTGGGAGTGATTCTCCGAATAAGACTAGGTCGGGTTTGTGCTGGGGAGAGAGAGTCAACCAAAATGCTAGCTGGTTTACAAGGTAGAAAGAAACCATACCGCGTTGTTCATCTTGTTTTCGCTGAGACAAGTGGGACACTCGGGTATCACGAATTCGTGGTACGAAACGCCTAGGTGTTCTATAGCAACCTGTGAGCGTGTAATGGGGTGTATCAGCTCAAGTCTCGAAAGAAAAGAGAAAAAATACGAAATACGAATGTCACCATTGGGGTTAGTCCTGAGTGCTTCGCCAGAGTTTTCTACCTCTGCGGCGAAGGAGTACCTTTGAGGGTTGGCTTCGGATAACCAATCTTGGAAGGTGTCTCTGTCGACTATGTGACCGTGTTTGCAGCGAACGCGCTATGAAGAAGGTTATTGTTGTTGGCGTTCGGATCGAAAGGGGAAACTTACATGGAGTGTGCCGTGTAGTTTTTTGAGAAAATCCTAGTATCAGGCCTGGCCACCAAGCCTAATCGGCGGCCAAACCTGTTTCGACGCGAGGGTTCAGATGGAATCCCGCAGAGGTATGTGACCGGCAAAGCTCTGTCAAATATTGAGTAAAGCTCAGTATCGGGCCCGGCCACCAAGCCTAATCGGCGGCCAAACCCTCGTTTGAGCTAGCGTGGTGTTTCGTCGCGGTGGTTCGGAGTGAAGAGACAACAAGCGCCCGTTACCGAGCTGCGCAGCAACGGCACGTGTACGTGTTTGTTTTGAATGGGACCAAGTTCTGGTTCTTTCTCGTAGCTCCCATCGTGTTCCCAGCCAGGTAGGCGCCGTCTGCCCGTTTCCTCACCGTTGCACGCTTTCCCTTCACTCCTGCCGCTCAGGTCATGCCTCCGCCCCTATGGGGGCTAGACTGAGCGTCAGGATTGAAGGAAAAGCGCGCAACGGTGAGGAAAAACGCGCGTTTTTGTTTTTCTGACGTGTTTTTGATAGGCTACCGCCATGTTTCGCCAAACCAGGTACTTTTTGCGCTCTGTGGGTCCTTCCATTCTGTTTTTTACGCGTTACTGACTGTGTTGCTAGCGAGTAAAGGGTTTGGACATGAAACAGAAGCCCAAAACCACTTGGAAAATAGACCCGACTCCCCCAGGCCATTCAGCCGCCTCACCTGCTGTTGAGGAACCAGGGCTCGCAGGGGAATCGCCGCCCTTGGACCCTCTTCTGGAAGATACCCAGCCAATTGACGTGTTTCAGCTTCCAGACTCCTTTGACTACGACGCTCTGGTTACACAGGCCGAACGGGAGCACGAGGAATCCGAGGAAAGCATCGCAGAAGACCTTGGAACCTGCGTTCATACAGTTAGAGGCTCTGGCCCCGACGACTTGCCTAACCAGACACAGGCTTCAACCGCCGGTGAAGAAATTCCGGCCTCCAATAACACTTCCTACCACCACCGGAAGCGTACTGAAACCCGTAAAGCGAAACAAAAAGCAGACAAGGAGCAACGGCCGGAGGATTACACCCCGAGCTCTAGGGCAATCCAAGAAGCCCTACGTCCAGCGAAAGCGATACGGGTTAACCAAGACGCCGGTAATTTTGACGCCGCCAAGGGAGCACACACGGTGAAGAAGGGAACGGCAAAGACATACGGTACAAGGGCAGAGATGGAACCCGAGTGGACGCTGGAGGAACTGGTAGCACTAGGCTACATCCATATTCCATGGGATGGGATGTGAGTGCTACCCCTCTTCCAGAATCCCTTTAACTCAACCGATGCCCATTGCTAGACGTCCTTTGCTAGTTGTAGACTGTAAAGGTCGGGTTGTGGCGTTCTTTGCAGGGCGTCCGAACCGACCGGGCTATGTTGAAGACATGACCAAGGTTTTCAACGCCATGATGGAGGCGTCGGAGTCGATGAACTGGCTGGAGGATCTCGCAGAAGCTCATAAACGCGGGTTCTTCCAAGCCTACAACTGCGGCGTGACCATGGGCATGGGTAGCCCCACTCCAGTTGCTCTTCAGAACGGCAAATCTGTACAGCCAGTCCTCGAGCGACTTCTTTCGATGCCGGAGCTCAAGCGTCTCAACGGGTTTCAGAACGGTTAGCTATCTTCCTCGCGTCTACCTCCCATTCTGACGAATCATCAGGTTGCATCAAGCTTTGGGAACCACAGCTGCACCGCAAGTACTACGAGACAGTAGATTCCATGCACCGCAAGCTACCGAAATTACCGAGGAATTTCGAACACTCCATATTCACTGCATCTGCATTCAACTTTGGAGGCCGGGTACGAACGATTGCTCACAGGGATCACATGAACTGGCCTTTTGGTCTGTGCGTTATCACAGCACTGGGGCATTTCGATGCCACCAAAAGTGCACACCTAGTCCTCAAAGAGTTCAAGATTGTTATTAACTTTCCGCATGCGTCGTCAGCTGCTATCCCCTCCGCTTGTGCGACTCACTTCAACACCCGCATTGCTCCCAGTGAGCGTTCCTATGAATGCATCTGGCTCCCTGACTAACAGATCCGATAGGCGATACACATACATCATTCACTCAGTATACAGCAGGGGCGATCTTCCGCTGGGTCGAGAATGGTTTTCGTACAGAAAAGTCGATCAAGGAGACCAACAAGGCCGAGTGGAAGGAGGCTCAGTCGAGGAAGAGAGTAGCAGTATCAGAGCGCCTTAAACTGTACACGAATGTAGACGACCTTCTTGTTCCTATTTCCGATTTGTAGCTTTGCAGACCACACGCGAATTTATCAGTCCATTTCATCCTTTTGTGCGAACAAATCCCAGTATTAGTTACACGCGTTGTACAATACACAATGGAGACCACAAGTCAAACGTAGCAAGTCTTTATACGTTGGGTTTAATGTAGAATAGTACCCTACTGGCGTACAGTCAGGCTTGGTAACCATTGCGAAACTAAATACACCACATACCTCTTCTTGCCCGGGGTCCATACACACCCCAGCATGATCACAGTGTCGTTTGTGCTCGGGGAATATCCTCGCGAGATTGCAGGTCTCGCAAACCTTGTAAGCAGTGGATATGACTGCCCAGACATCAGCCGGGACACCCATGATACTGTTCCATTCAAGGAACGCAGCTGCAACAGGAGATCTGAGTGAGAATCGGAACGCTTGACGTGCGCCAGGATGGGTCTCGATATCAAAATCCCGTGGATATGTTCGCTGGGGGATGCTTTCGACAGCGTTAGGGCTGATGTCCTTCTTCTGTACTAAAGCAACTGGTTAGCAACAAAACTACAGGTTCTAAACACCACGTACTCGACTGTTCTCCAAGAACGCTCCCGCATTTCCCACTCACAACATGGCCGTTGTATCCATCAAGTGAGAAGTGAGAACCACATGCGTTACAGGATACGTCCTGATGGTGAAGGGCAAATATAGCCTCCTCAGGAGCTCCAAGGAGAGAACAAAGGGCTCGAACGGCGTCACCAGTCAGGGAGGAATATAGGTTCTCCCAAATAAGACCCTGCACGCCCAATGACTGGTGATAGCGGTCAAGGCGGTAAGGTCCAAGGACCTCACACGATGCAGGATCCTCAGCGGGGTGCACTGCGTGGCGGTCTAAATAATACGCGATCAACTACCTCTGAGCGCAAATCAAGCTAGAAAAAAACAACGTACTTTCAGTGAGATAGTCTTGGTCGACACGCTCTGCTAGTTCTGAATCTAACATCAATGCAACTTAAGCCTCGAGTCTCAATGGTATGAGAAAACGGACCAATAAGCTTCCGAGAAGTGGCCACGCTCATCCGAAACAAGGGATTGAGGCGAACGTTGCCTTTGTTGAGGTGCATCAGCGCTGCTGCAGCTGGCTGGAATCGCGATTCCCCTCTCGAGGTCTGACGAGACTTGCCCTTCGACTGAACAGCAGGGGAAGAAGCCTTAGTAGGAGAACTGGTTGGCACAGTAGAGGAACTGGGGGACAGAGAGATGCTGAGGAACTCAATACCATCGTCCTCTAAAGAGAGCGAGGATGACTGGGATGAAGGTACAAATTGGAGGTCTTGCTCCGCATCAAAGTCGTCCTCCTCCTTGATGGAAAACTTGACTTCCTTCTTGACCTGATGGTCGCCTGGATCCTGGAAGGTGAGGAGATCCTCCAGATCGTTGTCCTGGTCTAGCGGTTCTTGAATGGTATCTGCATCTACAACAATCTCAGCTAACAAATGGGAAGATACGCCAAACCTCACATACCGTCCGGGGCTTGTCTCATCTTTCGCACTTTAGGCAGTACAACTAGAAGAATGAGGGTTCAAATTCAATACCACCACCAAGCAATGGAACTCACATTCGACAAAGCACCCAGGAACCTTACACACAAATCGGTCGACTGAGCCACACTTCAGCTCGAGTTCACTGTCGTGAAACTCGTTGGGCCCGTGTAGAATGCAACGAGGTGGATGAATGGGCCGTTCACCAGGAGCAGGACCATTTGCTATGGCGTCCTGAATCCATTTCGCGCTAGCTTCACGTCTCTTTCTACCTTGTAAGACCATCGGCCTGAGAATACCGCGATTAGTTGTTGTCAAGCTTGGAGAAAAGTAGCACCTGCCTCTTCCATACGGCGAACTGCTTATTACCAGTATAAGTAAGAATAGCCTGGTTTGCCTGGGCACGTTGCACTTCTACTTGACATTGCTTGAAGCGAGCAGACCCATGTTGAGGATCACGAGCAAGAACGAGGTTGAGAGGAGATGAATTTTGAAAGGGCTGTAGTTGACGCGCGTTCTGAGATGAATGCGGAGTAGGAAAAGGTCCATTCCAAGAAAAGTTCAGGCCGATCTTTCCACCACGGATAGGCGGCATTATAGGGAGCACGGAGGGTAGACAAAAAAAGAACCCAAAAACTTGACTACTGATATACAAAACTCACCAGGAACGTATGGCCTCGGTATTGACAATTCCGAGCCTGCAATTCTCGAGAACGTTTCTTACAATGTTCCGTGTCGTTCAGCATAGGCAGCTGACGGTCTCCAAGTTCCCCAGAGCATTTTGACGTCCCCAAAGGCCGAGAATAGGTAGTTCGGGTCGAAATCACGCTGCGATAGGTCCCGACGTCGGGCATCTTCTGTGAAATGTTGGAAGGAAGTACCGTATGCCCCAGTGACCCACAAGAATGTCTGTGGATCTGCCTAATCCAGAGAACCCTTGACATCGGAACATTGACTCGGGACCTGTCTTCTTGAATCCTTGCATGTGCTTCAACCCGAATATGATACGGCTTCTGTGAAATATTGAGAGTGAGCGTTGACTCGTCGAGACCTCAGCGCGACGAAGATACAGAAAAACTTCACTGATTAAGGGTACAAGTATCGTGTTCTGCGTGCTCTAGGTCTGGCTGCACGGAAGTCACTCATAGACGCGGTGGAAGGTGCGCAGAGGAAGCGGTGGAAGAGGCGGGTCGATACATCCCGACAATCAGGGCGGGACACAACTTCTTTTGGAATATAGTTAATTACTGAAGTGGGGAAAATAAAGCCATAATTACCGAAAAATCATTCAAGTACACTACGTAGGATCTCTGATTATCTACGCTGTCAAAACCTCTCCTGAATCGGTTCCTGTAAAGACGCATCGACTGTGGGCTCAGTCGCCGAAGGTGTTCTCAAAGTAAGTGGTTATCTCGTCGGCATCAAGTTGGGGAAGAGGCCCTTCAGGGAGTGGGGCAGGCGCGTAGTGGTAGTCTTCATATGGTTGTTTGACGGAGGCGGAGGCATCGTAGTGCCAAGTCCGTGTTTTGAGATTGAATGTCCAATCCACCCACCATGGCGAAACCTGTTGTGCTATTTTTAGCTCGCCAAGACTCAGACAGGCCAACCCACCGGAATCCTCATCGATTCGTCAGCACGGAGCGCGGATATTGCAGCTTCCTAAAGGCACTTTCAGGGATGTTTGAACGTAGGCTGAAGTACTTACTTGCGTATAAAGAAGGTACTTAAATACAAGATTCGAGTTCGAGTGTGTCCAATTGGTAAATTCGTCTCCATTGACTAAATCTAGGTACCTCAAGATGTGAGCCCCGGGTATCAGCCCAGTCTCAAGAGCTTCGCACCTTCATGCAAGATGAAAGTCGGGATCTCTGCCGTCATCAATCCCAACATCTGAATGACCCGTCGTGTCCTAGGCTCGCCTTCTAAGGTCACAAGCCTACCTAAACAACTTGAGTCTTACCTGTGAGCTGAAAAGGCCTTATAGAGTTCTTCCCATAACTACACGACCGGATATCATTCTAATGCTCAATAGCTAGTCAAAGTTGCACTCACCAGACGTGTAGTATCCTTATTCTTCTTGTCTTTTGGCTCAAAACTCATTACCGTAACCGTGTAGCTGTGTGGGTATAGTGTGGCGGTGTGAAACCTCTTCACTACCGCAACTCTTGTTTTTCCACCGTCCCGAGATGACGTGTTGTTTGCCTTCGGCTCTCTCTGCCTGATCACCACTTCCATCTCCCGCGACCAAGTTTGCTTTCCAAGTAGAACATCACCCTCAAAAATCTCCCGATACCGTTTTTGTCTGGGCTGCAAAATGGATGTTTTGAGTAAATTAATCCATTAAAGGGTTCGGTACGTACCATGACTCGGCTTTCCTCTTCCTCTTGGTAGGTAGCGCCACTGATGTAGTGGTGGTGAATATCCCCTTCGACATTTTGGAAGCTACTCCCGGGACCAATTTCTGTATTCCTGGCACCTGCGAAGAACGTCGAGGACATAGTTGGGCGATGAAGGCAGGGAGGGAAAGGGACTGAGAGTGGGGACTGGCAACCTGGCAGGGGGACATGTGTGGAAAATTTGACACCGCCACTCGGTTAACACTGCTGAGATGGTCCGCGTCGTACGCCGCCTGAAAAAGCCCATCCTGGATGTTACTCTCTTTCCCCCTGTCTCCAGCCCTTGCGCCAGACAGATACAGATACCTTGACCATTTTTAACAATATTGGCAGCATGGAACGGACGAGTTGACGCGTGAAAGCCTTATGTAATCGAAAAAACGCGTCAAATTGCGCTAATTTGAGATTGACCACTTTTGACGCGACACATGCCCTTTCCAGGCAGTTTCACGCGTGAAACAGCCCGTTTTCCTTATTTTACATGTATTCTTCGTGACAGATTTTTTATTAATACGCAACAACACTGAAATCCTGGTCGTATTGGGCTGACCTGGGATCCTACAAAAAATCTGGCTCGAAGAATACATGTATTTCAGTCTCAAAATGTTATTCCGTGAGATCCGGTCAGCAAATATGCGGTGGTAGAAGCTACATGAAGGCGGACCACCGACATTCTTCAGTTTGGCGGGAGGGCGCTTAGTCATCCAAAAAATTCCCACACGGCCAGTTGCCAGCCCCCACTGAGAGGCAAGGCCACAACGTCACATGTATATGTGACCGTCTGTTCCTCGGCCTCGTTGTCTATGCGTGGTATTCGATAGCGCCCATGAACGCCACCCCACGTCAAATACCATGATCGACATTCTTTCTGAGCGATCGTCGATCGAAGTCGCAGATACGGGCTTGAAAATCATCGAGTAACAGTAAAATAAACATCCCTTGAGCGATGTCCTGTTTCAATCCTATGTAAAGCACATCCCGGAGAGGTTGTGAGCAGTGAGCACAGACGCAAGGGTCCCCTCTATCATTTTTCTGGCGGGTGGCATACACGTTGCATAAAACCGTGTTTCCTGTCAATCGAAGGTTTAATTAATCGGAACACATGTCTTCACCCCTTGTTGACCACCCGATTGGGCTCTGATAGAGGATGAGCGTGTGGAATGATCACCACAGCTCCATTTCTACCAGAATCAGGCCTACCCAATGCCCCGTGTTTGCCGAAGGCTCGAGTGTAAATTCAGACGGTCTGGTGTAGGTCATGCACGGGCCACCAGAAAAGTCCGTGTCAGGTCCGTGTCACCTATTTTTTACAGACCTGACACGGACCTGACACGGACTTCCCACGGACCTGACATTGACTACTGTTCGTGGTTAACTGACCTCAGAAAATAGTTGATAGGTAATTTGTGACCTGAATCAATAAATAAGTACATCAATCAATCCAAATAGGTTTTAAGCCTCTCTGTATCCTTGAAAGAGATGGATACAACACTGAAGTCATCTCGGCAAACGCCAAAATCAGATCCCCACATTAATTCACAGTTGTTAGAGTGGTATTTGCAAGCATCTACCACCAGCAATGAAAGGCGAGGCATTGATGACACAATATATAGTACTTCTGCACTTGCGTGTGAGTCTTAGATCTTGCCCTGAGCTCAAAATTATCCTCAGGTAGCAAAAAAACTGCACAATCTTAAGACAGATGTACTAAACATGGACTCCACATGGACTCCACACGGACCAACACGGACTTCACACTGACCCTCACGAACTTAATACTGACCCTCACGGGCTCAACACTGACTGTCACGGACTTAACACTGACTATCGCGAATCTGTCACGGACCTGTTACTGACCTCACACTGACTCTTCGCTGACCTTACACGGACTCATCACTGACCTGGCGCAGATTCGTCACTGACCTGGCGCGGATTCGTCACTGACCAAGCACAGATTCGTCACTGACCTGGCACGGATTTGTTGCTGACCTTACGCGAACTTGTCGCTGACCTCATGCGGACTCATCATTGATATTACACTGACCCGTAACTGACCATACAGAGGTTCAAAACTAGGACTCGCCGTTTTGGAGGACAAAAATTATCTCGGGAAGATTCTAAACTATAGTTTGGTATGAAACAAGACTCAAGTAGCTCGAAGTCGTTTTGGTAGTGGTCTAGGTATATCATCCGCTTTCTTCTTTACTTCGTCTTGACGTGCCTTCTGCTCTCTCCACTTTATAGTATACGGATCCCAATGGTAGCGACGTCCAGGCTTTATAAACCGCAGTGAAAGGGTTTCTATCAGTACTGGTCACAATAACTGAAGTCTTGAGATCTCGGGCTACTCACCTTTGTCTCCTCCTCGTCGTCTCTACCATGGTCTACATTATTTGGATACACCATATATGGCCACCAATTGTCCTGGTGGATTCCGACGTCGAGACCCCACTGACAGTTACCTCCATGCCCTGCAACTGTCGATCTATCGAACATGTCCATCTCGAGCTGTGATAAGGACTCAAGGTCAATATCGACATACTCCGGCGGTCCTCGTGACTCTCGGTCCGACCGACTGGCGAATTGTTTGAGCCTCATCCATGCCTGCTCCCGGAGAAATTTTTCACGTTTCAATTTGCTCCTGGGGCACTCAGGTAGGTTCTCTAGTTCGACTCTGTCGCGACCCTCGATCCATAGTAGGAATGCGTGTTGAAGAGACCCATCAGTGATCCATGCCGGTAATGTACCACGTACTCCGGGAATGTTATGATACACCCAGTTCATGATCTCAGACTGAGTTTCGAGAGATAATCCGCCAGTGTATGGAACAACGGTCAAATGGTAGTGGCGCAAGAAACGAAGAGTCGGGAATTCGTCAAGGTTGAGGTCGGATCGGTCGAAAATAAGGCGGGTCAGCTGATCCTTGTTAGGGTAAAGAATTTCGTGGATTTTTGTTGTATAAGGACGGGATTTTGAGGGGTTCTCAACAATCGTGTATTGAGATTGATATGCTTCTTCTTCCTTTTCACGTATCTCGGGCACTGTAGTCCATTTTCCGAGCTGATGAAAGTCAGCACAAAATAAAGTAAGCAGTATAGAAGATATGCATTGCGTACCCGGACACCTCTTCGCCCTTTGATGTCCCCGTATAGTGCATCAACAATTCGGGAGGATGATACAGTCTCGTATGATCCCGGTATATGTGTTGATTCCTCACTAACTTGATTACCACGCCACCATTTAACCTTCCACTTAGAATTGGAATCACGGTTGATCGCCCGAGCTGGGTAGCGGTGATAGGGCCCGTCTTGAACCAGCACTGATTGACCGCAACTATGAAGTACGTCAATTGGTGAGTGACTTGAGTGTCAAATAATTAGAAACATACCTCAACCGTTGATGGACTTTGGAGATGAGGTCGATGCGTCCAGGATCTCTATTACACCTCATTAAAACAACAGAATTTGAAATCTGTTTCGGTATCACTCACTGTTGTCTTACCGGTTTTACCAGCTTGAATTGACCTTCAACGCACCTCTGGCATGTGAAGTCAGAGACTAATTTCCTTGTTGGATGGGGCTCGCATGCTACATGGGAGTATTTTCTGCATTCTGAGCACTGAATCGCATCCTGTTGAACCTCCTGATAGTTACCATCACCATTTGCACCTCAGCGACAATCGAAAGGTAGTGGGGTAGACGGAGGGGAAGCCATGAAATCTTTGGGCTCGGGCGAAGGAGATTCCGAGAGTAAGGGACGTTCCGAATGTTCCGATTGGTTTTCTACTTGTGGACTCGCGGAATCCTGCATGAAGTGTTCGACTGAATCATCAAAATCACCTGAAAAATCAAAGATAAATACTCTGAGATAGTTTTGACAGATATGGCATGCTTGTTACCTTTCGGGCCAGTCAAGTCGCCGTAATCGACATCAATAACAGGGTTGGGTCGAGTATTGTGCTGGAGGGTCTCCGAGAGCAAGGGTGTTTCGACATACTCCCGATAATTCTGGGGATTCCTTCGAGAGATTTCACGAACCCACATCATCTTCTTTGGGGGGAACTCTGAGAATCCCGCTCAGTTCAATATGGGTTGGGATGACAGCTCTCGTTGATAGGAGGGACTAAGATCGATCCCAAGGGTCGACCGTAAGAACTCCCTTTGGTGGATCCAAAACCACTCTTGAGCCTTCTCCCCTCCACGGAGTTTATAGACGACGAGGGTTGTTCTCTAATCTCGATAACCCGAGGGCATTTCAGTATTCCAGCCACCCAAACCCCTGGCAATCCCCCCCAATTCCTTGACACTGTATCCTGCTGTGCCCCCGTGAACCCCAAGCCCGTCATAAAAGAACATGCCCTTTGCATGTTTCGGCGTATTTGTTGTTGCCACAAATCGGGCGGTGTAGTGATTCCCATTGTAGAACACCCGGCCTACAATCTCGTATTCCAGCCCCAATTTACGTCCCTCGTTGTCGGCAATAGGACAACACTGGGTGCTAAAATAACATAATGCACGTAGTATTATTCGATTTTTATGCTGAATTTATTCCAAATTTGGCATTTTTTAGAATAAATTCAGCATAAAGATTGAATATTACCACATGAATTATGCTTTTTTGCCCCCAGTGCAAAGAGTACTAGGAAACTCCCACTCATTCTCCAACGTCTCGCGCTCAACCCGAACAATAAGAGTCTTGGGTAGAGAAACAATGACGGTGGCCAAGTGGGCAAGACCTTCGCACCATACATCGCCGTCCCGAGCACGCCAGCAGGGGATAGTCCCCATCTCGTGAGCATGATCGGTGAAACTTGTTATATGGCGCTGAAAGTATGTGCTGAGTCTTCCATTACAGAGGTCATACTCTGTGGAAGGGATATTGAGAATAGGACGTGAACGGTCTATCTCATACAGAAGTCCATGGGAGAACTGAATACGCCCGTCCTCGTCTGACTGATCCAAGATAGCAAGGTTTGAGCCGGTGCACCATTTGAATGTCATGGAGTGTACTCCAAAATGGTTGCCAGTGCTGGTATTACCTGCTCGCCTTGTGTCTGCAAGCGCATGCACAAACCAAGAGATGTCTGTATCGTAGGCATCCTCGGTTTGATCAACAGTCCACTTGTTTTGGATAATGTACCGACGGAGATCGATTTTTTGGTTTCGAAGAAACTCGGAGATTTCGTTGGGTGACTTGTTGGACAGGAGAAGGTGCCTTCGCTCATCAAGAGATGCCAAGATGAGTATGATGGGTAATGATGTATCTTGGTCCTCATCGGTGGTAGAGAGACGAAGCAGTGCAGTAAGGTCACGCATTTCTGCCCAGAAAAGCACCTCAAGAGGTGAGTCCAACCAGCAGGAGTTCTTCAGCCAAGGTATGCCGACCAAATTCTTCGTCTTTGAGTCAATTGCCAGCTGCATGCGCCCTGTATTTTCCTCAACTATCATCTGGAACGTGTTAGAGATGATCGATGCATTCGGGCGGTGAACAACAGTTTCGCGTGTTTGAGCAGATGGCAGGGTCTTAGATTTGACAGCAGGAGATGGAGGCAATCCCGCAGCTGAACGCTCTAAGCTGCTAGACTTGGTTTCAATGGCAGGCAATCGGAGCAGGCGTGGGTGAATAACAAGGGGTTTCCGGCTGTCAACAGACGTTGACTTGGCTCGCAATGATAGTCTAGAAATTACATAAGAGAACGTTGCTCAAAGGAGTAACTAATCACGTACCGTCGCTTTTTGGGGATGAGTGCATCAATTGTATCAGGAGGACGATGAGAGCGTGCTTTTTCTTTGTTTATTATTGCTTGCCTCCGAATAGCCTTCGAAGATCTTGTACATTTTGTCCGACGAATTTCATCCTTCAGCTTCAAACGTTGCTGAAGTGGGGACTTTCCATAATACAATGGAATCCCACCTATATGCATGGAGTCAATTTCGAGGCACGTTAGGTAACAGGAATTTACTCACGTTGAACTGCGTATGAAGTTTTCTCGTGTTCCTTAGCAATTGTATAGCACTTCTGAAGTCCCGTAATGAGCTCATGCTTTTTTCCTTGTCGGGAGTACATGCTGAAATGGGCGGCCTCCTGAGCGTTTGTTGTCTCCGGAAGTACAACACGTGCATCGCTGGAATCCGTTGATTTATTCACAATAAGCATGTTTGCAATGTGTGGCTGAGTCCACCAATGAACCCAGCGTTTAGCCCTTGGAAATCGTGCTATCAATGAATTGGCTCGACGTTGAAGTTCGTCGTATGTTCCTGCCGTTTTCAGAGACCGAGCGTGCTTCTTAAAAGCCTTCCGTTTGTCTACAGAAACAATGGCAATTATTCGGCCAACCCGGGTGATCTGGTCCTCAAAATGGTAGCCACACCCACGGTGGCGTTTGGCTGTGGCGACACGTAGCTCCGCCTCAGTCCGGGTGTCATTCGGGTCCTCTAGGAAAAAGCGAACAAATGCATTATCAGACCCCAAGAGCTGGGCCTGACTATAGTCCATGGTCTAGAGTGTGATCTTCATATGAATGAGGATGGAAAATCAAAGTAATTGCAACGTACACCACCAAAGACCTCGTCAACTATCGGGCCAAGTCCGAGCTTCTCTTTCATAACCCGAACCGACCGCATACTAGCCAGAAAGTGGTACTCGTAATGAATGGCGGTCGCTCCATTACTATATGAATAGATCCCGGGGACCCAACGCTGCATTGTGGGGCTGAAGATAGATGATGTGATCAGGATAGATGTGGAGACTGCAAACCAGCCATGTGCACCATCTGTGACCGATCCAGAGAACCCTTCAACTTGAGTGTTTGATCAAGCAAGGCGCTCAGCCATCCACTCGGTTTGGCACGAGATAACCGCAATTCCGTTCAGGAGGTGTGCCGCAATGACGAAGTCTGGGTATTCTTGCTGGAAGGCGGCAAACCGAGCAATAAAGTCATCAGCTGAAGACGATTGGGGACCTCGAACCTTCTTCACCTCATTCCGAACAACATCTTCCGTAGTAAAGCGACCAGGACAGATATCCAAGAGTGATTATCCAGTGACAGTATTCCCAGAGCGCAACGATGAAGCAGTGGCGGTTGGATTAGCCTTGATGGGGAGGTCTGCTCGATGCTGCTCGATAGGTGATAGCCGCTTTTTGCGCTCGAATGGTGGGTGGTTATGAGCACAGCCATTTCGGTACTTGACTCCTTCCTTCCACTTGATAAGTGTGGCTATGTTTGGGCATGGAAAGATTGCGAGGCGATAGTCCGTTAACAAATCGCCGCTATCCTCATCTTGCTCATTACACATGCACAGCTGGCCCTCCTGCTCCCTTCGGAGTTTCGATTTGACCTTTGGGCGTACCATCAGCTCACAGTGTGGATTATCACACTGGAGGATTCCAAGGCAGCCGCGAAAGCTGCGTTTTCCAAATTGGGGATCATCTGCATCGTCGGCCTCTCCCTTCACATTACGGCGACCATACCCGCTATACGCCCAGTCAACCTTCAACTCGTTCAAAACCCGAAATTGTTCCCAAGTAAGACTTGTTGTGAAGCTTCCATCCGGATACCCATTCCATTCCCCACAAAGATCAGCAAAGTTTTTCTCAATCTCAGTCACCTCCCCGTGACCGCTGTGATTTTCGGTGCGTTCAGCTAGTCTTGCCTCGCCGATATGAGTGATCGATTGAGATAATTCTGCAGACGATGTAGGGACACCTTTGACAGGCGTAGACTGGGGGCGTACAGTAGGCCTTGGTTCAAACCCATCGGTGGACTCTCTTTGAGGTGATTTGAACATATCGGTGAACCGGGTCCTCTTATTCGGGCGCTCATCTATGTCATATATGTTCTGCTAAGTATCTCTGTGGCAATATTATAGCAACTAACACACCGAGGGAACTATCACTGTCGTAACCAACTGTTGACTTGCTCTTGGCGGTTCTCGAGGTCGAACCAAGACGTGAAACAAGTCGAAAGCTGGGAGTCTTTGGCTTGATTTGACGCTTTCGTTTCGCGTTGTTTTGAGTCTCGTAACCAAATAATACCTGGACCGCGCGCTTCTTAGAGTCACGATAGTGAATTTAGGAACCGAACATTATGAATATAACGCTCACAAGGCGATCAAACATGGTAATGTTGAGTACGGGCACTTTTGGAAAAGATAACCGACAATTGGTCAGGTTGAGAATGAGTGACTGACAATTTGTCAAGTCGTATCCTCAGATGGCTTTGAACCAATCTGAACACCAGTTGTTGACAAAGCAAAGGGGCTTGGCGACTTCCTGCTTCATGTCACACTTTCAGTGGGAATCCCGATTCACAACCCCAAAACTCCTAGAGACCTACCAGAATAAGTACGCGTCGAGTGAGGGGACGAAAGAAAGAAGAGGGAAAAACAATGAGAGGAGTACGAAGTCTACTCACCCTAGGTTATCTTCATTCAGTTGATATCTCCAAGAGTCTTAGCCTCCACAATATGATATCCCTGAATTGCAAGTCGACCAAAACCTATGTTTCCTCGCTCACTTCAATCCATCGAGATTCTGGTGAGGTTAGTTGTACGTGGAAGGACGCGTTGGAACATCTTTTGCGGGCCCAGCTGGCGAAACTTGTAGGTTCACCAGCTATTGTAGCTCCACACAGAAAAGTGGCGGCAGCGACCGATCAGTATCACGTCGAACACTTCAACTGGGTGTCTATTATTAGCCGAGGCATTAAGATCTAAGCCCGAATGAGGTATCCACCTTCATTTGGCTTCATCGTTCCACCCCTAGAGCCTGAGTTTTGGACTTGGGAACGTAGGTTGTTGAGTACAGGTGTGCCATACTTTCACATCGATGCCAAATGGCAGTCATATGCACAAGTCAGAACCCGTTCTTGAACATGTCTACGGCTAAACAAGAGGCCACGGATCATTGACTAAACTAATTTTATACCGTCCCTGTCTTGGTCGAACACTGATCAAACACTGATCAAACACTGATGCGATAGTCGACACTGACCCGATAGTCGACACTGACCCTACACTGACCCTACATGTATCTCACGAGGACAAACACGGACTATACACGGACCCTACACGGACTTTACACGGACCTTACACGGATCCTATACGGACCATACACGGATTGGGCTGTCACTGACCTCGTCACGGACTTTTCTCTATGCCCGTCATGCACCCATAGTATCTACGAGAGTACTCGTCTACTGACCACAATGGGTCACTGATCGCTCACAAGGAGCGCCAAATTGAAGCGTAGTTACCCAAGGGATCGATCAGAATGAAAGGTTGCGTAGTAAACCTCGTTTCTCGATCCTAGTTCTCAAGCCAACAACATGTGGGACCGCCGGTGATACAGTCACCGTAAACATGTGCGGCCAACTTGAAAACTCCGAGATCAACGATAAACTTTCATTTGTAGATGGTAATACACAGTATCATGTTCTGGTGCTCTGATTCACGAGCTGTCGACAGCGAGTATCGACGCAGCAAGAGGGGTGCTATTCACCCAGGTGGAGCTCTCAAGGGAAAGTTCTCTTTCTACTGAGCTGGCACCGCTTCGGATAACTACTTTCTACACGTAAAGTGATTCACCGCCCACCGAGAGACGCAGATATCAGAACACACTCTGATTGTGGCACTATGATCTCAGTACCCTAAGCTAGATTGAGCACACAAATGAACTCACGGCCGCTCAATCACAACGTCGAGCAGCGACGAAACTTCTCTGCCCCACAGCATTTTTCGTGAGAACCTTGAAGGCAAGAGCGCAAGGCGCCCGGGATACAGAGATCAAAAAAATCGGAGTACTGTTCCTTTTCGTGAATGTTGGTCGCGAAATCTTGATAGAAACTAAACGAGGACGCTAATAAGCATTGCTAGGAGCGTTGGAAACGAAGAGAAAGATTCAGGTGAGATTCGGGAACTCTGTACTGACCACTGCTCGCCCAGGTGAGCTACATCACCACTAAGATGTCATTACACCGTCACGGCGAGGCAAACTACAATCTCAGGGCCAAACGTAGGTCCGGTTATATATATAACTGAAACCCGTGCAGTCGGGGATGACCATGGTCGTCGATGAAGCGACGATACCTCAATGACGGTACGCCGAGGAGAATTGAGTAAGAATAATTGTACGGTGGATGTATTGTCAATGTGATAATTCCGTACAGTTACTTACGATCTACCTTTCTCCGTGCAGGAAAGGACAATGACATGATCTTCCCATGATAGCTACAAAGAGCGGACTCTCATCAACAAGGGGGACTGAAGTTTAACTGTCAAAAGGATGTACGTACTTAGTTTGGCTCTAGCAAAGGGCGCCTTTCCAGACTTGTACCCAGTTTGCGGGGCTGAGGAATACCTAGCGAAAGAGTCGGCAACGTTGAGCCAATTGACGCCAAAGTGATCAGCAAGATACGTACCCAGCAGGCAGTTGGTAGCCAAGGAGTTGACCGAGTCTTGTTCCAGCTCGTCTCCGTCAATGAAGCTTCGCTGACTGTCCTTAATTGGTGAACTAGGGTATATTAGCTGGATGGTTCCCCGAGCTCGTCAAGGAGACTCACCGAAGCGTCAAAGGTAACGAAGATCTCCCGGGGGTTGTATGTGGAGTATTCACCTTTGCGCTCGCAACTAAAGTGCAAATCCCGGTCGTGCATCGAATTAGATTGCCCATGCTAAGCTTTTGAGTATCAAGAACGTGCGGATTGGTGCGGTACTTCCTAACCATGGCGAGAGGTGTTGGGTAGCTGCCTATCCAAGGAGCATATAAGGATGGGGTAATGAGATAAAGCAGAAAGACACGCACCTTACTTCCATTCACAACTAGACTGACTCGGTTGTACGTTTTCTCCTTCAAGGCTCAGTGCTTGATTCAGTCGAACGAAAGCTTTCAGCATATATCGCGAATCTTGACCAAACACAATGTCAGACAATGTGTGACCGAAACGATGGGGGGGGAAACATACCTTCCGCCAGGGGCGCAAATGTTGAAAGCGAACCCATATCTTTTTGCTTCGACAAAGCCCTAGTAATCCTGTGTAGAAGGTATCTGAGAGTGATTGCGACATCAGAAGACCGAAGGCACTCACGCTGGCTATGGCAAAACTGCAGAACATTGCCCCAGAAATCGATCATGGGTGTTGGTGGAGGGCTGTCACTAGGCGTCTGGCATTGAAGGATGTGCACCGAGTTTGCGGGGTCGAGTGATATATAGCCAAGGATCATATAAGCTCGAGCGGATGCAAGCTACCGGACACAGTTCGTTGGTACCCGGCGGGTTGTCTGAGTATATACATCAACTGCTCAAGCCTATCTCTGCTGATTGTATGCAGATTATGGAAACAATTTCTAAAAGATATCATGGTCTTCAATATGATCCTCAAATTCAAATCCCATCCGCGCTCGAGTACAGCCACCAATATCTATTCGATAGATTAGATATCACTTTGGTGGGTACCCCGCATCTCGAGCGGCTATGTCTTCTTAAAACCTCTCACTCTCCACAACCCTCGCTCGTGCTTCACGAGTCTCCTTGGCGATTAGTATGGATCTCCGGTGGTGCCACTTGAGCCAATTCCTCTGTCTCGAATCTCTTCTGAAACGCAAATTCTACTCGGGCACATCTAACTGTGATAGCTACTAAAGGGAGAGTGTTAAAAAACACCCAGCAAGCTGGCGGTTGAGCAGTGCCGGAGGTGAATAAAAAAATTCGGCGCACGTCAAGTAATCGGAAATGGAATGTGGCTTTGCGACCACGGGTGAGCGAGATAGAACTATAGAGAGATATGTTCGCCGCTGGTTCATGTAGTGGACGTAACAGTGCCATCTTTGGGGCGCTCGTTACAACTGGACACCACCCTCTGTGGCTCGCCGATCTTTGATGTTAAGCATCAGATGGTGCCATAACTCCAGTCGTTACGAAGGTTAACAAAATTGTGATTAGCCAACAACTCTCTCGAAAGCTTAATTTTCGTGCATGCGCAAGACCTTCAGTATTCTTATCTGACCGACCGTGGAGACCCCAAAGGTACAGCTCACAGATGATCAACGTTCCGGACTCTACTTTACACACCCTCTACGGTCATTGTCAGGACCTACCGGTAGAAACGAGTGACTTACAGCACACGCCGTCCTCCGAAATCCTCATGAAAGTCGTTCTGATGAGGCGGAATATAATCATTTCCATCTAAAGTACGCCTTCTGCTTGGCATCCTTGCACATAGATTCGAGGCAGAACGTCATGGTCATGGCCTTTTGGTGCCTTTATTGACTGCGTATTACCTGGACTGAAGTGAATTGTCTACAGCTCAGAACCGTACATGGAGGGGCGTAAGATTGAGTCTTCCGGGCTGTAGAGATCATCTTTACAATTCGGACTCATTATTGGTCATCAGAGAGTGACCTCGAGATTCTCAAAGTCCGTTGACGGTGAGAATAAAGCTTACGGGTCATGTAGATTGGCTCATTGGTTACGGATCATTGTGCTTTTAAACGCCGAGTCGACAACTTGAAACGCCAAGTGTTCACACAAAGAACTACTTCAGAGTCAAGAAAGAGAATAACTGTTTGTAAGCTGCTCGCTGCTATTGGAAATCTGACCAAGGAAGGAGAATCCAATTGAAACTCAACACATCCCTCATCTGTTCGTAGCCTCCTCGCGATTTAATTAACCCCTGGTTGTAGATAGTACCTATGTCTCGGAAGTCATCCCGTTGCCTTCAGAACACGTCCCTCCGAGTTATCTGAGTACTCCTTCACCTACACTCGCGATCCCAGTCGGTATATGGCTAGGAAAATAGTTAACACCAGGGGACAGGCCGCCCAAATGTTGAAAGTATGTCGCCCAATCTCGGTAAAGGGTGTTCGCTTTGATCTGTCTTTCCCCCCGATCTGGCCAGATTTTTACATCTCGATGCGTGAACTTGAGATAAGGATCTTTCTGTATGGTCACTTTGAATTCGTCGGGTCAAAATCAAGAGGCATCAGTCGAGCAGATCCTCTCGGGGTCCGTCAATAGAGAACAGGCATCGCAAGGGGTACCATTAAGCTACAAATCATGGACTAGTTGTATGTCGTGTTTCAAATGAAAAGGGAAGCAAACGAGTCGCAACTTAAGATGAACTTTATAGACAAGATTTCGGACCCGCGAGAATGAGAGCTACTACAAGCAGTCTACAAATCTTCATTCACAAGGAATTCCCATTGATCTGCGCCGGTCGGGCTCACAGAAGCCATTGTTTTGTACTGATTTCGCTGTGAGGATGCGTCGCCTGCAAACGGTTATTCGGTCAGATTCGAGCAAGGATGAAAGGTCAAGGTGACTCGTACCAGTGCCATCCGTTTCAATCTCAAGGAATTGGGCCAAATACGTTGCAGTTGAACTCTCCTTTTCCTCCACATGTAACCGTGTCGTTCCTTCCCAATCACGGGTTGCATCGACTCCTGAGAATGTTGACAGTGATAGGCCTTCATCGTCCGGCTTGTTCTCTATTCCTGATTCAGTAGACCAATATGCGCCATCTGAGTCGTCCAGCTCCTCCATTTCTCCTTCGCGAGAGACGCCTAACACAAGTATCGAGATGAGCTCTGAGCTCGAGATGACTGGTGGGCACCGAATCTTAACTCACAATAGCCATGGTCTTGAACGTATTGCCTTGCGCCAACCCCGGGAGTCTTTTCTCCGAGTGACCCCATCGTCTTCCATTCAGACTCTCGAGATGAACGTTGGGTCTGTGCGTTGAACCCAGCAATCGCTTCTCTCGGTGTCTGAGAACTGGTCGAGAAGTTTAATGGAGTCTATTTGAAATAGGGAACGATATTTACCGTGTCGGTCGTGTAGAGGTATCACCACAAGAGTCAACCGTTTCTCTGGTGGTTTCCTGCTCGGATGATTTGGGATCCTTGTTTTCCGAGTTGGACAGAGAGGTTGGAAACCTGAGAAAGGTTGGTGAGATAATGGGTGTGAGTGCGTGGAAATGAGGCTAACCGCTTAGATGGGGTAAGTCTCTGAATAACATTCTTTGATGTATTTGATTGACCTCTGGTTTCCTGCACTGTGGAGTGTTGTCCTCTGACGCGGCGTGTCTCTTCCACAGAGTTTTGCACGCTGGTTTCATGACGAGTATCTAAGACTCGAGTTCAAACGTTAACCAGGGTATGCATGTGACAAGTATAGACCACACGTACCTTGTCCTCCCGTGTAGGCCAGCACACGTTCCACAGGTAGATCCACGAATAAGGAGGTTGACGGGTATGCTGGCTGAGAAATTGAAGAGCAAGATTCATCCAATTCCTCCGAGTCCCCATACTGATTCGAGTTTTCCAAGTCTTCATCGCTGTCCGTGTCCTCCAGCTCCACGATCCTTCGAGCATGGGGATCACCTGAACCAAAAACTAAATTATGTTCGACAAATTACAGACAGTGGACGGTACGTACCCCATATCAACTCGGGATACCCGTGATCTTGAGCGTACTGCTTCCCATCAATTTCATAGTTTTTGGTGTGCAAGTGACTCTTGATCAATCTATATTCCTCATCCTCCCAATATGACCCAACCCACGTCTCAACTTCCAGCTGAGGTATTCCAGACTGCTCCCAATCTAACTCTGAGATCACGGTCTTTCCTTTTGGATCCCATGACCAGTAGAATATCGGGTCAGGAAGGGGATGGGTTATACAGTACATTCTGTCGATGTACTCGACGTGTAGGGGGGGAACAAAGAGGTACGCGGGTGCGGGACAGGTTTTCAAACGACGTGAGAAGTCGCCAGCGATGGAAAATCCGATTTCATCGATGAAACCTGGAACATGATATCAGAGGGACGTGAATATGCCAATGAGGACAAAAATTTGTGGGGCACGTACATGTTGCCCAGTCGCTATCCTTATCGGACTGGCAAAGGTATGCGGCGCGGAGTCGACTTTGGTCCTCCAATGGAAGGCGCATCGAGAAGTATAGGTTGAGTCGGGTGTTGTGGGTATCATGGAAGGTAAAGTCAACGCGTGAAGGGACTAGTCAGGTTAGAAGAGGAGGGGATGAATAGGAAACATACCCACCTTTCTCAGAATAACCGACGTCGATGTTGTGGGTCCGATTCTCGAAACACCACTTGGGACGTGGAATGGAAGGGAAGTGGGCGAGAATAACCCCTCTCCATTCGACGACAGCTCCGAATGTCAATCGGCCGTATTGCCCATAATCTGGCAGGTATAGTGGCGTTATTCCCCCCAATGACGCAATCAGGTACACAAAGTCACCGAAAGCATTCTCGAAGTAGGTGGTGATCGACTTGGCATCAAGTTCGGGAAGAGGCCCTTCAGGAAGTGGGGTTGGTGCAGAGGAGTAGTATCCATCTGGTTGCTCAATGGAGGTGGAGGCGTCGTAGTGCCAAGTCCGTGTTTTGAGATTGAATGTCCAATCCTCCCACTCAGACGAAACCTGTTGTGCTATTTTTAGCTCGCCAAAACTCGGAATAGCCAACTCACCGAAATCCTCAGTGATTTGTCGGCACAGAGCGTGGATATTGCGACTTCCTGAAGGCACTTTTAGAGATGTTTGGACACAGGTTAAAACACTTACCTTGGTATAGAGAAGGTAGTCAAACACAAGGCGCTGTGTGTAAAAATATTGATATGCAAACTCGTCTCCATTCACTAATTCTGGGAACCTCGAGATGTGAGCCCAAAGTACTAGCCCAGTTACAAGAGCCTTCGCACCTTCATGCAAGATGAAAGTCGGCATCTCTGCCGTCATCAATCCCAACATCTGAACAACTTGCCGTGTCCTAGGCTTGCCTTTTGAGGTGACAAACCCACCTGAACCAACTTGGGTCTTACCTGTGAGCAGAAAGGGCCTTATAGAGCTCTTCCCACAGCTAAAGAACTGAATGTCATTCCAATGTTCAATAGCTAGTCAAGATTCTACTCACCAGACGTGTAGTTTCCCTATCCCTCTTTTCTTTTGGCTCGAAAGTCATCACTGTAACCATGTAACTGTGTGGATATAGTGTGGCGGTGTGAAACCTCTTCACCACTGCGATTCTTGTTTCTCCACCGTCCCGAAATGACACGCTGTCCGTCAGAGGTTCCCTCTCCCTGATCACAACCTCCATCTCCTGCGACCAAGTTTGCTTTCCAACTAGAACATCACCCTCAAAAACCTCCCTATACCGTTTTTGTCTAGGCTGAAAAATGCACGTTTTGAGTCAATTCATCCATTAGAGGGTTCGGGACGTACCATGACTCGATTCTCCTCTTCCTTTTGGTAGGTCGCATCGTAGTGGTGGTGGACATCCCCTTCGACATTTTGGAAGCTACTCCCGGGACCAATTTTCGTATTTGTGGCACCTGCAAAGAAGCTGGAAGCCATTGTTGAGTGATGGAGGCTAAGGGGGAAAGGGACCGAGAAGCAAGGCCACGACGTCGCACATATATGTGACCGTCTGCTTCTCAGCCTCGTTGCCTACACGTGAGCTCTTTTAGCGCCCTTGAACGCCACAACGTTGAGTACCCATGATCGGACACTTTTTCTGGATGATTGTCGATTGAAATGGCGAAGCCATGCACAGTAAACCTTGTTCCCAAATGTAACATTGCGATGATCGCTAACGGTTCGACATTCAACAAGCCATTATAGCATGCGGGATCGCCGATCATACATTCCCGATACACGTTTTTGTGAGAACGTACTCGGCAAAGTGGCGAACCTGGAAGTTCGGCAGAGAGTTGAAATTAGTAGCAATGTAATCAGGTAGAAAGAGACTTAGGTACACGAATGGCGATACAAAGTATCGAGTTTGGAGCTGTAGTTCATGAATCTTTGACATCGATCATCAATGCCGCAGGAGAGGCCAAGCTCGGGAGGAACTTCCAATTTCTATCTAGCGATCAACACCGGTTCTATATAGAATGACTTTGCACAGATATGGAGACTTACAGAGTGGTGTATTGGGTGACAGAATGATTCGTCCGAAGAAAGAACATAGCCACGAGAGATAATTGGTATAGAACTATCCGAAATATCCTGAACGTGGACAGAACACGCACTGATTGTGGCGTCGTGCTGTTAGTGCCTAAGCCAAATCGAGAAAGCAGCTCAACGTCACGTTGTACGATTGCTCGGCCACCTGACTCTCATGGACCAATCGAGTTTCTCTGCCCTACAGCTCCTTCTCGTTCAAGTGAGAGTACTTTGAAGGCAAGAGCGCCCGGGGTACGGGGTAACGTTTGGTAAACGCCAGCAGATCTAGAAACGAGACGACGAGCTGGCGAGGTCAAAGAAGTAAAGACAGGATCACAAATACCTATCACTCCCCGTCCCTTCGAGACTCGAACTGGTGAGATCTTGCCCCCATACCCAATACCACTAGAGAGGATGAAGACGTTAGAAAGGATCGCGTCGTCACACCTAAGAGCGTCGTAATGAAGCATAGGTGAATGTGTTCTTGTGAGACGATTCTTTAGTGCCGAGCAAAGATCCAAATCTTTGAATAACGAGATCGACATACTTGTTCTGGCGCCGACTCATCATACACTTGTTGGGGCGATTTGACCCCTTCACCAAAAGCTGCATGCACATCGTTGGATCAGGCGGCATTAGGGAGAGATAGGCTAACCAATTCTTGGTCCCCGTAGTGGCTTGCAGATGAAAAGTTATCTGGGAGAAGTTTCGGCGCACGGTACGGAGGTGGAATGAATTATAGAAGACAGAGAACGACGGCAAGGACTGGAGAGAAGACCAGGTAGGGAGAGTGCCGTTAACGGTCCAGCTTGTGAGGTGATTAAGCATACAGCATACAGACCAATCTTGAGCAACCAATTGTAATTTATTGTCCTGCTGCCACCCATATTGCTTACAGTGAGCTCATTCGGGTCAGAGTTGCGTCAAAAATTTCCAGGTTCCGTTGTCTCCTCCACTTATAGCCCCATCCGAGGATCAGGGAGAATCTATTCGCAACGCCGGCCAGGATACATCTTTCAACGGCATTGATGGAGATGGAGATGTACCGAAGTTGGTGTCAGCGGAGTCAGTGGGGGTCCCATAGATCACAGTGATCGTCCCGAGCCGCGAGCGTCGTTGATAATACAACACAATAAGGACGGCCAAGTTAGGCGATGGCGGAGGGATTGGCATGCACACCACGATTGATTTAATAGTCATCGCTGCTTATTTTGGAGCTGGTCTTCCGCGTCTTAACTGAAGGTTGTGCTACTGCTCGTAGTGAAAACAATGAGGACCGCCATCCTTGCTAGAATTTCTGTTTTCACCGTTACGATGGTTATCTGGTTTGGCTTCGAGGATCGTACAACAGCGGGGTGTCTACTCGTCGTTGTAGGCAGTGAAGTTGCCAATGGTACAGGCGATAGTTCACGCACGGACAGAATATGAATGAGCACGACGATGTTGAGACAGGAAGAAGGCAGGTCACTCGGCGAACGAAGTTTGGCGATGATAATCGGTAGTTCAATGTAACGAGATGCTGAAAGAGGTAAATCAAGCTAGTAGAGCACCGTTGGAAAAGTGGGAGTACGGAGAACATGATGGTACCGGTGGAAGTTCATCCCAGCTCAGTTTTTGCACCGTTACAACGTCAGGCATGTATAACTCCCACGCTTGAAGAAGCCACCTGACACAACGCGTCTTTCTGAGCGACCAAACAAAGACAACGAGGCATAAGACGGTCTTGGATTGCGCTATAATAAGTACGTGGTATTGTTATCGGGGCCTACGGTCTGCATCGGACTACAATGACGGTTGCTCATTCACCAGCCTCAGATACTGGTAGCCCCAATCCGTTCTGGCAGCGAAGAAACGTAAGTAACGCTCGAGGAACGGGGATAGGAGCAGGATGAGCTTACTGTATTGACATTCTCTCTTCTCAACAAAGCGCTCGCGCGGATGAGGGTCACAACAAATCTGCCGAAGCCCGTCAGTGTCGCAATACATAAGGTTGGTGGAAGCGATGCCAAAACGTACCCAAAATCGTTGACGAGATTGTGCAGAGCCAATCGCCATTCATCGGAGGAGAGGCTTCATTTACACGGTCTGCCATGATACATATGACTTATTAGACCACACAGAATGCGAAAGATGAGGTTCTTGTTACGGTCGTTCGAATTATTATCACCGGCTCGATGAACCTACTCAATGAGAACGAAAGTCCATCCTTTAACGACACCGACAAAGCATATGACCAAAAGAGATGTACCTCGAGGCGAGGATAGAAATCAGTATGACTCTACACATCATCACGATCGCTGGCCGATATACTATGTGTGTTTTTTCACGGCCCAGAAGTCGGGTGTGGCGCCGCGAACCGCAAACGATGAGCTTCGAGGACCGTGAAGTACATCGCTGACCCTTTTGAATGTCCTTTAGCCATCTACTCGAAGATGAAAGCCATTAACCAGTGACAGTGATGGAGCATATGAGCAGTTTTACGTACCATAAACGGTACTCAAGCTGAAGGCCCAGGGGAGCATCAATCCAGCATATATCGTGATCCCTGGGCGAGAGCGGCCAGCTCAAGTGAGACTAAGGACAAACATTTACCGACCTAGCCAGCAGAAAGCTGGAAGGTTGGCGCAAGAGAGCAAGCGAGCAAGTGATGAACCTACATACCATGGACATTTTCGCCGCAACCTCGATGCTAACAATCAGAGTGACGAGGTAGGGTAGGCCGGTCTTCTGCAGGGTAATATGAAGGACCTCCTTGTCTTGTAGTGCTGGAGCCTAGTAGAGGAAGGTCGCTCGTAAGTACAAGAGAGAAACACTGAGAAATTTTAGGTCAACGTACTGAGAATCAAACACCCACCTTTGCTAACTACGGGCCACTCCGTCATCCATTGTTCTCTGACCACTTCGAGATTCATGACCATCGATCTATCCCAGCTGAGAAGGCTTTGAGGACTCATGAACGGAGCCGGGGATGGAGGACGACACTGAAAAATCGCGGGTAATCTGTGCCACTAGAATGGGAGAACTGACATGAGAAACACTCCCACTTGAGATGTTTTTCGCTGGTGGAGGTTACGGCCTGGATCCGCCGGCGATGGGAAGCTACAAAACGGAACCGTAGGCTCGGCCACACCAAAGTGATACCACGTAGCGAGAGGGTGGATGATACGGGTTTAAAAGGGCCTTTTCCGAAGAGACGGAGAAACGCTGAGGGGTGCTGCCATCCAGAATCGTTGAGGTTGGGGATGTTTGCAGAGGCGACTAGCGAAGTCGAGAAGAGATGTCAACGAGGATATTGAGGAGTGTGAAAAGTTTGTCTCGTACTGGAGCAGCGGTTGAGATCCTCGCAACGCATGTTCTGCCCACTAGATGCCCACCAATAATGTTTTCTTGGCCAATTTGAATGACCACCGTTATCCATCTCCAATTTGCATCTTGATAATCCATGTATTATCTCTGTCGTGAGCGGGGTTCGGAAAGACGGCATTTGAAACATCAGTATAACGAGATGAGATGTAGATACAAGGCCACGTACTTTTGCCATGCATAGCGCAAGTTCTAGCCAACCAAAAAGGCAGGATCTTATCAATTGCCTCCCTAAAGGACGAACATCCGGACCAGATCCAACGTGAATTCATGAACGGAAGGCAGAGTGGGCGTCAAGGGTTATGATATACGAGTCCAGCAAGTGGGTAAAATTTGTCCAGTCTACACCAGTTACGCAGCGAGAGATCCAGTCAACGGTAATCCGGGTTGGGATGAATGAGGTAAAACTTACCATATGGCACGGGATGGGTGTACTGACCTATTTAACTCAATTCGTATGGACTGTGACCCGTGACCATTTCATACGAATATATCAATCCGTTTGACCACCGAGTGACCTGTGACCAGTTAGTAAAATTCTAATGAGCCCTCGAGCACCATCCTATTAGAGGGAATCTTCCACACGACTCTACATGCTAAGTAGTGCTGATCGAAGTTCAATTTTAAGGTGATTTGGTCGGGTGCCACTGTAGTAACGGTGAATGGCCAGTGGCCTTTGTGTAAATCTCGCAAGTTTGAATATGACCACCTGCCGTGACGATGCAAACAATCATCCCTCCAAACCTAGTGGCCCGCGGTGAGCTTGAGGCTGGCATGGTGAAAGGGAAGCTTTGGCGAGCGTAAAGTAACTTAGAGGACCAAGCAAAATTATATCCCAATATAGGCGGAACTGTGAGAACCAAGATAGGGCACAGCAATAAGCCGCGAAAAATCTCCTAGTTCAAAAATTTGGTCACATACCGGCCCAATTCGTATGAACCCCCTGTGACCCTGTGACCTCACGAAAATTATTCGTGAATTTTGAGGCCTGTGACCTGTGACCAAACGAATTGAGTGAAATAGGTCAGTATTACCTCGTTAGGAAGCCCTGGTATGAGCAAAAAGCTACGTCGGTGGTGTGCATTGACAAGAAGACGAGAAAAATCCGAGGCCATGGCGATGGTGAAGCAAAGTAACAAAGCGCCTCTGATGCGTTGTTTGCGCTTTGTTTGGCAAGACCTTGAGACCTGCCGCCGGTTCCGCGCCGGACCGGTGCTCAAGCGCTCAGTTCTTGTTCTTGCTTCTAGACCGCCATGACTATCCCGAGGATCCCTCCTCAGAATTTGCTGGCGAATATGTATCTTTATTCCTTCGCGACTGTGCATTCCCACTTTGGACCCCCTAAAGTAATCAATCTGGTCGTCTGTGGTACTATCCTCTCAGTGCAAAGACAGGGTGCGACGCGGTAAATGCTCTCAGACATACCGCATCAAGCTTTCCGACCTCAAAAGCAGCAAGTAACGACAAGCTTCTGGGGCGGCGGCCTCGTATCTATAAAATGCTGTTCAAACAAATGATCATTAGTACGCGTACATTAAGGTGGTATTCCTGGTAGCCTCTGCGTTTAGACGTTGAAATCAAACACTTGTACTTAGACTGGGTCTATCAAAAGCTTGAACGCACACATCGAACTTCATGCGGGTCCCTTCTTTATTCAAACTTGACGTTTTCGTGAGCTATTTCTGGTCTTGGGTGTCTCCCCGGTACGCTCTTGAAAAGCTTCAACCTACCAAGGCTTCCCTCAGATCCCTATTTCTCGTGGTTCAACCTTTCGCGTTGACTATACAGCTCACCTCCGTCCGTTTTCGCTGCTGGGGCTTTTACTTTCACGGGCAGCTGCATACCCTCACTATGATCAACGGGTAGATATTAATGTTTAGCTATCGAACCTCGAGAGTCGAGACTCAAAGTGCTCATCGTGACTGAGACATCCGTTCTAAACGACGCAGATGTGGGTTGAATGTGTGCTTCATTGGAGGGGAACAATTCTGTTCTATTGCTTCCTGTGTTATGAAAGGGGCTCTGACGGGATAGAATACGAAGGTAGGTTATTTTCGATTTCTATCTACGATCTTCACGTTGACTTGAGCCTCTGTTTGTGTAACTGAGGCAGACAGTCATGGTCGTGACCATTTGCCACTCGAATCAACTGCGTACCTGGACTAAGACGAATTCAGCGTAGCTCAGGACAGTACACCAAGATAGTTTTCTCAACTGTGGATTTTATCTTTCGTAAACGTCGTATGCTACTCAGACTCGTCCTTCAATTTTGCTGTAAAGCTCTGCTATAATTCTGAGAGTTTAGTGACGTTCGCGGTTCATTGGTGGATGAAGCTAAAGGTTATGTAGAACGGTGCGTCTTCCGCCCTATTCTGACGAGTTATGCAGGATACTAACATCTTCATCCGTTGATGTAACGCTAGATTGAATCAGGAGTCATTTCTTGCAATCATCAACGAATGCAAACTATATTGTCGGGCTGGCCTATTCATGCCAGTTGCAGTGCATTTTCCTCGTTTAAATTCTCCGTATGCCCGAGACTGAAAGGGTTCCTCCTACGCTGAATGATCGCCCGAGTTGGGCCAGAAACCGAGCTACAGTGGAGGTATTGCTTTTTTTAAGATTTCCTCGTTCGGCCGTCGACATTTTCATATGACCTTGATCGAGAGCACAGCATGGGCGCAACATAAAGGGAACTCGCTGGATGTGAGTTTATAGTCTGGGGATCTCCCCAACCGTTGGCTACTCAAGAGTTCTGCACGGAGTGTATAACATCGAACATTCTATATGTTTATTGAGCCGAGCGGATACAGGCACTAGATATCAACTGGGCATGGCCCATAATACAGTAGTCGGAAAAACCGACCGAAATAACCAACTTCAATCCAATACTCAACGAGATGATGGTCTCATACCCGTTGCTTTCCCTCCCTTAACACTCCATTCATTCATCTCCAAGCCTTCTTAACAGTCGCGTTTGTACGAGTTGTTTGGGTGCTGTACAGATAGGTTAGATGACAGACTTGCGAGCGATAATTCACACTTACCGTGTCGTTCGTGCAGGAGCTGGGCTGGGTTTCGCAGGGGTAACCTCTCGATCTTCCGGCTCGGGCTGTTTCGTCAATTTGCTCGGCGTGATGACGACCCTACCCGCCGTTTGGGTACTTAAACGACTCGTTGGATGATATGTACCAGCGATTTGACAAATTGGTTCATACCGCCGAGCTGGGGTAGATGTTTGACCGGCACCTACCCCAGTGGTCTTTGTTCCGGGAAATTTCTGCGCGGCTCTTTTCGGTTGTGTTTGTGAGTTTGATATGGCGGCTGCCATTCCCTGAGCCGGGGGCCTACTCGTATGATTTAAATACCGAATGTAGGCTAGAAGAAGAGACTTACCTTGCTGTGCGTGCAAAGATATTATTACACGCATCCATCTTTGCTCGTGTAGTTCCCTGTGACTGTTTAGCTCGCTTGGTCGCCGTGTAAGACACGTAGGTCGGGAAGCTGGGAAACACCGGTGAAAATGGTGGATATGAACAATAGAAAGTGAAGCTCACTGTCTAAGCGGCGTTTGTTTCTGGGCAATAGGTTTCGATGAATCTGGTTGACATTTGGTGTCCTGCACTGCAAAATGTTGTCCTCTGACACGGCGTGTCTCTTCCACAGATTTGTCCGTGTTGGTTTCATGGCGACTATTTAAAACTCGAGTTCAAACGTCAACCAGGGTACGCATGTCACAAGTATAGAGCACAAGTACATTGTTCTCCCGCGTGAGCCAACGCACGTTCCACAGGTAAATCCACGAGTAAGGAGGTTGACGGGTATGCTGGCTGAGAAACTGAAGAGCAAGATCTATCCAGTTCCTCCGAGTCCCCGTGCTGACTGAAGTCTTCGAAGTCTTCATCGCTGTCCGTGTCCTCTAGCTCCACGATCCTTCGAGCATGGGGATCACCTGAACCAAAAACTAAATTATGTTCGACAAATTACAGAAATTGAACAGTACGTACCCCATATCAACTCGGGATACCCGTGATCTTGAGCGTATTGCTTCCCATCAATTTCATAGTTTTTGGTGTGCAAGTGACTCTTGATCAATCTATATTCCTCATCCTCCCAAAATGACCCAACCCACGTCTCAACCTCCAGCTCAGGTACTCCAGACTGCTCCCAATCCTTCTCTGAGATCACGGTCTTTCCTTTTGGATCCCATGACCAGTAGAATAGCGGGTCAGGGAGGGGATGAGGTATACAGTACATTCCGTCGATGTACTCGACGTGTAGGGGGGGAACAAAGAGGTACACGGGTGCGGAACAGGTTTTGAGACCACATGAGAAACTGCCAGTGACGGAAAATCCAATTGCATCAATGAAATCTGGAGAATGGTATCAGAGGGAAGTGAATATGTCAATGAGGTCGAAGATTGACGGGGCACGTACATGTCAATTCGTCGCTGTGCTTATCGGACTGGCAAAGGTATGCAGTGCGGAGTCGACTTCTGTCCTCCAACGGAAGGCGCGACGAGAAGTATAGGTTGAGTCGGGTGTTTTTGGTATTGTGGAATTCAAAGTCGACGCGCGAAGGGACTAGTCGGGTTAGAAGAGGAGGGAATGGATAGAAATCAGGCATACCTTTCTCGGAATAACCAACATTAACATCGTGACTACGATTCTCAAAGCACCACTCGGAACGTGGAGTGGAAGGGAAGTGGGCAAGAATTTCACTTTCCCAGTTGTCGAAGACAGCTCCGAATGTCAATCGGCCGTATTGCGCATAATCTGACAGGTATAGTCGCGTTATTCCCCCCAACGACGCAATCAGGTACACAGAGTCACCGAAAGTATTCTCGAAGTAGGTGGTGATCGACTCGGCATCAAGTTCGGGAAGAGGCCCTTCAGGAAGTGGGGTTGGCTCGTAGTGGTAGTATTCATATGGTTGTTCGGTGGAGGCATCATAGTGCCAAGACTGTGTAATGAGATTGAACGTCCAATCCTCCCACCTCCACGAAACCTGTTGTGCTATTTTTAGCTTGCCAAGACTTAAATTGGCCAACTCACCGGAATCCTCAGTGATTTGTCGGCACGGAGCGCGGATACTGCAAGACGCTAAAGGCACTTTCAGGGGTGTATGGATGCAGGTTGAAGTACTTACTTTTGTATAGAACAGGTATTCAAACACAACGTGCTGTGTGTAACAATATTGATCTGCAAACTCCCCTCCATTGACTAGATCTGGGAACCTCGAGTAGTGAGCTTTTTCGACAAGCCACGCCCCGAAGCTCTTCCTACCTTCATAGAGGATAAAAGTTGGCATCTCTGCCCTCATCAATCCCAACATTTGAACAAGCCGGGATGACCTAGATACCACCATTGGAACATCAAACCTAGATACCTAGTACACACCAAACGCACCTGTGTGCCGAATATCCTTCATAGAAATGTTTCCAAAGCTAAAGCGCGTCATATTAATTCTCTTCTCGATAGATATCTCGGCCCGCACTCACCAGGCGTGTAGTGTTTGTGTCCATCTTGTCCTTTGGCTCGAAAGTCACAACAGTAGCTGTGTTATTGTGCGGGTATATTGTGGCAGCACGAAACCCCTTGATGACTGTGACTCTTGCTACTTCACCATTCCGAGGCATTTCACTTTCCACCCTGGGCTTTCTGATCACCACTTCCATCTCTTGTGACCAAGTCAGCTCTCGAAGAAAGACATCACCCTCGAAAATCTCCCTATACCGCTTTTGTTTTGGCTGAATAACAAGTGTTTCAAGCCAGTTTATCAATCAAGAGATTCAATGCGTACCATGACTCGATTCTCCTCTTCCTCCTGGCAGGTTGCGCAACTGATATAGTTTTGATAAACATCTCCTTCGACATGTTGAAGCACACTATTGTGACCGATTCTCGTATGTCTGGCACGTGAGAAAAAGCTGGATGTCATAGTCGAGTGAGAGAGGTAGGAAAGGGAAAGCAAGTAAGAGGGCAGTTCACAACGCCGTCTGTATATGTGACTGTGCGCTTCTCAGCCTCGTTGCCTGTGCGTGGTCCTGCTTGATAGCGCCCATGAACCTTGATTCACGAACCAGATACTTCTTTTGAAAGATCATTGGTCGGACTGGCGAATGAGAGATTGATCAATCGCCAATTTATGCTACGAGGACCGCCCGGCGAGAATTACCTTACCTTATCCCCGCGCAATACACATACTGGAGAGGTTCTGAACAGTAGACACAAATGTGAGAGTTCCCTCTGTTGTTTTTCTGTCGCGCGGCGAACACGATGAACGAAACCATCAGTCTGTCAATCGAAGGTTTGACGAGTCAGAACACGTGCCTTTGACCCTCGTACCTATGTTCCGGTCAGCCGCCCGTTCCTTAATCAGGCCCTAATAGAAGCGTGATATGTAGTGGAAGGATTCAATGCATGCAAAGTGATTATTGCGCATTAAGTCCCGTGAACGAGCGCTCATTCAATGTTCTGTGTCGGTTGAATTCTCGAGCGAAGACTCAGACATTACACTGAAAGAGTGAGAAGTCGAATACCACGACGCGCAACTGACTACTCACAATGAACGTGATATCAAAGCAGCATTGCTGCTCAAGGAATCGATCAGAACGGAAGTATGCGGGGTAAACCTTTTCATATTCTGATCATAGCTCTCGGGCGCATTACGATGATCGTTGATGCTCCATTGTTCAACAGTATCGCCGATATTACCATCCCGATACGCGTTTTGTGAGCATACGTTCGATGCACAAATTATAGTGGATAAACAGGGGGCTAGCATTGTAATTGAGAGATAAACATACCAATTCCCTCTACAAGGTTACGAGACAAAGTATTAGTTTCTGAAATTCGGTTTGGCGAGAAACTGGGAGTTGGGAGGAAGTTCCGAGAGAAAGTCCCATTTCCACTGAAATATCAGCACCGCTGAAATAAACGTGACTTTACACGCGTAAAGAGACTCACGAAATGGCACATCAAGGGAGACTCCATTTCATTTCAAGAAAAGTCAACAGCCACAAAAGATGTTGCTAATTGACCAACGGGGACATCCCGAAGCTGAACACACCTCAATCGTGACGCTAATCTGCTTAGTATCCGAAACTAGATTGAGGATATATATAAACTCACAGCGGCTTAACCATCTGACCGTCGAACACCAATGAAACTTCTCTGCCCCACAGCACTTTTCTTTGTATAGGTATAAGATAGCCCAGAGCAAACTGTGATCATCAACCCATCGAAGAGAAGGCGACGAATAGATGTAGTCAGGATCTATCATACATTTCCTAATTTTTGGTCCATTGTCGGTCGCGTTCTGTAGCTATCAAGCTCATTAACCGGGCACCCATATCCAACGCACTAGTACGCCTCGCCAACACCCTCAGCATAACACGACAGGGAATCAAGTCTACCACAAGCAGGGGATAGAGAGATCAATCACTTCAAAAATATGAATTCGAGGTACAAACGCTCGCGACCTTTGTGTAGCCAGGACACCGGCTACCACCGTCTGTACCGAGTTTCGACTTTTGAGCTGTCACAGAGGTACTACACGCCAAGATTGGACCAGGACAAAAAGTGAGTGGGATGAATCATCAGACATCGTTACTGGTCACATAGTCTAAGATCGGTATACATCCGGAACCGTTGAATGGGAGATAAAGTAAGTACCTAATTTCGAGAGTGGCGATGGACGAGGTTCTTGTGGAGCCAATTCAGGCTCAGGGCAACTTCAGACGAGCCGTCGCCAAAGCCACGCGCACCCTTTGACTACTTTCCCAATAGCCTACTCGTTTCAATTCACCACTCGCTAAAGATCTCAGTTATTTCACATACAGATGGTTCGACCTAGCGCTTGTAGTTTGGCTGAAGGACCACTTGACATTCTCGTTGTTGATTGCAGACCCGTGCTCGTGAATTAGGATGAGCGTTAGCTAGAAAATCTGCTTTGTAGGTGTTTTGGCCCCTAGCGCGTTCTAAGTATTGAATACACGTTGACTTTGTGTACTAACATTTGCATCTCCCGGAATACCGGCGAACTTGAGTTTTGAAGGGACACGATAGCTTTTGAGATATGTTTGATGTATGGCCCAAACTGCTTGAGTTAGTAGTGACCGAGCTGGTCATATCAGGTAGTTCAGATGGGCGAACCCAATTGTCATTGTCTAAACGCCGTTTGAGGGGTGAGTCTGCCGCCCACAGTTTTGAGGCATACAATCGACATATCGGAGAGCCCCGGAGTAGTCACAGGTTCGGCGCACGAAAAACAAACACGGGGTGAATATCGGTACAGGAGGGAGGGCTGTCGATCAGACAGAGGGTATATAATCCGGACGGGCGAAGTAGACGCCAGTCGAGTGCTAGATTACTGATTTTGACGTGAACAGTGTGGCTGGGTGAGTTGGGCCTCCAGGCTTCAAGGTTGCCCGAGGATCAAATGAGTTATGAAGAATACCATCGGCAAACCAAACCACGACGAGAATTGTAGAGCCTACATGTCAAGGCATAGAGAGAATTCAATCGATAGCTCGCCAGGTGAGGGCAACATAAAAGAACGAGCAATAAGTTTTGCGAGGGAACGATAGTCACGATGCTCGAGAAACAGACTTGTTGCATCGTTTGAATTTGAGCCTATCCGATTTTTTCTAGAAGGGGATAGATTCCTCGCGTGGTGAAAGGCAAAAGACATTGTAGCCCAGGGACCACAAACATCACTCAACAGAGATGGGAAAGCAGTCTCGAGTAGGGTCGAGCGCAGTTCAGCACGAATACAGACCTATACTTCTTGGTGAATCTACCTCAGCTTGTAGCTGGGCTACATTGCCGACACAATGAGGTATTTACGAGGTGTGCTTTACACCTCAGTGATGGGAGGGAGCTTCCAGACATCAAGTACATTACAAAGGTCATCGATATGCTTGATTCAAGTCTGGACACCCGGCGAGCACCACAGGTCACCCCGATCAGGTATACGAATGGCAACGAAAGCTCTGTACGATCCTCCGGCCGTGGCCTGCCTCCCTACATATAACATACAGCACGACAAGGCGGTGCACTCGTTCATCTTCATGATGGCTGCAAGAACTGGATTCTGGTCAACGTGGGGAAATGAGGTATTCAAGAAAACAAGCTTACTTCCTGCATCCGACTTCTCGGTGCTCAAAGAGACTGTTGTCGGTTTCACCAGACATAGTCCCAGCTTTACGGAGTTAAGGAAGAACATTATGGCGAAAGAGTGTGTAAGTTTGGGTGCACGAGGTGAAACACCCCGGAAAATATGTACCCTTGGTCGGATGGTCCGAGTACTGCTCCAGCCAAGTTTCTCCGACTTTCCTTGGTCGATAACTATGGGGATATTAGCCGAAGGTTTGGGTCTGATCGCAAGGAAGACCCACCAAAGCATCTTGGGTAATCTACGCCTTCAGATAACGACCATATGCGGAGTCTTCTGAAGCCGTGCTTGCAAGTTGCGACTGAGTGGTAGATAAACGGCGTGTATCCATAATAAATGGCCCATGGATGGCTGTTGTGAATTTGGGAGGCAACGATGTCAAACAGCGTGGGCTTCTCCGTAGTTGTTGGCATGACGAGAGAAGGTATTGAACAGTGGCCTGGCAACGAAGCATATCAGGACGACCTCTTGAAAGAGAGTAAGAGAGCACGCACCTCCATTCCACTCCCAATCATACTGGCACCGTCGAGTATTATCTCTTTCTCATGAGGCGCAAGGGCGTACGTGCAGGTTGCGGGGTTGAGTGACGGCTGGCAAAGCACCATGTAAGTCCGAGCGATTGAGAGTGATCAGGGAAACACACGTTAGCCCGTCGCACCGAGTTGTCCGAGTCAATACATCGATCTTCGAGCCTTTTTCTTTTCGTCATATGTGTTTCCGATAATGCTGAATGGGAAGGATAATGCATATGAACTGTATAGCACCACGAGGTCCCAAGTGAGACCCAGCGACGGAATCGACAAAGATCCACACGGTCACGGTGGTTGGGCGTGAGGTTTGATCTGTTTCATTCGCAACAGGTCTCGGACCGAGTGAAAGTAACGCAACGGAAGCTCTTGAGTAATGAAGAGGGGAGGTTTTGAAGTACTACGGGGCTGGGAGGATTGGAACAGTGGCCTAGTGATGGTGCATATATGAGTGAATGTATGAGAGAGAGAGAAAAAACTCGCACGGCCCTCCTATTCCGTTCCTATTGTACGTTGTTTCCTCTGAGACAGCTTGTAAAAATACTTCAGAACGATTATAGCGGTGAAAGGCAAGAACAGCGCACTCGTACTGGAGCGCAACCCATTCACAGAGGTGGCCGATGCGGTAAAGTTAAAGTTCTATAGCGGCATGAGCCAGGCGGATTCTTGGGTCATCTTCTTCCGATTCCGTAGATCGTGCTGCATCAGCGTTATCTCTAATTCACGGACAGGGGACACGAGTGGTCAGTGCTGCAAAGAACCAACACTGAACAAAAGTACCTAGAGCCTGGTTAGGGAATGATGCGATACCCCCTCATAGACGACTATCTCAACGGATTGAGTATCTGGACACCAGAAACGACGACGAGGCTTTTGATTGATCTTGATCAGTATTCCAGCGACGCAAAAATGAGATTGAAAACACGTACCTCATGGTCGGATCCCAGCCATCCAGCTTCTCTACCATCGCCGATCTGTAGACGACGCCTTTCCAGAAACTCGAGATACCAATGGGGCGGAGGGATGAGGTGGTGGTGGTTAGAAACAGGTTTGAGCGGAGTTTGAAAAAGTGCAGCCTCGAGGCACCTATCCCAACACGTGCTGCAACCGAGTTTGGCCCTCCTTCAACTACCCGGGTGCCCCCATCCAGACGTTGAGCTTGAGTGTTGAGGTGTGTCAAAGTTTCGCAGACGGAAACGGCCTCGGTGACAAAAGGTTGCCAATTTTTGAGAGGCGGTAGCTCGAGAAATCCGACGTACAACATGGCGTTGCGAAGATACGTTTGTCTTTATTCTATATCAGCGTTTGTCTTGTCTAGCCGCTTAGTGTACCCTCTATCTCACCTGCTCCTTCAGAAGTGCTCTGTGAAGATCACAGATACCCAATCAGTTTATCAGTGGGCAGGCTCAACGTGTACTCCAAGACGCGCTGACACTTTTATGCCGTTGGGCAACCCGACATCAAAAAGCAGCTGGAGTTTAGTTTCCCGGAACATCCGACTTGAAGCCGTCAAATACAAATGTATATGGGGAAGATAAAAAGGCATTATTCTCAACCACGTCTTGTTTTAAGCCCGTGACTCGTGAGTTTGAGCGTCCTCTCTTCATAATAGTTGCATCATCCCATCAAGTAAAGCATAGATTTGGAATTAGCGTGCTGCACCTCAAGCTTCATTCAGTAGCAGTGGTCTCTACCATTTCTTGCTCATCCCTGCCAATACTTATTGTTCAAGTACCAGTCCTTAAGAGACCATCTTGAAGGCAAGCAAACGCAGGAGCTCGGGAATTATTAGCTGGTAATGACGAAAAACGGAAACTCAGAGGCCCGTTCAGGGACACCGTGCGTTATATACGCATGAGATCGTGATGGTTGAGCTAATTCTCCCTACTAGAGGGTCTCTCTTTAGCACTGAAGAAAAATCGAGATGTCATACGAGCTGGTTATCATCCGAGGTTGATAGCTACCAGATTCGTAACAATTACACCGTGTTCCTTCTGAACTCAGCACTAAATCTTCAAGTGTCGTCAGTGCTTCAGCATCCCTAGCCCCTGGGCATTCTCTAAGTTACGTGCCCAACCGTGACTGTGCGTACCATGACTGTATGGTCTTCAATATGATCCTCAAATCTCATCCGCGCTCGAGTATAGCCACCGATGTCTATTCGATAGGTTAGACATCACTTTGGTGGGTAGCCCGCATCTCGAGCGGCTATGTCTTCTTAAAACCTCGCACTCTCTATGACCCTCGCTCGTGCTTCCCGAATCTCCTTGGTGTTTCGTATTAATCTCCGGTGGAGCCACTTGAGCCAATTCCTCTGTCTCGAATCTTTTCCTCAAGGCAAATGCTACTCAGGCACTCTCCACTGCGAATCCCACTCAAGGGAGATTGTTGAAAAACACCCAAAAAAACTGGCGGTTGAGCAGCTCCGGAGGTGGATGAAAAGTATTCGGCGCATGTTAAGTTGTCGAAGATGGAATGTGGCTTTGCGACCGTGGTTGAGCGAGGTGGGACTATCGAGGACATCGTTGCCACTGGTTGATGTATTGAACGTAACATTGCCATTCTTGGGGCTCTCACTTCAACGGGACACCACCAGCTGTCGCTCGTCGATCTCCGATGTTCAGCATAGCCGTTGCAAAGGTTAAAAAACCCGTGATTGGCGAGCAATTCTTTTTTAACCTCAATATTTGTACCCGTGCCATACACAAAAACCTTCAGTTTTTTTATCTGACCGACTGTAGGGATCCCAAAGATACGGTTCAGACGATCAGCGTTCTGGGCTCCACTTTATACAACGCCTATGGTCATCGTCAGGCCTTACCGGCAGAAACGAGTGACTTACACCACACGTCCTCTGGAATCTTCGTGAAAAGTCGTCCTGATGAGGCGGAATATAATCATTTACACCTAAAGTACGCCTGCTGCTTGGCGACTTTGCTCATAGATTTGAGGCAGAACGTCAGGGTTATTTGAATGACTACGTATTACCTGAGAGATCAACTTTTCAGCCAGTGAATGCAGCTCGGACTCATCATTGCTCTTCAGAGAGTGACCTCGAGACTCTTAAAGTCTGTTGGCATCGAGGATAAAGCTACCGGTCATGTAGATTGGCCCGTTGGTTTGTGGATCATTGTTCTCCTCCTGAACGCCAAGTCGACGACTTGAAACGGCAAGTGTTCACATAAAAAACCACTTCAGAGTCCTAAAAGAGAATAACCGTTTGTAACCCGCTCGCCGCTATTAGAAATCCGACCAAGGAGAGCATCATATCGAAACTCGACACATCTCTCACTCTGTTCGCAGTCTCCTAACCCCTGACTGTAGATAGTACCTATAATTCTCGGAAATCATTCTGTTGCCTTCAGAGCGCGTACCTCCGAGTTATTTGAGTACTCTTTGGCCCACACTCGCCATGTCGGTCGGTTTATGGCTACAAAAAGAATCAAGGCCAGGGGACAGGTCGCTCGAATGTTGGAAGTGAGTCGCCCGATTGTTAAGCCCTTAGGTGTAGGTTCCTCTTATCGCTTCCCTCGTGAGATATTAGTGTTGTTCAATTGTACTTAGCAAGTTCCCCAATGTATCGATCTCTTTCCTCACTCACGGCAGTTTATTTGAATGGTTTGATGTCTCCAACGATTGCTATTTCAATCACTTGTTACCACAAAAATCGGGATATCACCCCGTACCTACTTTACGGTCAGTAACTCTAGACAATCTCGGTGGAGGGTGCTCGCTTTGATTTCTGTCCTTTCCCCCGATCTGGCCAGTCTATTTCTCATCTCTGTGTATGGATTTGAGATAAGGCTCTCCTGGTATGGTTGTTTTGCTTTGTTGGGTAAAAATTGATATAGAAGCATTGGCCCAGCAGATCCTGTCGAGATTCGTCCATGCGGAACAGATTTTATAGAGGGTATCATCGAGCTGCAATTCATGGACTAGTTGTATGTGGTATTTCAAACGAAAAGGGAAGCAGAACGAGTCGCAACGTAAGATGAACTTTACAGACAAGATTTCGGACCCGCGAGAATGAGAGCTACTACAAGCAGTCTACAAATCTTCATTCACAAGGAATTCCCATTGATCTGCGCCGGTCGGGCTCACAGAAGCCATTGTTTTGTACTGATTTCGCTGTGAGGATGCGTCGGCTGCAAACGGATATTCGGTCAGATTCGAGTAAGGACGAAAGGTCAAGATAACTTGTACCAGTGCTATCCGTTTCAATCTCAAGGAATTGGGCCAAATACGTTGCAGTTGAACTCTCCTTTTCCTCCACATGTAACCGTGTCGTGCCTTCCCAATCACGGGTTGCATCGACCACTGAGAATGTTGACAGTGATAGGCCTTCATCGTCCGGCTTGTTCTCTATTTCTGATTCAGTAGACCAATATGCGCCATCTGAGTCGTCCAGCTCCTCCATTTCTCCGTCGCGAGAGACGCCTAACACAAGTATTGAGACGAGCTCTGAGCTCGAGATCGCTGGTACGCACCGAATCTTAACTCCGAATAGCCATGGTCTTGAACGTATTGCCTTGCGCCAACCCCGGGAGTCTTTTCTCCGAGTGACCCCATCGTCTTCCATTCAGACTCTTGAGATGAACGTTGGGTCTGTGCGTTGAACCCAGCAATCGCTTCTCTCGGTGTCTGACAACTGGTCGAGAAGTTAAATAGAGTCTATTTGGAATAGGGAACGATATTTACCGTGTCGGTCGTGTAGAGGTATCACCACAAGAGTCAACCGTTTCTCTGGTGGTTTCCTGCTCGGATGATTTGGGATCCTTGTTTGCCAAGTTGGACACAGAGGTCGGAGAGCTGGGAAAGGTTGGTGAGATAATGGGTGTGAGTGCGTGGAAATGAAGCTAACCGCTTGGATGGGGTAAGTCTCTGAGGAGCATCCTTTGATGTAATTGTTTGACATCTGGTTTCCTGCACTGTGAAATGTTGTCCTCTGATGCGGCGTGTCTCTTCCACAGAGTTTTGTGCGTTGGTTTCATGACGAGTATCTAAAACTCGAGTTCAAACGTTAACCAGGGTATGCACGTGACAAGTATAGAGCACACATACCTTGTTTTTCCGTGTAGGCCAACGCACGTTCCACAGGTAGATCCACGACCGAGGAGGTTGACGGGTATTCTGGCTGAAAAATTGAAGAGCAAGATTCATCCAGCTCCTCCGAGTCCCCATGCTGATTCGAGTTTTCCAAGTCTTCATCGCTGTCCGTGTCCTTTAGCTCCACGATCCTTCGAGCATGGGGATCACCTGAACCAAAAACTAAATTATGTCCGACAAATTACAGAAATTGAACAGTACGTACTCCATATCAACTCGGGATACCCGTGATCTTGAGCGTATTGCTTCCCATCAATTTCATAGTTTTTGGTGTGCAAGTGACTCTTGACCAATCTATGTTCCTCATCAAACCAATATGACCCAACCCGCGTCTTGATCTCCAGCCGAGGTATTCCAGACTGCTCCCAATCCTTCTCTGAGATCACGGTGTTTCCTTTTGGATCCCATGACCAGTAGAATAGCGGGTCAGGGAGGGGATGAGGTATACAGTACATTCCGTCGATGTACTCGACGTGTAGGGGTGGAACGAAGAGGTACACGGGTGCGGGACAGGGTTTGATACCACGTAAAGATCTGCCAGCGATGGAAAATGCGACTTCATCAATGAGATCTGGAGAATGGTTTCAGAGGGACGTGAATATGCCAATGAGGACGAAGATTTGTGGGGCACGTACATGTTGACAAGTTGCTATCCTTATCGGACTGGCAAAGGTATGCGGCGCGGAGTCGACTTTGGTCCTCCAATGGAAGGCGCAACGAGAAGTATAGGTTGAGTCGGGTGTTGTGGGTATCATGGAAGGTAAAGTCAACGCGTGAAGGGACTAGTCAGGTTAGAAGTGGAGAGGATGAATAGAATACATGCCCACCTTTCTCGGAATAACCGACGTCGATGTTGTAACTACGATTCTCGAAACACCACTCGGGACGTGGAGTGGAAGGGAAGTGGGCTTGAGTTTCCCTCCAGTCGAAGACAGCTCCGAATGTCAATCGGCCGTATTGCGCATAATCTGACAGGTAGAGTTGCGTTGTTCCCCCCAACGACGCAATCAGGTACACAAAGTCACCGAAAGCATTCTCGAAGTAGGTGGTGATCGACTCGGCATCAAGTTGGGGAAGGGGCCCTTCAGGAAGTGGGGTTGGTGCAAAGGAGTAGTCTTCATCTGGTTGTTCGATGGAGGCGGAGGCATCGTAGTGCCAAGACTGTGTTCTGAGATTGAACGTCCAATCCTCCCACCTCCACGAAACCTGTTGTGCTATTTTTAGCTCGCCAAAACTCGGAATAGCCAACCCACTGGAATCCTCAGTGATTTGTCGGCACGGAGCGTGGATATTGCGACTTCCTGAAGGCACTTTTAGAGATGTTTGGACACAGGTTGAAGTACTTACTTGGGTATAGAGAAGGTAGTAAAACACAGGGCGCTGTGTGTGGAAACGACGTGCAAACTCGTCTCCATTCACTAATTCTGGGAACCTCGAGATGTGAGCCCAAAGTACTAGCCCAGTTACGAGAGCCTTCGCACCTTCATGCAAGATGAAAGTCGGGATCTCTGCCGTCATCAATCCCAACATCTGAACAACTTGCCGTGTCCTAGGCTTGCCTTTTGAGGTGACAAACCCACCTGAACCAACTTGGGTCTTACCTGTGAGCAGAAAGAGCCTTATAGAGCTCTTCCCACAACTACAAAACCGGATATCATTCTAATGTTCAATACCTAGTCAAGATTCTACTCACCAGACGTGTAGCTTCCCTATCCTTCTTTTCTTTTGGCTCGAAAGTCATCACTGTAACCATGTAATTGTGTGGATATAGTGTAGCGGTGTGAAACCTCTTCACCACTGCGATTCTTGTTTCTCCGCCGTCCCGAAATGACACGCTGTCTGTCAGAGGTTCCCTCTCCCTGATCACAACCTCCATCTCCTGCGACCAAGTTTGCTTTCCAACTAGAACATCACCCTCAAAAACCTCCCTATATCGTTTTTGTCTAGGCTGAAAAATGCACGTTTTGAGTCAATTCATCCATTAAAGGGTTCGGGACGTACCATGACTCGATTCTCCTCTTCCTTTTGGTAGGTCGCATCGTAATGGTGGTGGACATCCCCTTCGACATTTTGGAAGCTACTCCCGGGACCAATTTTTGTATTTGTGGCACCTGCAAAGAAGCTGGAAGCCATTGTTGAGTGATGGAGGCTAAGGGGGAAAGGGACTGAGAAGCAAGGCCATGACGTCGCACATATATGTGACCGACCGCTTCTCAGCCTCGTTGCCTACACGTGAACTCTTATAGCGCCCTTGAACGCCACAACGTTGAGTACCCATGATCGGACACTTTTTCTGGATGATGGTCGACTGAAATGGCGAGTAAAGAATTGAACAAAAAACCGAGTCATGCTAAGAGAAACATTTTATGAGGACTGAGGCAACAATGAGGATCGTCTTGCCTTAATCCTTTGCGAAACATTTCTCCTGCCGCGCGGCGAACACATTGTGTGAATGAAACCATCATTGGGATCAATCGAGCGTTTGATACATCAGAACACATGCCTTCGACTCTCACCCACGCATTCCCGTCGACCGATGCACCGATTCCCGGGTGAACGCTCTCAATGGGCGTGTGGAATGATAATCAAAGCTCTATTCCCACTGAAACCAGGCCTACCTATCTCGTTTATCACGACGGGGGAACTGATTGCTCACAGGGAAAATTGGATTGAAGCAGAATCACTCAAAGATCGATCGGTCAGAATGGAGCCATGCACAGTAAACCTTGTTCCCAGAACATTGCGATGATCGCTAACGGTTCGACATCCAACAAGCCATTATAGCATGCGGGATCGCCGATGATACATTCCCGATACACGTTTTTGTGAGAACGTACTCGGTGAAGTGGCGAACCTGGAAGTTCGGCAGAGAGTTGAAATTAGTAGCAATGTAATCAGGTAGAAAGAGACTTGGGTACACGAATGGCGATACAAAGTATCGAGTCTGGGGCTGTAGTTCATGAATCTTTGACATCGATTATCAATGCCGCAGGAGAGGCCAAGCTCGGGAGGAACTTCCAATTTCTATCTAGCGATCAACACCGGTTCTATATAGAATGACTTTGCACAGATATGGAGACTTACAGAGTGGTGTATTGGGTGACAGAATGATTCGTCCGAAGAAAGAACATAGCCACGAGAGATAATTGGTATAGAACTATCCGAAATATCCTGAACGTGGGCAGAACACGCCCTGATCGTGGTGTCGTGCTGTTTGTACCTAAGCCAAATCGAAAAAACAGCTCAGCGTCACGTTCTACGATCGCTCGGCCACCTGACTCATGGACCGATGGAGTTTCTTTGCCCCACAGCTCCTTGTCGTTGTGAGAGTTATGGTAGTCAACATTTTGAAGGAAAGAGCGCCTGGGGTACGGAGTAACATTTTGCGGAGCGAAAACCCCAGCAGAATGAGACGACGAGCCGGCGAGGTCAAAGAAGTAAAGATAGGATCACAGATACCTATCACTCCCCGTCCCTTCGAAACTCGAACTAGTGAGATCCCGCCCCCATACCCAATGCCACTAGAGAGGATGAAGACGTTACCTTCAAGACGGAGGAGAATCCCAACGCGCGGAAACGGTCGTTAAAGCACAGTGACAAGACCAAATGAGAATTGAAATCGTGCTGTTTGGACCCGATGTGTAACATGGTACCTCTCAAAGGAGACAGCAAATGGCTGAATAAGAAATGTATGTCGTTACCATTGTATCCGATCTAAATACCTGGGTGAGAGGCAACGTAGCATTAGATACAAAAAAGCAGGGAGCGACTCGAAGGCCCGTACATGAGCCAGCGTGGAGACGTATACTTACCACCACCATACTGCACTCAAAGCACTACATCTCACAGCTAAAGCCAGGGAGGATGGGGTCCTATCAGATCATAGGGTCAGAACCATGAAACCCAAGCTCAAATAGGCCTTCAGTACACTAGTAAATAGATTATACGTGTATGCGTAGGGCTCGGATTATAGCGAGGGGAAAAGCTGTATGCCCGAATCCTCAAAGAATCAACGTGTGATGGAGAAGGTGGCGTGTTTCTCGTCTTCATGTTCGTGAGCTCCAGCCTTGTTCAAGTCGTCCATATCGCTTAAAAGTTCGGTGACTTTGATCGATGAGACGCTAGAACCGCAGAGCAAAATTGTGAAATTAAAGCTTCCCGATACTCCGGGGTGATATATATCTGTTCCTTTGCCCTAGCGGAGGTATGCGGTACATGAAGACCCGTGGTTCGGTTTGGGTGACCTTTCCTCTGGTGATTCATTCCGAAGGATGAGGAGGGTGTTCCCTGACTAACCACAGAATTAGAGGAAGTTAATGTGACGTGGGGAGGGAGATTGAGTTTTATCTGTATTGGAGTGAGTTTTTATGGTAACCACCTTCGAGAGAGCTCAAAATGAGCTAGGAATGAAGGAAATACGAGCTGATATGATTGATAGCCATTGTGAGCTACACACTGAATGCACCGTGCTCCATGGACTCGATGCTACGAGCCAGCGTTGTGAGAGTTATCCCCCTCTCCCAAGTGAAATCTCTTTGAAGATGCCTAAACGGGGTGCCGGTCGACAGAATGAGAAGCTCTTGATAACACCCCCAGCTCCAAAGCGAATGCACTTTCAAGGTTTAGACTATTCAAGTTTGTCAGCTAGTAGTTGCACCGATACAAGAAGTTGTTTTGGTTCGTCCTTTTGACATCGCTGAGTCGGAGTCTGGAGAAGTTCTGACTCACTCGGATACCTGAGAACCTCGGCGAACAAAGTTTGGCGATGATAATCGGTAGTTCAATGTAACGAGATGCTGAAAGAGGTAAATCAAGCTAGTAGAGCACCGTTGGAAAAGTGGGAGTACGGAGAACGTGATGGTACCGGTGGAAGTTCATTCCAGCTCAGCTTTTGCACCGTTACAACGTCAGGCATGAAGAAGCCACCTGACACAACGCGTCTTTCCGAGCGACCAAACAAAGACAACGAGGCATAAGACGGTCTTGGATTGCGCTATAATAAGTACGTGGTATTGTTATCTGGGCCTACGGTCTGCATCGGACTACAATGACGGTTGCTCATTCACCAGCCTCAGATACTGGTAGCCCCAATCCGTTCTGGCAGCGAAGAAACGTAAGTAACGCTCGAGGAACGGGGATAGGAGCAGGATGAGCTTACTGTATTGACATTCTCTCTTCTCAACAAAGCGCTCGCGCGGATGAGGGTCACAACAAATCTGCCGAAGCCCGTCAGTGTCGCAATACATAAGGTTGGTGGAAGCGATGCCAAAACGTACCCAAAATCGTTGACGAGATTGTGCAGAGCCAATCGCCATTCATCGGAGGAGAGGCTTCATTTACACGGTCTGCCATGATACATATGACTTATTAGACCACACAGAATGCGAAAGATGAGGTTCTTGTTACGGTCGTTCGAATTATTATCACCGGCTCGATGAACCTACTCAATGAGAACGAAAGTCCATCCTTTAACGACACCGACAAAGCATATGACCAAAAGAGATGTACCTCGAGGCGAGGATAGAAATCAGTATGACTCTACACATCATCACGATCGCTGGCCGATATACTATGTGTGTTTTTTCACGGCCCAGAAGTCGGGTGTGGCGCCGCGAACCGCAAACGATGAGCTTCGAGGACCGTGAAGTACATCGCTGACCCTTTTGAATGTCCTTTAGCCATCTACTCGAAGATGAAAGCCATTAACCAGTGACAGTGATGGAGCATATGAGCAGTTTTACGTACCATAAACGGTACTCAAGCTGAAGGCCCAGGGGAGCATCAATCCAGCATATATCGTGATCCCTGGGCGAGAGCGGCCAGCTCAAGTGAGACTAAGGACAAACATTTACCGACCTAGCCAGCAGAAAGCTGGAAGGTTGGCGCAAGAGAGCAAGCGAGCAAGTGATGAACCTACATACCATGGACATTTTCGCCGCAACCTCGATGCTAACAATCAGAGTGACGAGGTAGGGTAGGCCGGTCTTCTGCAGGGTAATATGAAGGACCTCCTTGTCTTGTAGTGCTGGAGCCTAGTAGAGGAAGGTCGCTCGTAAGTACAAGAGAGAAACACTGAGAAATTTTAGGTCAACGTACTGAGAATCAAACACCCACCTTTGCTAACTACGGGCCACTCCGTCATCCATTGTTCTCTGACCACTTCGAGATTCATGACCATCGATCTATCCCAGCTGAGAAGGCTTTGAGGACTCATGAACGGAGCCGGGGATGGAGGACGACACTGAAAAATCGCGGGTAATCTGTGCCACTAGAATGGGAGAACTGACATGAGAAACACTCCCACTTGAGATGTTTTTCGCTGGTGGAGGTTACGGCCTGGATCCGCCGGCGATGGGAAGCTACAAAACGGAACCGTAGGCTCGGCCACACCAAAGTGATACCACGTAGCGAGAGGGTGGATGATACGGGTTTAAAAGGGCCTTTTCCGAAGAGACGGAGAAACGCTGAGGGGTGCTGCCATCCAGAATCGTTGAGGTTGGGGATGTTTGCAGAGGCGACTAGCGAAGTCGAGAAGAGATGTCAACGAGGATATTGAGGAGTGTGAAAAGTTTGTCTCGTACTGGAGCAGCGGTTGAGATCCTCGCAACGCATGTTCTGCCCACTAGATGCCCACCAATAATGTTTTCTTGGCCAATTTGAATGACCACCGTTATCCATCTCCAATTTGCATCTTGATAATCCATGTATTATCTCTGTCGTGAGCGGGGTTCGGAAAGACGGCATTTGAAACATCAGTATAACGAGATGAGATGTAGATACAAGGCCACGTACTTTTGCCATGCATAGCGCAAGTTCTAGCCAACCAAAAAGGCAGGATCTTATCAATTGCCTCCCTAAAGGACGAACATCCGGACCAGATCCAACGTGAATTCATGAACGGAAGGCAGAGTGGGCGTCAAGGGTTATGATATACGAGTCCAGCAAGTGGGTAAAATTTGTCCAGTCTACACCAGTTACGCAGCGAGAGATCCAGTCAACGGTAATCCGGGTTGGGATGAATGAGGTAAAACTTACCATATGGCACGGGATGGGTGTATTACCTTGTTAGGAAGCCCAGGTATGAGCAAAAAGCTACGTCGGTGGTGTGCATTGACAAGAAGACGAGAAAAATCCGAGGCCATGGCGATGGTGAAGCAAAGTAACAAAGCGCCTCTGATGCGTTGTTTGCGCTTTGTTTGGCAAGACCTTGAGACCTGCCGCCGGTTCCGCGCCGGACCGGTGCTCAAGCGCTCAGTTCTTGTTCTTGCTTCTAGACCGCCATGACTATCCCGAGGATCCCTCCTCAGAATTTGCTGGCGAATATGTATCTTTATTCCTTCGCGACTGTGCATTCCCACTTTGGACCCCCTAAAGTAATCAATCTGGTCGTCTGTGGTACTATCCTCTCAGTGCAAAGACAGGGTGCGACGCGGTAAATGCTCTCAGACATACCGCATCAAGCTTTCCGACCTCAAAAGCAGCAAGTAACGACAAGCTTCTGGGGCGGCGGCCTCGTATCTATAAAATGCTGTTCAAACAAATGATCATTAGTACGCGTACATTAAGGTGGTATTCCTGGTAGCCTCTGCGTTTAGACGTTGAAATCAAACACTTGTACTTAGACTGGGTCTAACAAAAGCTTGAACGCACACATCGAACTTCATGCGGGTCCCTTCTTTATTCAAACTTGACGTTTTCGTGAGCTATTTCTGGTCTTGGGTGTCTCCCCGGTACGCTCTTGAAAAGCTTCAACCTACCAAGGCTTCCCTCAGATCTTTATTTCTCGTGGTTCAACCTTTCGCGTTGACTATACAGCTCACCTGCGTCCGTTTTCGCTGCTGGGGCTTTTACTTTCACGGGCAAGCTGCATACCCTCACTATGATCAACGGGTAGATATTAATGTTTAGCTATCGAACCTCGAGAGTCGAGACTCAAAGTGCTCATCGTGACTGAGACATCCGTTCTAAACGACGCAGATGTGGGTTGAATGTGTGCTTCATTGGAGGGGAACAATTCTGTTCTATTGCTTCCTGTGTTATGAAAGGGGCTCTGACGGGATAGAATACGAAGGTAGGTTATTTTCGATTTCTATCTACGATCTTCACGTTGACTTGAGCCTCTGTTTGTGTATCTGAGGCAGACAGTCATGGTCGTGACCATTTGCCACTCGAATCAACTGCGTACCTGGACTAAGACGAATTCAACGTAGCTCAGGACAGTACACCAAGATAGTTTTCTCAACTGTGGATTTTATCTTTCGTAAACGTCGTATGCTACTGTACCATTTCGAGATATTCATCAGGGGGTGTGACCTGTGACCAAAAGTTTCACTTTTTGGTTTCGACAGGCAGGTCGGTCCGCCATGACCGACCGGAAACTTTTCTGAAATTCGTCGTTTTTGGGCAATTTATGGGCCAAATTTGGGTCTGAACCTCGGAAATTTTTCGACAGTCAGGCCTGGGACACGTGACAGGGTGTGACATTTCACCATTTTTGGGTTCCCTGTGACGCGTGACCTGATGATCATCTCGAAATGGTACAGTACTCAGACTCGTCCTTCAAGTTTGCTGTAAAGCTCTGCTATGACTCTGAGAGTTTAGTGACGTTCGCGGTTTTTTGGTAGATGAAGCTACAGGTTATGTAGAACGGTGCGTCTTCCGCCCTATTCGAGTTGTGCAGGATACTAACATCTCCATCCGTTGATGTAACGCTAGACTGGATCAAAAGTCCTCTTTTGCAATCATCAACGAATGCAAACTATATTGTCGGGCTGGCCTATTCATGCCAGTTGCAGTGCATTTTCCTCGTTTTAATTTTCCGTATGCCAGAGACTGAAAGGGTTCCTCCTACGCTGATGATCGCCCGAGTTGGGCCAGAAACCGAGCTAGAGTGGAGGTATTGCTTTTTTTTAAGATTTCCTCGTTCGGCCGTCGACATTTTCATATGACCTTGATCGAGAGCAAAGCATGGGCGCAACATAAAGGGAACTCGCTGGATGTGAATTTATAGTCTGGGGATCTCCCCAACCGTTGGCTACTCAAGAGTTCTGCATGGAGCGTATAACATCGAACATTCTATATGTTTATTGAGCCGAGCAGATACAGGCACTAGATATAAACTGGGCATGGCCCATAATACAGTAGTCGGAAAAACCGACCGAAATAACCAACTACAATCCAACACTCAACGAGATGATGGTCTCATACCCGTTGCTTTCCCTCCCCAAACACCCCATTCATTTATCTCCAAGCCTTCTTAACGGTCGCATTTGGGTGAGTTGTCTGGGTGCTGTACAAACGGATAAGATGACAAACTTGTGAGCGAGGATAATTCACACTTACCCCATCGTTCGTGCAGGAGCTGGGCTGGGCTTCACAGGAGTAACCTCTCGATCTTCCGGCTCGGGCTGTTTCTTCGGTTTGCTCGGCGTGGTGACGACCCTACCCGCCGTTTGGGTACTTAGAAAACTCGTTAGATGGTATGTACCAGTGATTGAACAAATTGGTTCATACCGTCGAGCGGGGGTAGATGTTTGACCAGCATCTGCCCCAGTGGTCTTTGTTCCGAGAGATTTCTGCGCCGCTCTTTTCGGCTGTGTCTGTGAGTTTGATATGGCGGCTGCCTTTCCCTGAGCCGGGGGCCTACTCGAACAATTTTAATACCTAATATAGGCTAGAAGAAGAGACTTACCGTGTTGGTCGTGCAGAGGTTTCATCATGAGCGTCTATCTTCACTCGTGTAGTTCCCTGTGACTTTTTAGCTCGCTTGGTCGCCGTGTAAGACACCGAGGTCGAAGAGCTGAGAAACACTGGTGAAAACTGTGGATGTGAGCGAGAGAAAGTGAAGCTCACTGTCCAAGCGGGGCTGGTCTCTGGGCAATGGGTTCCGATGAACCTGTTTGGATTTTGGTTCCCTGCACTCTAGAATGTTGTCCTCTGACGCGGTGTGTTTCTTCCACAGATTTTTGCGCGTTGGCTTCATGACAATTGTCTAAAACTTGAGTTCAAACATCAACCAGGGTACGCATGTGACAAGTATAGAGCACACACACCTTTTTCTCCCGTGTGGGCCAATGCACGGTCCACAGGTAGATCCACGAATAAGGAGGTTGACGAGTATGCTGACTGAGAAGTTGAAGAGCAAGATCCATCCAGTTCCTCTGAGTCCCCATGCTGATTCGAGTCTTCTAAGTCTTCATCGCTGTACGTGTCCTTTAGCTCCACAATCCTTCGAGCATGAGGATCACCTGAACCGAAAACTAAATTATGCTGGACAAAGTAAAGAGGGAGGACGGTACGTACCCCATATCAATTGGGGATACCCGTGATCTCGAGTGTATTGCTTCCCATCAACGTCAAAGTTTTTGGTGTGCAAGTGACTCTTGACCAAATTATATTCACACAAAGTCCAATTTGATCCAACCCACGTCTTGACCTCCAGCTTAGGTATTCCACACTGTTGCCAATCCTTCTTCGAAATCGCGGTCTTTCCTTCCAGGTCCCACAATCAGTAGAATAGTGGGTAAGGAAGGGGATGAGGTATTGAGTACATTCTGATGTCAAGCTTTCATATTGGACTCCAGCAAACTTTACAGGTGCATATGCTAGAGGAGAGAATGTCAGTGGGGTATTGCCATTTCGCTCCTTTCCTCGAGTGTTACACTCTGGGACTATCATGATCATCCACAATTGCCACTGTCTCCACCAATGTGAAATCTGATGCACCTTCCTCCCTAGGATGCCAATGCCTTTGAAGGAGGTGTCCTAGGTGGCACTGTGAATATGGCCCTCCTATCCTGAATCCTTACTTTGTGGACTCTAGAACAAATACACTGGCTACAAGTGAGATAGCTAGTAGCAGGACAGGAAATACATTGCTTAAAGGTAATACATGCACTTGATGCTTTCTTCCATCTGATATTAACCTATTTTGAGCTCATTGATCTGAGGATTCTGTCTGAGACTGTTTCTATAGATAGCAAGGTTTGGAACACTTGTGGTGTTTCATGATTTCTCCCAGACTGATAGAATAATTGGACTAAGTTTGCACTTATTCTATGCTGCAGGTGCACTCCTTGGTCCTTACTCATACTGACCTATTTCAGTCTAATCAGATGGGGGGTGACCTGTTACTGTCTAAATGAGCAGCTATGAAGCTGTGACTGGGCAAAAGTTTTGCAATGGGTGCAAAGTGCCTGGAAAGTTTAGTGCACAGACCTTGCCAAACTGGCCACAGCACTGCATGGATTTTGATGAAGCTCTGGCAACTTGTGACCATCCATTATTTTTCAGATAAATGAACCACACCTATAACCATCCAATTTGACTGAAATAGGACATTGTGATCATCTGAGACTACTTGATACTGTTTAATCACATACAGAAGCAGCAGCTCTATCTTTTTGAGCATTTGCCTCATGACAGCAAGTAAGATTTGTAACTGAATTCTGGGGTCAAATCTAGTTGTGTCAAATTCATGAACAGGCCTGCCCTATGCTGTATTGCTTTACCCTCAAAGAATTTATAATGTTACTGATGACTTTTGGCCCTCTGGGTCCCACACTGATTGCCACTGCCTGCAAAAATCATTGTAGGTTGGTTTCACAGCTGAAAAGACCCGGGGGGAGATTGCATCAGGATATACAGATCATGGGTGGTGTTGTGCCAGAATTGGTGGTCAGGAATAGATGGATAGGATCTGTTCTCATTGCACTGCACATGACCTGGGTATTCAGCAAGGTTTGGAACTGTAGCACATCTTTTGATGGCTCCCCCACTTGATGGACCCTGATTCTCGGTTTAATTCTAGGAGACCAGTTCATCCAAAGACCCCAACAAATATACTGGTTTTCATCAGGTACTTGCCAGGTTATTTGATGTTTTCACACCATTGAAACTGGTGGGTGCAGATACTGGATACCTGCAGCCCCATCCATTGGGGTCCCCAAATCAATCACATTGTTTCCAATAATTTCAACAGCTTCCAGAGAAGATCAACTAGTTTGGAAGGGCTTAACCTGCATCCTGCATATAAAATTGATGGGCTCACTAGAATGAAATCAAGAAGTCTTTGGCTCTGAAATTTTGAACTTGACATGTTTATAAGAATTATACAAAGCGGAGGGAGGTATCTATAATGCCAGTCATCTTTCAATCATGATCTATTCTACAAGGAATAACCAAAACTCTATCTGGACACATTAAACATGTTTGGGCTATATCATTTTTGATGAACCAGTTTATGTCCAGATAATATTTTCAATCTCCCCCAAGCAGGCAACTCAGACATATTGTATAAATACCCTTATCTTTGGCTCTTGGTAGGTACATCTCTCTCTCTCTATTGTCTTTTGCTGAAGAGCACAATGGCACCTTATAATGACCAAGAAGAAATTGCAGACAAACTTTATCTTACAGTTCAGGGCATCATTGTCTTGCCAATTGCAACCCTGTCAGTCAGTAAGCCTCAAGTTAGGGTATTTGTCCACACTCTTACCATCAGATTTTAGTGCATGTTTTTTGTCTATGGTGAGGATTTCTTTGGCATTTGCCTCTTGCAACAATTGAAAAGTCACTACATTAGGAATGTACATGATTACTTTTGGTCTTTGCATTCACATCCTTCTACAAAGGCAAAGATCCTGTCTGAAGTTATACTTGCTGTGCACTATATTTTTGTTTGCTCTTGCAAGTTTATATGTTGGGACAGAGGCATTAGGTTTCATTCGGCAAACTATCATTGGATTTCAGACTGCAAAAACAAAGGATTTTGAGCCTCTTATAAAGTACCTGCAGGCAGACAATGGAAAGACTGTGTCCATGTAGGTGTACTTTGGTGTTTTCTGTTTTGTTGCCACAAACTAAAGTTCACATTTAGAACTGTTACCCGCATCACACTCACAATCATGAAGTATGCTTAGCTTCTCTTTATTTATTGTCCATGATATTGAAATTATCCACAAGTGCAATTGCAGATGTGATGCTTGTGGGTATCCCTTCCATCTCATACCATGTTGTTTAGTTCTGACTGTATTTTTCACTTCATAGATTCACCGGTGCTACACTCTGTGGGGATCTAACAGAACTATATTGTACCTACTTGCATTTGCAGCATTTGTGCTTAATGGTATGTGTTTACACTCAACTGCAAACCACACTCAGATATATTAACCTCTATCTAATCTTACCAGGCCTATACATTGCAAGTGCACTCATGAGTGCCATTGGAACAGCCACCAGGATACATGTGTATGATACAGCAAGACATCTTGATGATGGAAGTTCAATTGCTATTGGAGTGTTCAACGGCTTATTGACATTATTAACTGGCAAGTGTTTATAAAGTCCAAGCAGCTCTGTTCATCAATAATCTCATCTCAGGTGGGAGAATCTGGTGGATTAGCCGTGAAGCCTGCAGCCAAATGGGGATGCCAGTAAATGCAAAGTATAAAGCCATTGTTGCTGTTGTGTATGTTTCTCAATCTTCATTATAACTACTCTGCTTATTTTATACAGTCTAGAGTCAGGGATATTGTATCCTACCACACTCATAACTTCAATAGTGGTGCCACTTATTTTTGACCCAAACACTTATGGAACATCTCCTGTCAGTCTGGCACCTATTGCAACTCTAATGACAGTATGTACTCCAGTGTTTATGTTTTATCATGTGGAATCTTATGATTAGCATGGCGTTCTAGGGTCTGGCACCTACTCTGATTATTGTTCGAGTTGCACATGGAAAATCAGTTGAGAGTGTTCAGCAGATGATGGAGTCAATCCACTTTGTTGAGCAACCATCTCAAAGGGAGCTTCACTGGAGCACAAATACACATGGAGCTGTATCAAGCAGATGATGTTGAGTTTGCTTGGCTGAACAAAGAACTCACTCAGAGGGGTGCTCCTGGGCACAACTACACTCTCTATTCTAATCATAATTCTGATAGTTGTTAGAAAACAGTAAACCCAGAGGACATGGTGGATAAGAGCTGTAGAGTTATGATTGGAGTGAATTCATGTAATCTCTAGTTACCTTTTGTTCAACTTTATTTATATCCTGTATCTACCTTGCTTATTCATTCAATAATTTGAGGATTCTTGACATGCTGGAGCTACAAAGGACTCATACCAATTGTAGAGGGGTGTGCAGCATCTCGGATAGGACCTGTACATATTTTGCACCTGGATGCCACCCAATACAACCAAATTAGCATTAGGTGCATTAGGTGCTAAACTATAAAGACCTTGTGAGTACAATCTTGAAGTAATAGAGTTAAAATACTGATAGAAACACCACTGTGAAGTCACACAATTTATGTTTCAGTAATCAACTATAGTTCTTTCCATATACCTGTGATCCCAACCCATTGAATTATTTGTCAGGTCATTACCACCCCCTGATCATCGGTACTTCAATTACCAGTACTGGGTACAAGGTGAACACTATGACTGAGGGTAGACTTCAACAAGGCCATTTAGTGTAACCAGCAGTCTGGTTAAAACTGCAATTTGACTGGTTTGAAACTGGATTGCCCTCGAACTGGCTCCAGGAATCAGTTTACCCTGGAACTGGTTCAAGCCAACATTTTTCTTCACCCCCCAATCATGCTGGACCAAAGCAACTGGCAAGGTCCTATGAGCTTATTATGTACATAATATGTGATTGTTTATGTGACACTGGGGTAGATACATCTATGTATAGTATGCTAAAATCAAAGATTCGGCTTGCAATTTACAAATTACAACTATTGTATATAAAAAAGAAGGTGCTTGGCAGCCTGCTATGCAATGGTGGTGCCAGCTCTCTCATTTCATCATGTCACCATCTTGAGCTGGCCTCATTTTTTTTAGGCAAACTTGAAACTCAGCACATCAGTATCAAGTTTTCATGCATGTCCAGGGTATTCTGGTGAGATTACCTAACTGCTTAGCCTTGAACTAGTTAAGGAGAACTAGTTCTGCCCAAACTGCCCAAACCAAACTGGAACCCGACTGGACTGACGGATGACAACACTACCATTACAGGGTGTTGTAAGGATCTAGCTTTGTTACTCAATATTCCAGGTGACAAGTTTGCTGAAGCAGCTGCACACTGACTTTGAGCTTCTAGATTCTTTGCATAAAACTGATGATAGGTATCTCTGATTGAGGTTCTGGGCAGCCACTATATGCTACTGTATGCTACTTGTACACTACTCAGGAACTTTGGTATCAACAAACCATCTTAGTATTTGTCTTCACATGCTTGGATGTACAGAGCACCTTACACCTTACCTGATTAACAAACCATCTCATGGTTTGTTTCTTAAAATGCTCAGATGTCTGAAGCCAGTTATGCACAGCCACATCACTCTGCCTGTCACCTCTCCCTCCAGATCCCAGTCCACCTACCTGCCCAAACCTTGAAGCAGCTTAGAGGAGCTAGCCAAACGCTGAGTGATGTGCAGCAGCACCAGCTTCTAAATACCAGCAACTCAGATGAGGTCTCCTTATTGCCACTGAGAATGAATATGGGCAGATGGTTTGTACCAGCCACTTATCAGCCCTCACCCCTTGTGCAAGGTACATCAATTGAAGTATTAGTATAGCCACAGTCAGCATCCTTGCCCCTGGAGATGGCAGCTACTGAAGGGCGTATCAAGTTTCATATGATGTAGGAGTCACAGCCACCTTTCCCAGTGCCTAAATCCCCAATTCTGCCAACTCCTCACATATCCCGTGTCCCTTTTGGTACAGGCACCTTCCCAAACACCCAGACACTCATCCTAGACATTGGGGTTACCATTTTGCACCTGGTTCATCCCCAACCAGGATCTTCTTCACCCACATAACCCATCTGCAATTCTTCCAGTTGTAACCTACACTGATCCATCTTGCAATGGTCCACCAATGGTCTCTTTGATATTCCCATGGACTCACTTGTACTAAAGGCTGCTTCCCAGCACTTCGGGCAATTTCAGGCCTCCAGCATCCAGTCCTCCCATGAGACATTGATACCTCTGAATCCATACCTTGGCTGCTGCCACTGGCAGGCTATCAACCCACAAGTGTTAGTAAACCAGTGGGAGTGGGCTGAGTTGGGCAGAAAAGACAGGAGATCTTCTAAGTATCAGTGACATTCAAAGGTCCAAAGCTTATTGACTGCACCTTGTCATGGATTACAAACTGAGATGTACTTTTCAATGAGGGGGGAGTCAGCATTTTGTCATGAACTGCCACTATTCTTTTGTCCTGCCTACCCTGGTGCCAGCCTTACTTCCACAGATCTTGCCATTTACCATCACCAGAGTCACTCCAATCAATTCTCCCATCAACATAGCATTGGCACCTGTCATCCTCATTTACTTATTAAGCCATATCAGTTATTTTGGTTTCATGGTCTCTGTAGGTAGTTTCCATTTTCCAACAGAGCCTATTATAAACATGTCTTCAGAAGCTTATCAGCAGACTGGACTGTCTGCATTTATCAAGGAGGTGCCAATGTCTACCTTGGGAGAAAGCCCCACAACCAACCATCGAGCTTTTCCGAGGCTAAACTGTAGCAATGGCAGAGAGGTTCCAGTCTGCTTGGAAATCTGAGAACCTTGGCAAACAAAGTTTGGAAGCCATCTCTCAGCAACAAGGGTTAAGAATATAAGCGACAAGCCGTACTGTGAGTCAAAGTACAAGCAAAATCCCCTTCATATCCCCAGATCCTTGAGCCCTAGCAGTACCAAAGCCAAATGGAAACTGCCTGTTACATCTATGCATCTTACCCTGGTCTATCTCACCTGGTCATATCACACTTGGCTAGTCACAACACTTCCAGACCCATTCCAGGTACTTCTGAGCTATTATTCTAGTCCATCCCAACACTATTCCATTCCTGGGACTCAACCTTCACTTCCAAGTTCAGTCTCTCACACCAAGTCCATCCCCAGAACCTCCACTGCTTCCACCTCTGCTTCTGGGACTCTTTCCATCTTTCATTCTGACTTATCCTGACTTACTCATCTCCGACTTCTGAGACATTCCCATGCTCACTTATGCTATTCATATCTTAATTCCATCACGCACATATTCATTTCCAGTTCAATTCCCTTCCGGTATCATTCTCCCCTTGTTTGACTTCCATATGATACATCAACCTTTCCAGCATTTGACTCACTTATCATTCATTCATTTACTATAACTCTATATAAGCTCTATATGTCTATCCTGTATTGGAAGACTCAAAGTCAGCCAGGACTCACCTGGATACCTTCCCATCATGACTCTAATGTCTTTCCTTCTCTCTCACAACTTGTCCTCTTAATGTAGTAGAAGGACAGCTCAGTTCATGGTGCTGTTGGCAAAACCTTCAGCTACTATCTGCTCTAGATCTGTTGCTCACACACTCCTTCATCTTATCTCTTTTCTATCCATCTATCCAACAGCATATAAACCCCCATATCTTATCCTATCTCTATCTGATCTACACAATCCTTACACTGCCCCAGCCAGCTTTGAGCTGAGGAATTAGTACAAGACAACAACATACCAGGTGAGCAATGCACCATGAATATCTTCACTGCAAGCTCAAACAACAGGAGTAGGGGTTTGAATTCGGCCAGTCCACCCTAGAATACAAAATAATGCCTTGTCTCTCAAGGTCAGAGGCTGGTGAAAAGAGGTCACTTGTAAGTACAAGAGAAGTATGGGAATTTCAGGCCAACGTAGCAATAAATAGGCATAAACCTTTGCCTACTGAGGATAACTCTGCTATTCACCATCCCCCACCTACTTTGAGATATCTATTGAGTGTCTTCTCCACTTTGAGACCCTGGAGATCCCGGAGGTGATGACAGTGACAGTAATAACGGTTCAGACCATAACCGTGATAATAAACCACCCCCCGAGGAAAAACTACCCGAAAAAGCGGCGTGGCATACCTTGGGATAGTGAATCTTTGAGTGAAGATTATGATAGCGAGTACTCCACCGACTCGCTGTACTCATCTGATAATGACTCAATATATTCTCATGGAGTTAAATCCAAGACTACTCGTGTCCGCAAGCGGGAACAAAAAGCCAAGAGATATGAGATGGACAAGTTAGAAAACTTTGCCTGTCGCCGTTGGGTGAAGAGAATTCACCATAAATACCACGTTCAAATCCGTGAACAAATTGGTGCTATTATCCCAAATATTGATGGGTTGAAATCCATCAAGGTTCTGGAACCAGAACACTATGCCGAAGATCCCGACGTTGAAAAGTTTGAAGGCTTCTTGATGGCCATACTACGATGGATGGTAGTCAACAAAGTGAGTGGCCCGGACGCTGATCACATTCGTGTTCAATGTCTGGGCATGTTACTATCGGGCAATGCACTCCAGTATTACAATGATGAAATTGGAGGACCACACCGAGAACGTGAGGAATGGACGTTTGAGGATGCCATAATTGCACTGTTTGATCACTGTGTACAGACGTCAACAATCCACGAGGCTGCAGATAAGTTTGATAATGTCCGTTATGACCCTAGGAAAGGAGTCAAGCGGTACTACAATACACTCGGTTGCTGGGCGTACCGAATGATATCCCGACCTGACAAATTCACGTTTAAACGTAGGTTTGTTGACGGACTACCAAAAGAGATGATCCCTGAAATGATAAAACGAGGTGCTGTACCAGACTATTCCACTGTTAAACAGATGGTAAAAGCCGTACAGCAATATGAGGATGATAATGCAATTGAAAAGTACTACTTCAAACGCAAGTCGTCCTCTGAGGCTAAGCAAGCATCAAATAACTCGAATCAACGTGATTCAGGAGGTAACCAGCCTCGACATCACACACTCCAATTGTCCGAACAGGCTAGGAAGGTTGGAGGGCGCCGTTACCAAGGCGCGTGTCATAGTCGATCGCCTCCAAGGTACCGTCAAGGTGGTCAGAAACCTAATATAGACCCTAGAAAATTTGGTTCAGCCAAACCCAATACACAATCAAAGAACAACTTTGATAAGTCCAAACCTAAACCTACGGGTAGCGGAGCTCTGCTCTGCTACGGCTGTGGTAAAGTCGGACATTATGCCAGTGACCCAACGTGTGAACGTTATGGTCAACCTAAGTTATTCGCCATTGGGGACGACTTGAATGAGTCGAGTGAACCCGTAAATGACGAAGATCAAGCCCAGGAGTCGCCCGAGAACTCTGAAACTGAAGTTTTGAGCTCAGAGGGTGAATCCATTGCAGAACAATCTGAAGATTATGGCGCATACATGGCTAATGACGCTGATTTTGGCGACTGGATGGGTAGAATCAGTGAGAATGATGCACTACACATTAATCTTGATGATATCTACAATCCACTCGCAGATTTGGGTCCTGCTGTTGTGATTGAGGATGATGTTGAGGAATCACAATTCCCCTCCATTGACCTCAATACCAATCCATATACAATTGGAGATCAACTGTTTGCAGTTAATCAGAACAAGGAACCGGATGTACTTACTGTAGACGTCTGACTCCGCTGATCCTCTAGAAAGTTGGCTCGCCCAAACCGTGGTGGGGCTTCAGAGCGTTGACCAATGGTCGCTTTACTCAATATTGGAGGCAAACCATCATTAACCCTGTTTGATTCTGGTTACACTCTTGAGTGTCTAAGCGCAGGTTTCGCTCGTATTGCCAATATCAAGGTATACGAGCTTGCTGAGCAACACTCACTCCAACTTGGAACCTTTGGTAGTCGAGCTAAGTTCAACTATGGTGCAGTAGTTGATACTGAATACTCGGGTATCAAGGATAAATTATACTTTGATATTGTGAATATTGACCGATATGATGCAATTGTCGGTACATACTTCATGAGAAAGCACGGAATCCAAATGGACTTCCGGCACGACCAAATTCTCATAGATGGCCGGCCTGCTCCTACTCTTTCAGTGGGGGAGGATGCAGCCGAATTGAAACGTCGAACTTCTATGCGTCGAGAAATGAGATCAAAAGGTTTCAGACGCAAAGACAGCCCGAAATGACTCGGGAAAACTGAGAAATCACGGCCCAAAAGACGTGGTGTGGGGATTGAAGAAGAAGTTGATGCGGATGATATTTGTGAAACTCTCCTTCGAGCCAATCAAAGTTTACCAATGAACTTCCCAATAGTTATTGAAGAGATTGATGAGAATGATCCCTCATCAGCACCAAAAATCGAGAAAATCTCGGTTGAACAAGTGGACCGAATCATTGAATTGGTCCAAGAGTTCTCCCAATCTAAAAAATGCGACCAATTCAGGTCAAATACTGAACCTTTGGGCTCCCAGAAGGACGAGTATGATTACTCACACTACGAAGATCAACTCCGAGCAGCTAACCTCGCAAATGCAGAGGCTGACTTTGGTGATCTACCAGGGAATGGTTCTTACACTGGAGAGGACATAGCCAAGCTCCGAGCTAGATGGTTACACCAAAATTCGGATATACTTGGTGGTGTTCCAGAGGAATTACCGTCATTCAGAGCTATAAACCACCAGATTCAGCTGGTAGATTAGAGAATGAAATATCATTACTACATGCCTTGCTGCCCGGATGCTCTCAAACTTCAACTCAGTGAAAAACTCGACCGCTATACCAATGCGGGCTGGTGGGTTGAATCTACTGCTGAACAAGCAGCTCCTATGTTGTGTATTCCCAAAAAGAACGGGAAGATTCGCACTATAGTTGACTATCGTCAACATAATGCTAACATGGTCAAGGATGTGACACCGTTCCCAGACCAGGACCAAATCTGCCAGGATGTGGCGAAACACAAGTACAGATCTAAAATAGACATGTCTGATGCCTATGAGCAGATCCGCACAGAGGTATCTGACGTCTGGAAGACTGCATTTGCGACTACCTTCGGGACCTATGTTAGTAATATCATGATGCAAGGTGATTGTAATGCACCCGCCACATTCCAACGCCTCATGACCCATATATTTCGGGACATAATTGGCTGTTGCGTACATGTATACTTAGATGATATATTCATCTTTGCAAACTCTATTGAAGAGCATGAGCAAGCTCTTAAAGAAGTCTTTCGACGACTCCGAGAGCAACATCTATACTTAAAAGCTGAAAAATGCGAATTATATTTCAAGGCTATAGATTGCCTTGGCCATGTTATTGATGATCGAGGCATTCACGCTGATACGGACAAGATGGATCGTATCCACGAATGGCCTACACCCCAGAACTTCAATGATGTCCAAAGATTTCTCGGACTCGTTCAATATATAGCCCCATACATGCCTGATGTTGCAGTATATGGTGGGACTTTATCAAATATGACCCGGAACGACTCACCGTTCCATTGGCTACCAATTCATGAATCTTGTTTCGAGAATATCAAGATGCTGGCAGCAAAGGCCCCAATTCTAAAGCCAATTGATCCATCATCAGATGAGCCTATTTGGGTAATCTGTGATGTGTCGGTTTCAGGCATTGGTGCAATGTACGGGCAAGGACGAACCTGGTAAACTTGTCGCCCGGCTGGTTTCATGTCCAAGAAATTCACTTCAGCTCAACATAACTATCGTGTTTTTGAGCTAGAAACGCTTGCAATACTTGAAGCATTGCTTAAGTGGGAAGATAAACTACTGGGATACCGCATTCACGTAGTCACTGACCACAAAGCGTTAGAATTCTTTCTAACACAACGAAAACTATCCAGCTGCCAAACCCGGTGGATGAAATATCTCTCTTGATTTGACTTCGATATTCGGTACGTGAAAGGCGTACAAAATAAGGCTGCCGATGCACTCTCTCGGTATTACGAGTCTGATAATCCAGAAAGTATACGCCGCAGCTATGAATCTGTCAATGCAGATGTTCAATTGGATAAGGGCATGGATGACCTACCCAACGACCGCATTGAAGAATTACTTGAGCAGGACCGTTTGGCTGCTCTTAGACGATCAGAGCGAATCCAAAATCGTCAAATAAAAGAGCCTGAGCAACCTAGAGACAAGGAGGCTCGGGAACTTCTAGAACACCAGGAAATCGACTCAACAGATGAGTCACATGAGGAAACTGGCAAAATCGAGGAGGATCCAACAGTTTTTGAGTCCCGCATACGGGACCCAGCACTACCAACCCAATTAAATGAAGATACAAGCTTTGAACTTGATGTTCAACGCTTGTACCCCGAGGACACATTATTCAAGCGGGTTCTCGAAAAACCCGATGACCACAAGGCATTTGACATTCAAAATGGCTTGATGTACACCGTGAACTGTGGCAGCGAGTCAGTACTCTGTATTCCCAAAGGAAAGTCGTCCACTACGGGTGAGAGTCTCAAAGGACTCGTGATAAACCAGGCCCACCTTGTTGTAGGCCATTATGGCGAACAGAGAACATCAGATTGCGTTCGACGGTGGTTCTGGTGGCCTAGAATCAACGGGGACGTTGAAGCGTTCTTTCTGTAGGAGTTGTGAAAGATGCCAACAAAGTAAGACTTCAAACTTGAAGCCTGCTGGCAAGTTACACACACTTCCAGTCCCAACTCAACCGTGGGAGTCAATTGGAATGGACTCTTGGTCCATTCCCCGAGTCTCAAGGATATGACTATCTTTGGGTAGTCATTTGTCGACTCACTTCACGGGTGCACCTCATACCCGTGAACGTCAACATCACCGCAACGGAACTCTCTTGGTTGTTTGTCAAAGAGGTAGTCCGACTTCACGGACTACCCGAATCAATTGTTTCGGATAGAGATCCGAAATTTACGTCCCGATGGTAGCGAGAGGTTCATCGCCTACTCGGGACCAAACTCCTTATGTCTACGGCTTACCACCAGCAGACTGACGGAGTGACTGAACGGGTCAATCGTTCGATTGGCCAACTACTCCGTTCATTTGTCAACCCAGATCAAAGGAACTGGGTTGAGAAACTCCCGCTCATTGAATTTGTAATTAATTCAAGTATTTCAGAGTCAACTGGGTTTGCTCCCTTTGAGTTAGACGGAGGCTACATGCCCACCACGCTTAGGGAATTCCCCAAAGACCCTGAGGTATCTCGCGGAGTACGGAAATTTGCTGAACGTGTTCTGTCCCATTTGATGGACGCACATGATAATATTATAGAGTCCCGGGTTCTTCAAACCCATTCGTCGAATAAACGCCGACGAGACGACCCGGAGATCAAGAAAAATGATTTGGTTTACATCTCAACCAAAAATTTGAACCTACCCAAAGGTAGAGCGGCCAAGCTTCTACCGAAATTCTTGGGTCCCTACCCAGTGATTGATACCAAGCCTGAATCCTCAAATTATAGAATCGGGCTACCTACTGAACTCGCCAAACGCGGTGTTCATAATAATTTCCATGTTTCCCTACTTCGGAAACATATACCTAACAATGATTCGCTCTTCCCGAACCGTTCAGCTAGTGATCCCTATGATTTTGGTGATCCCAGTACTGCCAAATGGTTGGTTGAAGAGATTATCGGCCACCATTGGGACGGCCGTAAAATAATGTTCCACGTGCTGTGGAACTTGGGTGATACAACAGTTGAAACCTATGATACTTGCAAGGAGTTAGCCGCCCTGGACAGGTACCTATCGCTAAAAAACGTGTCCAGTTGGCGCCAACTTCCCCGCACAGGGAAGTCCGAGGGTAAACTCAACGAAAAATTGAGTTAAACCACTTTTAGATCCGCTTCCGCAGGTGCATAATCCGATATTTAAGGTTGAGTAATGGTTGCGCAACGATAATTGCTCCTACTCAAGCCCACAATGTCTTTGAATAACTCTGTTCATGCACCTCGCTCCGCTTCTTCTCGCCAGGGGGGAGGGGATAACTCCAATCCCGTCCTCAACTCTCTCAACTCAGCACCACCTGAGATTCCCCGCCACTTGAAGTGGACCTCCATTGAATATTTGGGACAAACAGTTCATGAGTGCAACTGCTCTGACTGTAAATCCTTCTTAAAGCACTGCAGCAATAGCATTGGCAATCACTGTATTGAGGGATCAAGCAACGGAACCTTATTGTTGCCCGGCCCTACATCCTTCAGAACGAAGTGCTAAGCGCTACTAACTCCAAGTTGGAGCTAGAGCTTCACGAAGCTCGTAGAGCTCAACGGACTGCCGAGTGGTCCTATGACCGTCTCAATGACAAGTTCAAAGATATGCTCTTGAATTACAACAAGACACAGTCTGACCTGGAAAGCACACAGGAGGAGTTGGAACACCTCTGTGAGTACAGTACGGACCGAAAGGGCCAGAGACGCCGCACCGATGGCGGTGAATCTACCCCGGACAACCAGGCCGGATCTGCAGCCAACCCAATGGATGTGGATGATGAAGGTGGCCCTGCTAGCGCTAGACCCAACTTCCTACCCACGTCCGGTTATACTCGGGACAACCCACCTTGGGACGACGGACTCTATCGTACCGGACAACAGCATGAGGCTGCCCGTCGTAACTACAAAGCCAATCTTCCGGTCCCCAGGACCGACGAGCAGGGCCGACCACTTCCGAAAAAATGGTTACCGCCTCGCACGGCTGATGAAGTTCAAGCCCTCGTTTGATGAGCCGGCATGACGCCTAGCGCAGAGGACTACAACATGGCTATACTACTACTTACCAGAGAGGAGTTTAGAGAGTTAGAGGCAAGACGTAGAAGCTCAAGCACACTATAGATTCAGGTAGAGAACTACGAGCTTATATACATGTAGAGACTATATAAATACCATATAAGGACGACAATGAAAATTGTACATATGTTCATAAGTAGAAATGATAAATGGAACAATAGTCCCGCATAATATGATGGTGGGAAGTATGAACCGGGACTTCGGATATACCGTGATCTAATAATAGTCCACGGATTCAACACACCCCCTCGCTAAGTGCAGCTGAAAAGCGCATCTGAGCGAATCAAGTGGACGAATAGAATTCAAGTCCAAGGTGATCTCTGAACCGTAAGAACTTCTCGTGTCCGAGATTCTTCGTAAACATGTCTGCGGGATTGTAGACTCCTTCGATGAAGAACAGCTCGACTTTGCCATCTTCAACACACGATCGAATATAATGATATCGAATATCGATATGCTTGGTTCGGCGTTCTTGAACCGGATTAGATGCAATGAAGATAGAGCCTTGATTGTCTCCGCAGATTGGAATAGGACCCAAGTCAATTCCAAGTTCAGAGAGTAGCGATCTTATCCAGGAAGCTTGACGACTGCAATCCGACAGTGCCATATACTCAGCCTCAGTGGAAGAAAGTGCTACAGTCTTCTGGGCGTGTGATTGCCACGAGAAGATGCCGCCTGCTAACTTGAAGAAGTAGCCAGTGATCGAACGGCGTTTGATAGGATCGGCAGCCCAATCCGAGTCTGTGAACGCAAGAAGACCTCCATCAGAGTCACCATCATAGACGAGTGAATAATCTGATGTGCCAGCTAGATAGCGGCAGATGTAGAGTGCTTTATCGAGGTGTTCCTTTGTTGGATTAGAGGAGAACTGGGAAAGCTTCGTAACTGCATAAGCAATATCAGGACGTGTGCCCAGCATAATGTACAGAAGCGACCCAATCACAGACTGGAACTTGGAGCGAATGGCAGGATTGACTGGACCATTGTTGGGAGGTGGCACATAGCCAGCAGGTAAGGGCGTAGGAGCACCTTTCGCATTTTGCATCCCAAAGCGTTCAAGGACTTTCTTCAGATAATCCTTCTGGTCAATCATGATCTTATTGCCTTCGCGACGAATGCTCATGCGGAGAAACTCGCTAGCATCGCCCATATCACGACATTCCCATCGAGCCATGAACTCGGCTTTCTTCTTGTCAACAAAAGCTTTGTTAGGACCCATGAAGAGTGCATCGTCAACGTATATGATCGCATACACAACTTCACCGCTCTTCGGATCTTTGCAGATGAAGAGTCCAGCATCAGAAGTTAGGCATTTGAAGCCCAATACTTCCATGGACGAGCTGAGGGTTCGCCACCACTCAAGGGCAGCTTGCTTCAGTCCATATAATGCATGACGCAGGCATAGTACCTTACGTTCTTGGCCCTTGACTTTGAAGCCTTCAGGTTGTTCCATGTATATCTCCTCAACAAGATCACCGTAAAGGAAGGCGTTCTTGACATCAACAGAAGTGATGTACCAGTTCTTGAGAGCTGCAAGAGCAAGCATTATTCGAACAGTCTCATAACAAACAACTGGTGAGAAGATTTCATCAAAATCGACACCTTCAACCTGAGAGAAACCTTTGGCAACAAGTCTAGCTTTCTTGCGACCATTCGACTTTACATCGAAGACCCATCTATTTCTGATGGCTTTGCGACCTTTAGGCAGGTCACAGAGTTCGAAGACCTTGCGCTTACGAAGTGTCTCAAGTTCTTTGTGGCAAGCATTCTTCCATCCCTTCTGTTGCTCAACAGGCAACTTTAGAATATCGCGGAGTGTCCACTCTCTGATGTTAGAGAAATCAGGAGTATCGGACGTTGGAAGCGAATCGTGAACTGGAACAGCATTGTTCAACAGGTAAATCACGAATCCTACTCCCCCTTCTTGGGTCAGTCTTTCGACTACGCTTTCTTCCTCATGCGACTCAGTGCTTCCACTGGGTTCTGGAGCAGGCAGAGGCGGAAGTGGACCAGGAATCCCCTTTTTACCACCTTTGCCTTTCCTAAATCGGGAAGAGCTAGGACGATCAACTGGATGTGAAGGTTCTTTGTCTCCGGTAACATTTCTCCAAGTATTCTTATTCTCTAAGTCGCGAATAATGTCTGAGGGTCTATTTGGGTTCCGCTGTTCACCAAATATATTACCAGGTTGCGTAACACCCTTCCGCTGCCTCGAAGACCGGCGTGGACCATCCGCTGCTGGTGCAGGTGGAGGAACGGCGGGTTTGCCTGGAGGCGTTGGAGGACCAGATTGAGGGAGTGGCACATCCCCTGGCACAGGGCCACCTGCAGGTTTGTCAACCTGAGGTTCTGATCTCTTAGAAGGTTCGGAGCAACGTCTGAGATCTGGCAATGGAGTATCGTCCCAATCATCATCAGAGTCTTCATCTTCTGAAGGAATGTTGGGATTTTCACTCAAAGTAAATGGTTCACTACCAACAGGTGTAAAGCCACGAGTTTTGGCATCAGGACACTTATTGTACAGCGTCTCATCGAACAGTGCAGTGCTACCTTTGAATACAGAATTATTGCTTTGCATGAACAGGAAGCCTTTCATTCCGTCTTGGTAGCCGATGAAAGTCATTAACTCACTGCGAGGAGCGAGCTTATTCTTCCTATGATCTTCAGGTATGAAGACGTAGGCTGCACAACCCATAACTCAGAGATGTGAAACATTGGGTGCTTCGCCGTAAAGCATTCCGAACGGAGTTCGCCAGCTCAATTGTTGCATGGGAGTGCGATTGTAGAGGTGGACGGCGTGCACATGGCAGAATTCCCACCAGGACTGAGGCATACAAGCTTCAAAGCGAAGAGCTTCAGCCTTTTCATGAATAGTCCTGTTGAATCGTTCAGCACAACTGTTTTGTTGTGGTGTATATGGTATGCTTTGATCTCTTTGGATTCCATACTCTTTCAGTACTGCATCGAACTTATCTCCTTTGTACTCTCCCCCTTCATTGGACATCCAGGTCTTGACAACAGCATTGAATTGCGTTTTGACCATAGTAAGGAAGTCCCTCAAAGCGGGTACTGCCTCGTCTTTCGTCTTGAGCTTGGAGGTCCAAACATAGGACGTGCAGTCATCGAGAAAAGAGATGTAGTACCTGTACCGGTGATACAATTCAACCGGGTACGACTTCAAATCCGAATGTATGCGTTCAAACGGTTTAGAAGCTCTAGTAGTAGAGTTGGGGAACGATTTCTCATGCATCTTGCCTTCAGCACAACCACGACACAGAGGTGTCTTCTTAGTAGGCATTTTAAGGTCAAGTGGGAAACCTTGTGTATGTTTCCGAGCTTTGTTCAGGGCTTTATCCGATGGATGCCCAAAGCGTCTGTGCTCAATATTGTAATCGACATTGTAAACGACCGACTTGGCCATTAAAATCTCAGCAGATGCTTTCCACGAGTGTACCCAATAAATGGTTTGACCAGGCATATGAGGGTAGGAAACAAGCGACTGTCGTCGCTGTGAGGAGTAGAAGGCCAACTTCTTCACGTTTCCACGAATTGATAGGCCATCCTGAAGGAACTCTCCCATGGATAGTAAGCGTATATCCAATTGCGGTATGTAATAGACAGGATAGAAACGCAAAACGCGCTCAGTAAGTTTTCTGTCATGTCCTTCAACATCATGCTCAATGAAGACAGTGCCTTTACCCTTGATCTGTATAGGGTTGCCCTTATTCGCAGTATTTACAATAGGACCATCAAGCGATTCATATTCAGCGAAATCATTCAAATCATTCGTGAAATGAGAGGAGGCACCAGAATCAAGGAGCCAACCCTGTGCATTGTTCACACTTTTCTTTCCCTTACATTGAGTACATCCCACAAAGTGGGTCGAAATAGCATTGCAAAAATGTACAAGTGATACCAGATCACTACGACTACTGTGCGCACTACTGATACCAACTAGTTGAGAGCAGCGCTGTAGGTTTGCATCAGCTTGGGAAGGCAGGTCAAGGTATGGTACTTGCCTGTCATCGTGGAACGATCCAAGAGAGACGTCATCCGGGACGTCCTCAACCTTTGCAGCTTCGGCAATATTGTTGTCAACATCATTACCGAATAGAGAGGTCATGTCTTCCATACCGTCATCAGATCCCCAGTCCATCTCTACATCTTCATCAGGATCAACGCTGTGAGAGCGTTTAGAAGAAGTAGGAGAAGGACGTCCGGCTCCTTCATCTTCCGAATCGTCCTCCAGAACTCGCTTGGATGAGGAACCAGGCTTCGAGATACGATCCTGGAGCAAACGATTGGCGGTGGACGTGACAATCTGTTTGAAGGGCTTGAGATACCGCGCCGTCTTAGTGGCACCAAATTTGTCAGCAAGGGAACGCGCTTCACCGACATCATCAAATACTGACTGAGACGTCTTGAAGCCGGTGAAGGACTGCATAGCAGCCGGGTTCTTCTTGACAGCTGGCTGAGGGACAGTGCTGTCGCAAGACTTGTCCCAGTGACCGGTGAAGTGAGCTGGGGGCGGTGATCCCATAGCATGAACAGGAGGGGCGCTGGCGATTTCGGCACGCAAGGAGTTGTTAACCGCGTTCAATGCGATACGTTCCCTGCGGTCGGTGATCAAGGAATAAGGACGAATAGGAGCGGGGGAAGCTATGACAGAGGCATAAGATGCCAGATGAGAGTGACCATGCGACTGATTGTTACCACCGTTGTTACCGCCGGCGTGGCTGGGACCCTGGTGCTGGTTGATACCACCGTGGGTACCACGCTGCTGCTGCTTCTTCTTCTTACCGTTGTGCTGGTTTGAAGAAGGACGTTGCTGCTGCTGCTGTGGTTGTTGCTGTTGGCCACGCTGCTGCTGTCCACGCTGCTGACGTTGCTGGGGTGGACGCTGCTGCTGACCAAAGGATGGCTCGCAGTAGCCAGCACGCTTGACCGCAGAGAGGCGGCTAGCAAGCTGAGGGTTCTGGCACTCGTATTCGATCATGATGGCCTCATGAACGTCGGCAACGGTGAGGGCGCTAGTGCTGTCAGGATCCCTGGTAAAGTCATGAAGTGACTTGGAGGAAGCGGCGTCCCATTCGGGAGGAATAGCTGCAATGAGAAGGAGGGCTTTAATCAACTCGGGGAGTTCAACCCCGACCTCAGCAAGACGTTCAATTTAATGTTTGAACTTGGCGATGCCAGCCTGGGGATGGCTAGTGGTGAGCCGGAAGGACACCAGTTTGACGAAGTCACCATAAATGGCAGACAAGGTTGGTTCGCCATAGGTGGTGACAATGGTGGACCAGGCTTTGGCAGCGTCCATGTCCTTGAGAGGTTCAAAGACTTCCCTTGTAGAGGTCAATTGAATGATACCCATCAGTTGGAGGTCTTTCTCCTCCCACGCTTCCAGTGCGGTATTGTACGTCGTGATCTGGGCATCAGTAGGGTCTGCCCGATCAGGTTCGTCGTCAGAACCAGGTGCAACTGCAGGCGTAGCTGCCGCACCAGGGGAAGGAGTGACGGTAATGACCAAAATGATCTCCCCCAGAGGATACGTTGGCTTCTTAGCTGCACCAGTGAGGTGACGATAAAGGCCTTGAGCCTTGGTAACAGCTTCCATTTCGCCGTGGTAGGTCTGGCGGAAACCAGTGCCGTCGAAGCGACCGGAGAAGAATTTTTTAACGTCGAACATGGTAGTAAGAGGTTAGGTTTGGTGTTGGATCTAGAAAAGACAGCATTAGCATGCGTCTAATCAACACAGGGAGCAGCCATCAAGGCGCTATGCTCAACGAGGAGCATTGGATCCTTTAGATCTGATGTCGTCGAAGGACGTACATCAATGCCATAGATCGATCACTCAATTAAGAGGTCGATGGCAACATGCAGGTCTAGCCTAGCTAGCCGATGACAGCGGCCTAGGGGCGCTCGTCGCTAACAGCAGCCTAGGGGCGCTCGTTATTGTAGTCGGGCTAACCGGGGCCCATAACCTGATGAGCCGGCATGACGCCTAGCACAGAGGACTACAACATGGCTATACTACTACTTACCAGAGAGGAGTTTAGAGAGTTAGAGGCAAGACGTAGAAGCTCAAGCACACTATAGATTCAGGTAGAGAACTACGAGCTTATATACATGTAGAGACTATATAAATACCATATAAGGACGACAATGAAAATTGTACATATGTTCATAAGTAGAAATGATAAATGGAACAATAGTCCCGCATAATATGATGGTGGGAAGTATGAACCGGGACTTCGGATATACCGTGATCTAATTATAGTCCACGGATTCAACATCGTTGACCATCTGAAGAGGTCCGAAGCCACACCCCATCCTAACAGCCGACTTTTCAACTTTCTCAAAACACTCTTTGCTGATGCTCAGAAAGTTCTCAAATAGCAACGCAATCCGGCTCATAATGCCATCATTCAGCTCTACTACCGACCATCCTTCGCTACCAAGAAGAACGGTAAACACAACCTGGTGTCTGGTAGCACGGGTACTACGTCTGGTCCATCAGGATCTACTCCAGGCACTCCTGTTAATACAGGTACGTCCAATTCTAATTTGACATCTGATGTCACTACTAATCAGTCTAATCTGTTGGCAGGGCTATCTACTATGTTGAACATACCCCAGCCACCTAAAACAGCTGACTTGGCTGTATACCTCCTATGGCTCGTTGATGAGAACTCAAGAGCTACAGGAAACGGCCGATTCGGTATCCGTCTTGTTGACGGTCCATTATGTGTACGCACTGCCCGAGGAATCCGCTTCTTCTACCTCAGATCACCCCCCTCTCGTCGAGGAGCATCTCCTATGCATCGCCATCAATACCAACTCATATTCATTGAATTGGTACTGACTCCCGGCCTCTATCGCTCGTATATTGCAGCCCATCCACTTCCCGAGTTGCCAAATGCGCTCATCACATCTTACCCCGGTGATTTTGCGAATGTCAACGTTCAAGACCTCGCTGAGTTCTTCAGAACTCAATCTATCACTATCTCTGACGTCGAGGACGCCGCCTACTATGCAGCCTGCTGGTTGAGTGATGCTTCATTTAAGGACATCGACTCTAATATTGCTCTAAATGAGCTGAGACAAAAGCTTGCCCCCCAGCTCATTTCTCCCGGTATCCCCGCTGGATACGACGAGAACCTCTACCAACCCGACGGTACGACGGTAGCCGTTGTTTCTACCGTAAATTTCACCATCCCAGGAGTCCCGACAACTTCTACACCCGTTACATCAAGCTCAGGTGTTACCACTGCTTCGCCTACGGCTCCCGACACAACTAACGATGTTCCTGTCGAATCCAACGTTGGTTGAGCCCCGTCTGGCAGTTCCATCGCTCATAGCGCGTCTAACGAAGGCGAAGATGTTACCATTACAGACGCCACGCTGGAATCTGCCACCGAGTAATTTTGCCTCGATACTCACCTTGTACGACCACAAGGTCAACTCAGTACGTTCTATACTCGGTTTCTTTTCGATTCAACTTTTAGAGTTTCATCTGATGGGGGAGGGTGTAACGCCTCCTACCCGATTCGGGCACGGCGTGGGGCATAGGTTATTCTACTCTACAGTATATAAACCCCGCATAGTGTAGCTAATTACTTATCTTTTACTTTACTTGTCTTTGTACATACCATCGGTGATAAACCCTTGTCGTGTTCATTTACGAGTGAGTCTGAGAGCGGGCCCGTCACAAGGCCCTCCGGCTCGGGCTGTTTCTTCGGTTTGCTCGGCGTGGTGACGACCCTACCCGCCGTTTGGGTACTGAAAGAACTTGTTGAATGACCTGTAAAAGTGACCTAAAAGATTGGTTCTTACCGTCGAGCTGGGGTAGACTTTTGACTGGCGCCTACCCCAGTTGTCTTTGTTCCGGGAGATTTTTGCGCCGCTCTTTTCGGTTGTATTTGTGAATTTAATATGATGACTGCCTTTCCCTGAGCCGGGAGCCTGCTCGAATAATTTAAATACCGAATGTAGGCTAGAACAAGAGACTTGCCTTGTTGTGCGTGCAGAAGTATTATCACAAGTATCTATCTTTGCTCGTGTAGTTCCCTGTGACTGTTTAGCTTGCTTGGTCGCCGTGTAAGACACGGAGGTTGGGGAGCTGAGAAACACCGGTAAAGATCATGGATGTGAACAATAGAAAGTGAAGCTCACTGTCCAGGCAGGGCTAGTTTCTGGGCAATAGGTTTCAATGAGTCTGGTTGAACTTTGGTCTCCTGCACTCTAGAATGTTGTCCTCTGATGCGGCGTGTCTCTTCCACAGATTTTTGCGCGGTGGTTTCATGACGTCTATCTAAAACTCCAGTTCAAATGTCAACCAGGGTACGCATGTGACAAGTATAGAGCACACACGCCTTTTTCTTCCGTGTGGGCCAACACACGTTCCACAGATAGATCCACAAATAAGGAGGTTGACAGGTAGGCTGGCTGAGGAATTGAAGAGCAAGATTCATCCAGTTCCTCCGAGTCCCCATGCTGATTTGAGTCTTCCAAGTCTTCATCGCCATTCATGTCCTTTAGCTCCACAATCCTTTGAGCATGAGGATCACCTGGACCAAAAACTAAATTATGCTGGACAAAGTAAAGAGGGAGGACGGTACGTACCCCATATCAACTCAGGATACCCGTGATCTTGAGCATATTGCTTCCCATCAATGTCATAGCTTTTGGTGTGCAAGTGACTCTCGACCATATTATATTCAAACGTATGCCAAAATGACCCAACCCACATCTTGATGTCCAGCTTAGGTATGCGCGACTGCTCCCAATCCTTCTTTGAAATCATGGTCTTTCCTTTTGGATCCCATGACCAGTAGAATAATGGGCCAGAGGGGGGATGAGGTATACAGTACATTCCGTTGATGTACTCGACGTGTAGGGGGGGAACAAAGAGGTACGCGGGTGCAGGACAGGGTTTGAGACCACGTGAGAAGTTGCCAGCAATGGAAAATCCGATTTCATCGATGAAACCTGGAACATGATATCAGGGGGACGTGAATATGCCAATGAGGACAAAGATTTGTGGGGCACGTACATGTTGGCCAGTCGCTATCCTTATCAGACTGGCAAAGGTATGCGGCTCGGAGTCGATTTCGGTCCTCCAATGGAAGGCGCAACGAGAAGTATAGGTTGAGTCGGGTGTTGTGGGTATCATGAAATTGAAAGTTGACACGTGAAGGGACTAGTCGAGTTAGAAGTGGAGGGGATGAATAGAATACATGCCCACCTTTCTCGGAATAATCGACGTCGATGTTATGGCTCCGATTTTCAAAACACCACTCGGGATGTGGAGTGGAAGGGAAGTGGGCTTGAATTTTACTTTCCCAGCGGTCGAAGACAGCTCCGAATGTCAGTCGGCCGCAATGCACAAAGTCTTTTTGGTCTTCATGGTCTTCTCGGCCGGTTGTTCCCAATGATGCAATCAGGTACATGAAGTCACCAAAGATGTTTTCAAAGTAGGCGGTGATCTCGTCGGCATCAAGTTGGAGAAGCGGCCCTTCAGGAAGTGGGATGGGTGTTCTGGAGTAGTCTTCATATAGTTGTTTGATGGAGACGGAAGCATCATAGTGCCAAGACCGTGTTTTGAGATTGAATGTCCAGTCCAACCAGTCTGACGAAACCTGTTGTGCTATTTTTAGCTTGCCAAGACTCACAGGATTAGCCAACTCACTGGAATCCTCAGTGACTTGTCGGCACGGAGCGCGGATACTGCAAGACACCAAAGGCACTTTCAGGGGTGTATGGATGCAGGTTGAAGTACTTACTTTTGTATAGAACAGGTATTCAAACACAGGGCGCTGTGTGTAAAAATATTGATCTGCAAACTCCCCTCCATTGACTAGATCTGGGAACCTCGAGTAGTGAGCTTTTTCGACAAGCCACGCCCCGAAACTCTTCCTACCTTCATAGAGGATAAAAGTTGGCATCTCTGCCCTCATCAATCCCAGCATCTGAACAAGCCGGGATGACCTAGATGCCAACGTTGGAATGTCAAACCTTGATACCTAGTGCGCACCAAACCCACCTGTAAGTCGAATATCTTTCATAGAAATGTTTCCAAAGCTGAAGCACGTCATATTAATTCTCTCCTCAATAGATAGCTCAGCCAACACTCACCAGACGTGTAGTGTTTGTGTCCTTCTTGTCCTTTGGCTCGAAAGTCACAACAGTAGCTGTGTTATTGTGCGGGTATATTGTGGCAGCATGAAACTTCTTGATAACTGTGACTCTTGCTACTTCACCATTCCAAGGTATTTTGCTTTCCACCAGGGGCTCTCTGATTGCCACTTTCATCTCTTGTGACCAAGTCAGCTCTCGAAGAAAGACATCACCCTCGAAAATCTCCCTATACCGCTTTTGTTTTGGCTGAATAACAAGTGTTTCAAGCCAGTTTATCAATCAAGAGATTCAATGCGTACCATGACTCGATTCTCCTCTTCTTCCTGGCAGGTTGCGCAACTGATATAGTTTTGATAAACATCTCCTTCGACATGTTGAAGCACACTATTGTGACCGATTCTCGTATGTCTGGCACGTGAGAAAAAGCTGGATGTCATAGTCGAGTGAGAGAGGTAGGAAAGGGAAAGCAAGTAAGAGGGCAGTTCACAACGCCGTCTGTATATGTGACTGTGCGCTTCTCAGCCTCGTTGCCTATGCGTGGTCCTGCTTGATAGCGCCCATGAACCTTGATTCACGAACCAGATACTTCTTTTGAAAGATCATTGGTCGGACTGGCGAATGAGAGATTGATCAATCGCCGATTTATGCTACAAGGACCGCCCGGCGAGAATTACCTTACCTTATCCCCGCGCAATACACATACTGGAGAGGTTCTGAACAGTAGACACAAATGTGAGAGTTCCCTCTGTTGTTTTCCTGTCGCGCGGCGAACACGATGAACGAAACCATCAGTCTGTCAATCGAAGGTTTGACGAGTCGGAACACATGCCTTACCCTCGTACCTATGTTCCGGTCAGCCGCCCGTTCCTTGATCAGGCCCTAATAGAAGCGTGATATGTAGTGGAAGGATTCAATGCATGCAAAGTGATTATTGCGCATTAAGTCCCGTGAACGAGCGCTCATTCAATGTTCTGTGTCGGTTGAATTTTCGAGCGAAGACTCAGACATTACACTGAAAGAGTGAGAAGTCGAATACCACGACGGGCAACTGACTACTCACAATGAACGTGATATCAAAGCAGCATTGCTGCTCAAGGAATCGATCAGAACGGAAGTATGCGGGGTAAACCCTTTTATATTCTGATCATAGCTCTCGGGCGCATTACGATGATCGTTGATGCTCCACTGTTCAACAGCATCGCCGATATCACCATCCCGATACGCGTTTTCTGAGCATCCGTTCGAAGCACGAATTATGGTAGATAAACAGGGCACTAGCATTGTAATCGAGAAATAAACAAACCAACTTAGCCCTCTACTAGGTTACGAGACGAAGTATTAGTTTCTGAGATTCGGTTTGGCAAGAAACACTGGGAATTGGGAGGAAGTTCCGAGAGAAAGTCCCATTTCCACTGAAATATCAGCACCGCTGAAATAAACGTGACTTTACACGCGTAAAGAGACTCACGAAATGGCCCATCAAGGGAGACTCCATTTCATTTCAAGAAAAGTCATCGCTTTCTACCCGGGGCTCTCTGATCGCCACTTTCATCTCTTGCGACCAAGTCAGCTCTCGAAGAAAGACATCACCCTCATAAATTTCCCTATACCGCTTTTGTTTCGGCTGAATAACAAGTTTTCCAAGCCAATCCATCAATCAGGAAGTTCAATGCATACCATGACTCGACTCTCCTCTTCTTCTTGGCAGGTTGGGCAACTTATGTATTTCTGATGAAGATCTCCTTCGACATGTTGGAGCACACTATTGTGACCGATGCTCGTATCTTTGGCACCTGAGAAAAAGCTGGTTGTCATAGTCGGGTGAGCGAGGTAAGGTGAGAGGGAAGCCCACAGCGTCGTCCGTATATGTGACGGTCAATTCATCAGCCTCGTTGTTTACGTGTGGTTCTGTTTGATAGTGCCTATGAACCTTGATCCACAATCAGACACTTCTTCCCAACGAATGCTGGTCGGACTGGCGAATAAGAGATTGACAAATCGCCGAGCCTTGCTAAAAAAACATCCGGTGAGGAGTGCCTTGCCTTGCTCCTGCGCGAAACACATACCAGAGAGGTTCTGAGCAGTAAGCACAAATGCGAGATTTCCCTCTGATGTTTTTCCCATTGCACAGCAAACACGTTGGACAAAACGATCAGTCCTGTCAATCAAAGGTTTGATAGATTAAAACTCGTGCCTTCCGCCCTCACCCCCATGTTCTGGTCAACCGCCAATTCCTTGATCAGGCCCCAATAAAAGTGCGATATGTAGTGAAACGTTTCAATGTGTGGGAGGTGATTATTGCGTATTAAATCCCATGCTCAAGCGCTTATTCAACGTCCTGTGTTGATTGAGGTTCCGAGCGAAGACTCAAACATTCTACTGAAAGAGTGAAATGTGAGAAGTCGGATACAACGACGGGCAACTAATTACTCACATAGAGGATGTGATGTTAGAGCAGAACCGCCCAAAGGATCGGTCAGAATGAAAGAATGCGTAGCAAACGTTGTTGGTCGCTGATCGTTGATGCTACATTTTTCAACGAGGCAATGCAGGATCGCCGATATTATCACCTCAATACACGTCTTCTAACTTGTAAGCATACGCTCAAAGTGTGAATTATGGTAGATGCACGGGGTTAGTATTATGAAGAAGAGACAAACGCACCGATTCTCTCCACGAATGATGATCCAAAGTAATAGTTTCTGAAGTTTTAAACACTGGGAGTGGGGAGGAGCTCCCGTGAGAAAGTCCCATTTCTACCGAAACGCCAGCGGCGCTGGAAAGAAATGTGACTTTGCAGACGTAAAGAGACCTTACAAGATGGCTCGTCAAGGGACTCGGGAGACGCCGTTTCATTTCGAGAAATGTCAACGGGCACAAAAGATGTTTATGATCGGCCATCTGACTGAAGGCAGCGAAACACGCCCTGATTGTGGCGCTATACACTGCTGGCCAACCAGGTTTTTACGCCCGCAATTATTGGGGTAAAAGGCTTCGTGAAAGATGTGGATTTGCGACCAAATTCACGGGCGTCAAAGCCAATTTTTATTAGCGCGCAAAACAGTCAAGAAAAAGGTTACTTTTTTTCGAGCGAAAAACGTGACGTTTTTCTGGATTTTCGCCTTTTTACGCTCGTAAAAACGCTTCCGAGATTTATCCGGGACAGTTTTACGCTCGCAAAAGTCTTCTTTTTGCCTCGTGTATTTCGTGTGTTTTTGCGCGCTCGAAAATATCTTTTTGACGCCAGTGAATTTGGCCGCAAAATGAAATGTTTTACGAAGCCTTTTACCTTGCTAATTTCGGCTGTAAAAGCATGGTTGGGCAGCAGTGATAACATTAATTAGTACCTTAAACCAGATCGAGCATACGAATAATTTCATAGCCACTTTACCTCCCTACCAAACGCCGACACTTCTGTGCTGTACAGAACTTTTCGTTCTGAAAGCAACTGTAGAGAGAGTCTTGAAGCAAGAGCGTCCGAGATCTGGAGAGTCCAAAGATTGTTCCTTTTTGTAAGTATCAGACGGCGCAGAGCAAGCCGTGATTGTCTCAATTCACATAAGAAAAGGCGATAGATGGAGGTAGTCGTGGCTTGACATACATTGCCTAATCCTTGGCTCATCATCAGTTTTGTTCGGTATCTACCAGGCCCATTCACCCATATCCAACACGCTAGTACTCCTTGCCAACGCCCTCAGCATAGGATCCATATTTCCCTCCCCTTGGCCTAGCCATCCCATACTGCCACAAGGATGTCCGAACTCCTCTCTCGACCGCCGAAAGTATCGTGCCCTTATCCGCACTTCACAAGTGAGGTGTGCCCACCTGGTAGCTTCATCAAAGTCATAGAGTTAAGATGATCGGTAAACGTACAACCAATTGGTGGAGCCTCTAGCGACACGACACGACGAGCATGATGAAGAGTCAGAGTAAATGTGAAGTTGCCCCGCTACTATGTGATCCGGTTAATTCGACGAATATTCACCACCAAGCAACTTGTTTATTGTAAGATCGAGTGGATTGGTATAGTATAGACCCAAGGCGGCCCAGTACTCTGTACTCTTCCACAAATTGAACTACCTCTGGTCCCAACGCTGGTCAAATTGAGGAATAGATGCCGACGATATTGATATCGCCACTCCCACCGAACGTGCCAGAGAGCATAGATATACGTGTCATTATGAGATGATAAAAAATGTTACAATCTTAGATCAGCAAAGCTGAATCTTTCCATCAGCAGAATAGACGTACTTGTCATGGCGCGGATTTATTGAGGGACTAATAGGGCTATACGACCCCTTCACCGCCGGCGGACCATGCCATAGTTGTACTGGGCCCTATCAGGACAGCGTATTCCCCCGTCCTCCGACCATCTGTCTCGTTCGCAACGTCTCTATTCAGGCCAAAGGTTCCATCAAATGCCTTCGAATTTCTTCAGCTCCTCCTTGCCTATGCGAGGATCAGATCTAAGGAGGCTAACTTTGCAACGCTGCCTACCGAGGTCTCCTTCTAGGATGGCATCGGTGTGTGATGGGAACGGAGTAGCGCCAGGTTTGGAGTGGGCGGGAAAGTCGGCGGATGTTTTGTAGGCGTCATGAACACTGCAGCGAAATGGGAAGGGTTAAGTTGTGAATTGGAGCACCTGTGCTGCTATTCGTGGCCGCCGGTTATACGGGGATTTTTGTGTGCACCATAACTTTAGTCGGCTGGACTGGCTTGAACTTTGAAGTATTGCTTGAGAGTGGTTCATTGTAGTCAAAGGAAGTACCGTGATTGATGATACCATCGGTCACTTCAGCCCACACGAACACATTGATTAGCATGGAAAGATTAAGATAGGTGAGGCACGCACCTATTATCGACACAGTGCACATTTATCTGGTCTTCAAAAGCCTTGCCGTGTTTGAATCCAACGTGTCCAATGTGTCGTTATCCGTCCGACTGTAAAGCCCTGCTCAAGTCTCCAGATTTCCAGACGCCGAATCTTTTTCGAAAAGAGACAGAGAATAAATCTTCATTTGGATTGTTGTCATTGTGGTGGTGTGCAGAAAAGCAACGTGGGAATGTTGAATCCATGGACTATTATTAGATCCCAGTATATCTGAAGTCCCGGTTCACTCTTCCCGCCATTGTATTATGCGGGACAATGCATTTGCTATTGTTCCATTTGTCTATTGTTCACTATGCTCATATGTACAATTTCTATTGTCCACAGTCCTCCTTATATGGTAGTTTTATTGTATCTTCATGTATATAAGCTTGTAGTTCTCTACCTGAATCTACAGTGTGCTTGAGCTTCTACATCTCGCCTCTATCTCTCTAAACTCCTCTCTGGTAAGTAGTGTAGCCATGTTGTAGTCCTCTGCGCTAGGTGTCATGCCAGTTCATCAGGTTATGGGCCGTGGTTAGCCCGACTACAATGACGAGCGCCTTGATGGCTGCTGTCAGCGACGAGCCCCCCTAGGCTGCTGTCATCGGCTAGCTAGGCTAGACCTGCATGTTGCCATTGACCCCTTTATTGAGTAATCGATCTATGGCATTGATGTACGTCCTTCGATGACATCAGGTCTCAAGGATCCAATTCTCCTCGTTGAGCATAGCGCCCTTTATGGTTGCTCCCTGTGTTGATTAGACGCATGCTAATGCTGTCCTTTCTAGATCCAACACCATACCTAACCTCTTACTATCATGTTCGACATTAAGAAATACTTCTCTGGTCGCTTCAACAGCACCAACTTCAAACAAGTTTACGTTGGCGAGATAGAAGCAGTTACCAAGACCCAGGGTCTCTATGGTCATCTCACTGGCAAGGAACCACGTCCCTCCATGCCTCTTGGCTGCATTACTAGCCCCAATGGGGTTACTCCTATTGTCCATGACACTGTTACTTCTGAGGAGCATGCTGCATGGCAAAAGGAAAGTCTTGCCTGGGACAAGGAAGATCTCCAGCTCATGGAGATCATTCAGATCACCACCACCAATGAAGTCTTCAATCCAATCAAGGACATGAACACCCAAAAGGCTTGGGAATGGCTGAACAATACATATGGCGGGCCTACTTTGTCTGCCATCTATAGTGACTTTGTTAAACTTGTCTCTTTCAGACTTACCACCTCTCATCTCCAAGCCGGCATCACCAAGTTCAAGTCCTACATTGAACGACTCTCCGAGGTAGGAGTGGTTCTTCCCGAGTTGATCAAGTCCCTCTTGCTCATTGCTGCTATTCCTCCTCAATGGGATGCCGCCTCATCTAAATCCCTTCATGACTATGTTAGGGATCCTGAGGATGACCCCATTACCATTGCAAAAGTCCATGATGCCATCATGGTCAAGTATAAACGTCAGAACCCTCAGCTTGCCAACTGCCTCTCTGCAGTCAAGCGTGCTGGTAACTGTGAACCATTGTTTGGTCAGCAGCAGCAATGTCAGCAGCGTGGGTACCAGCAGCAGACCAACACTCGCTCACCACAGCAACACCAATCTTCAAACCAGAACAAGGGTAAGAAGAAGAAGAAGCAGGAGTGTGGTACCTGCAGTGGTATCAACAGCACCAGGGTTCCGGCAACGCCGGCAGTAACAACAGCGGTAACAATCGGTCTCATGGTCACTCCCATCTTGCGTCCTACGCATCTGTTGCTGCTTCCCCTCCTCCTGTCCGTCCTTACTCCTCAATTACTTACCACAGGGAACATATTGCGTTGAACGCAGTCAACCTCCTTGCACGCCGAGATTGCCAGCACCCCTCCTAGCCGTGCTAGGGGATCACCGCCCCCAGCACACTTCACTGGCCACTGGGATAGGTCTTGTGACAGCACCATTGCTCCCGCTGTCAAGAAGAACCCAGCTGCCATGCAGTCCTTCACCGGTTTCAAGCCCTCTGAGTCAGTATTTGATGATGTACGTGAAGCACGTTCACTTGCTGACAGACTTGGTGTCCCTAAGATGGCGCGGCATCTTGAACAGTTCGAACAGATTGACACGTCTGCCACCAACTGTTCACTCCAGGACTGTATCACACAGCCTCATGTGTCCTCGTCCAAGTGAGTTCTGGAGGACAATTCGGAAGATGAAGGAGCCGGACATCCTTCTTCCACTTCTTCTAAGTGTTCTCGTAGCGCTGATCCTGATGAAGATGTAGAGATGGACTGGGGATCTGATGACAGTATAGATGACATGACTTCTCTATTCAGAAATAATGTTGACAACGATATTGCCAAAGCTGCAGGAGTAGAGGACATCCCGGATGATGTTTCTCTTGGATCTTTCCACAATGACAGGCAAGTTCCATATTTTGACCTGCTTTCCCAAACTTATGCAAACCTACAGCACTGCTCCCAATTAGTTGGTATCAGTAGTTCGTGCAGTGGTAGTAGTGATCTGGAATCACTTGTACAATATTGTCATGCAATCAGTTCCCACTTTGTGGGGTGTACTCAATGTAAGGGAAAGAAAAGTGTGAACAACACACAGGGTTGGCTCCTTGATTCTGGTGCCTCCTCTCATTTCACGAATGACATAAATGATTTTGCTGAATATGAATCGCTTGATGGTCCTATTGTAAATACTGCGAATAAGGGCAACCCTATACAGATCAAGGGTAAAGGCACTGTCTTCATTAAGCATAACATTGAAGGACATGAGGGGAAACTTACTGAGCATGTATTGTGTCTCTATCCTGTCTATTACATACCGCAATTGGATATATGTTTGCTATCCATGGAAGAGTTCCTTCAAGATGGTCTATCTATTTGTGGAAACGTGAAGAAGTTATCCTTCTACTCATCACAGCGACGACAGTCGCTTGTTTCCTATCCTCATATGCCTGGTCAAACCATTTATTGGGTACACTTGCGGAAAGCATCTGCTGAGGTTTTAATGGCTAAGTCAGTCATTTACAACGTTGACTACGATATATTGCGCACAGACACTTTGGGCATCCATCGGATAAAGCCTTGAACAAAGCTTGAAAACATATGCAAGGTTTCCCACTTGACCTTAAGATGCCTACTAAAAAGACACCTTTGTGTTGTGGTTGTGCTGAAGGCAAGATGCATGATAAATCATTCCCCAACTCTACTACTAGAGCTTCTAAACCATTTGAACGCATACATTTGGATCTGAAGTTGTACCCGGTTGAATCGTATCACCAGTACAAGTACTACATCTCTTTTCTCGATGACTGCATGTCCTACATTTGGACCTCCAAGCTCAAGACGAAAGACAAAGCAGTACCCGCTTTGAGGGACTTCCTTACTATGGTCAAAACACAGTTCAATGCTGTTGTTAAGACCTGGATGTCTGATGAAGGGGGAGAGTACAAAGGAGATAAGTTCAATGCAGTACTGAAAGAGTATGGGATCCAGAGGGATCAAAGCATACCGTATACACCACAACAAAACAGTTGTGCTGAACGGTTCAACAGGACTATTCACGAGAAGGCTGAAGCTCTTCCCTTTGAAGCTTGCATGCCTCAGTCCTGGTGGGAATTTTGCCATGTGCATGCCGTTCATCTCTACAATTGCACTCCTGTCCAACATTTGAGCTGGTGAACTCCGTTCGAAGTGCTTTACGGCAAAGCACCCGATGTTTCACATCTCCGAGTTATGGGTTGTGCAGCCTATGTCTTCATTTCTGAAGATCGTAGGAAGAATAAGCTTGCTCCTTGTAACAAGTTAATGACCTTCATTGGCCACCAGGAAGGGATGAAAGGCTTCCTGTTCATGCAAAGCAATGATTCTGTATTCAAAGGTAGTACTGCACTATTCAATGAGATGCTGTATACTAAGTGTCCTAATGCCAAAACTCATGGCTTCACACCTGTTGGTAGTGAACCATTTACTTTGAGTGAAAATCCCAACATTCCTTCGGAAGATGAAGACTCTGAAGACTCTGATGACGATTGGGACAATACTTCGTTTTCAGATCTCAGACGTCACTCCAAACCTTCTAAGAGATCAGAACCTCAGGTTGACAAACCTGCAGGTGGCCCTGCGCCAGGGGATGTGCCACTCAATCTGGTCCTGCAATGCCTCCAGGCAAACCCACTGTTCCTCCGCCTGCACCAGCAGCGGATGGTTCACGCTGGTCTTCGGGGCAGCGGAAGGGTACAATGCAACCTGGTAATATATTTGGTGAAAAGCAGAACCCAAATAAACCCTCAGATATTGTTCGCAACTTAGAGAACAAAAATACTTGGAGAAATGTCACTGGGGATAAAGAACCTCTGCATCCAGTTGACCATCCTAGCTCTTCACGATCTAGGAAAGGCAAAGGTGGTAAAAAGGGGATTCCTGGTCCACTTCTGCCTCTGCCTGCTCCAAAACCCAGTGGAAGCACTGAGTTGCATGAGGAAGAAAGCATAGTCAAAAGACTTACCCAAAAGGGGGGAGTAGGATTCGTGATTTACCTGCTGAACAATGCCGTTCCAGTTCACAATTTGCTTCCAACATCCAATACTCCTGATTTCTCTAACATCAGAGAGTGGACACTCCGCGATATTCTAAAGTTGCCTGTTGAGCAACAGAAGGAATGGAAGAATGCTTGCCATGAAGAACTTGAGGCACTTCATAAGCGCAAGGTCTTTGAACTCTGTGACTTGCCTAAAGGTTGCAAAGCCATCAAAAATAGATGGGTCTTCGATGTAAAGAGAAAGCAAGACTTGTTGCTAAAGGTTTCTCTCAAGTTGAAGGGGTTGACTTTGATGAGATCTTCTCGCCAGTTGTTTGTTATGAGACTGTTCATATGATGCTTGCTCTCGCAGCTCTCAAGAACTGGTACATCACCTCTGTTGATGTCAAGAACACCTTTCTTTATGGCGATCTTGTTGAGGAGATTTACATGGAACAACCTGAAGGCTTCAAAGTCAAGGGCCAAGAACGTAAGGTACTACACCTGTGTCATGCATTATATGGACTGAAGCAAGCTGCCCTTGAGTGGTGGTGAACCCTCAGCCCGTCCATGGAAGTGCTGGGCTTCAAACACCTGACTTCTGATGCTGGACTCTTCATCTGTGAAGATTCAAAGAGTGGTGAGGTTGTGTATGCGATCATCTATGTTGACGATGCACTCTTCATGGGTCCTAACAAAGCTTTTGTTGACAAGAAGAAAGCCGAGTTCATGGCTCGATGGGAATGCCGTGATATGGGCAATGCTAGCGAGTTTCTTTGCACGAGCATTTGTCGTGATGGCAGAAAGGTCATGATCAAACAGAGAAGGAATATCTAAAGAGAGTCCTTGAATGTTTTGGGATGTGGCTGAGTATATGGCACTGTCGGATTGCAGTCGTCAAGCTTCCTGGATAAGATTGCTACTCTCTGAACTTGGAATTGACTTAGGTCCTATTCCAATCTGCAGTGACAATCAAGGCTCTATCTTCATTGCATCTAATCTGGTTCAAGAACGCTGAACCAAGCACATTGATATTTGATATCATTATATTCGATCGTGTGTTGAAGATGGCAAAGTTGAATTGTTCTTCATTGAAGGAGTCTATAATCCTGCAGACATGTTCACAAAGAATCTCGGTCATGAGAAGTTCTTACAGTTCAGAGATCACCTTGGACTTGATTACTATTCGTCCACTTGATTTGCTCAAATGCGCTTTCAGCTGCACTTGGTGAGGGGGTGTGTTGAATCTGTGGACTATTATTAGATCCCGGTAAATCTGAAGTCCCAGTTCACTCTTCCTGCCATCGTATTATGTGGGACAATACATTTGCTACTGTTCCACTTAACTATGCTCATATGTATAATTTCTATTGTCCTCCTTATATGGTAGTTCTATTGTATCTTCATGTATATAAGCTCATAGTTCTCTACCTGAATCTACAGTGTGCTTGAGCTTCTACGTCTCGCCTCTATCTCTCTAAACTTCTCTCTGGTAAGTAGTAGTGTAGCATGTTAGTCCTCTGCACTAGGCGCCATGCCGGCTCATCAGGGAAAGGAGCACATTCAATTTTCTTAGTAATTCCGATATGACGCCATGCTGATCGGCTGAGGTTCAGTCACCAGACGCCAGCAGAGCCTGACCCTTTTCTCCTCAACGCTCATGAAAGACCTCAAATTCAGGTCTGCACTCTGTCATCCACCAGAGATTGCGCCCACCCCCTCAAGTCTGGGTGTTAGGATTGTGTGGATATGACAGCCCAGACAGAAGTCCGAGTGGAAGGGATGGAAGTTGACGTGCCGGAATGGACTTGTCAGAGTTGGAGAGAAATTTTGATGACCAGAAGGCTGAGCAGATGGTCAGACAATAGTCGAAGGTTTCGCCAACGACACTGTTGAGTTGAGTTGTCCTTGACCGGAAGGGAGAGGAAGATAAAGAGAGAGAGGAGATAGAGATAAAGAGACAGAATGAGACGAATGAGATAAAGTGGAAACCAAGTTGGTTTTGATTCTGAGGAATACAAGTTGTGAAGTATCTAGCTTATATATGTATTGATCTCCGGGACCTCTGAAGGGGTTCCGGCAATGATAGTACCAGAGGTGAGTCAAGAGCAGGAGAGAATGTATACACAGTACGGAATCTGAGACGGAGGGCAAAGTCCCAGAGTCGGAGATGAATCGGAAATGAAATGTCAGAATGGAATGTACAGGATGAGTCATAGTAGAATGGAAAGCGGAATCTTGGAATGCAGAGCCTACAGACTACTCAGAAATGAACAGTGTATATGTATCTCCAATCTGTAAGTACCGGGGACATGACATCAGAATCTGATGTCATGTTCCAAAAGGGATCGTGAAGGAAAGAGAAAGCATAAAGTAGATTCTGAGACTCGGAATCTGTGGAAGGTGGAAACACACCTTCAGAAACCCTGGAACCAGCATGGATGTAACACTGGGCCTCATAGCTATTTTTCTGCTCATCAAGCCCATGAAGAGGAGCAAAGCTTAGTTCTACCATTCTAACCATTCGCTATTGTTTTTCTTCCCTTCACCAATCATTTTATCCAAAATTCCCAATCTGCCCGCCCAGTCTTCAAATATCTGACTTGTAGACACAGATATCACTGTGGGCTCACTTACATTCCTCAGCTTAAAGCTTTTCCCCGGCAACAAGCCTTTAACACTCCCAGAGCACCTCAGTCAGGTTTTAGCCGGCCCTTGACAATTCCTCGAGCATCTGTCCCCTTTTCTCAAAGTTGGCTCAATTCACAAGCTTATCAACCCTGACTATCACCGTTCATAACCCGTATACACTCAATGCAGCTCCTCCTGCTTGTTGTCATAGATCAGAGATGCCTGGATGCCCACAACCTCCCCAGACCAGTTCAACTATTTTTTACTCTCATTGGGCCTTCGTGCATCAGACTCCAAGTCCTCTATTCTTGCTCTCATCAAAGTCCACCATGTTTAGTCAGTGACGAGTCTGTGTGTAGTCAGACAGGTCCATGTAAGGTCAGTGTAGAGTCAGTGTGAGGTCAGTGACAAGTCCATGGCAGGTCCAAACTGGCCAGTGTTGAGTCCATGATGGTCAAAGTGAGGTCTGTGTTGGTCTGTGTAAGATTCATGTCAAGCCCTGCGTTTTCTGCAAAGTTCAATAGCAATGTATATCAAATCCAGGCTCCATTTTATCCCATATTCATATTAGTGAGTCTGCTGTCATACCTCACTGTAGACACACACTGTAGTCCTCACAGTAGTGTATAAGAAGTAGATACTCTGCATGTATTCCCCAGTCTTGAGCTGGTTTATTCCTCATCAGTATAGAGTTCTCTGTTCTTTGCCTCATTCCCTCTTGTCTGAAAGCTTAGTGCGACACGTCACCAGGTCAGATCTGATGATTGCATGACACTTCCTTTCCCCCCATAGTCTCGACTTCTGCAGTAGCTGCCACTTGTTGTCTTCATATCTTACATTCCTTCCAAGCTCTTGCCTTTCTTGCATAACCAGTACAATTCCCCTCAGATGTCAAGACAAAGAACATCTGGTCCATCCCATCCACTCAACTTCAGGGAGATTAATGATAGTATGACCCGAGAGAAATAGGTTGTAGGTGGGATACAGTTCCATGGAAGTGTAGGACTTATGTTGTAACATGATACCTCCAAATGATACTGCAATGTGGTTGATTCTGATAAAATGAGTTTTTGAATGGACTGCTCGTGATGATTTAATTATTCTGTAATCAACTCAGTCTTTCTAGGTAACCCTGGACCTCTAGTCACCATGAGGCTTGGTGGATGATGAAGGGAGGTCAAAAGCATGGATTAGTTCAGGGCTGGGTTGGGGGTAACATTAGTACTTACTGTTAGATAGTGCCTCCATGTACTATATAATTAGTTCCTGTCTATATATCACGTCTTTTGCCTTTGTGATGTGCATCACCAAGAAACCCAGATGATCCATGACAGGTAAACCAAATATCTTGAGAAACTTGCTCTCAATTTCTTGAAGTTTCTTGAGATGGTGCAAAGCAAATTTTAGGGCTGTGCAATTTTGGCAATATCTCAGAATTAGTGCAAATTTCCAATGTACAGGCCTGGAGTCACTCTGAGTTGTGTTGAGTTGCAGCATGTGAGTTACTTGTGGTTGTCCTAAGTTGTTCATGTTACAGCTGTTCATATAGTGTAACCTGGGAATGGCATGTGGAAGTGTTGCTGGGCATGGTCTGGAGCTGTGGTCTAGGTGCACAGCTCCACTTGCTCCATGGATTCATCAATAGAGATGTTTGAATGAGTGGGAAGAGTGGAAGGAAAATGATAAGTTGTGCATGGGGTAGGGTATCTGTATGGGTACTTGTTGGTGAAGGTAGGGGGAAATTGTAACACTACATATCCAGTGTTTAGCCATAGTATTACAAAGCTTTTATTCTTGTATTCACACCCTAGTAATCTATAATGCTGGCATGCTCTCAAGGCCTCAAGGTCCAGTCCGATAGAAGAACCAGAAGTGTTACATCATATAAACAGGTTGTCTCAGTACCAAAGCACCTTGATTGGAAGCATGATAGTGGTTCATCATCAAAATTCCTCACTCCACCTGCTCCTAGGACCTATTCCTCCACCTCTGACTCGCCTGCTTCTCTGTTGACCTCTCCGGCTTCGGTTCGAGGGCAAGACGGGATACAAACGGTTTCTCTCGAGATACATGATCCAGCTTCCACTTCGTGCTGGGTCTCCCTTTCGATGAAGTGAATGGACACCATCTGGTGAACACTTTCGACTGATTTACCATACGCAACACGGACAATTATCAAGGTTGGTGCGAGGCCCTACGCCCCCATTGAGATCGTTAATTCCCGGGAAAAGGCGGGCAATTGGAGGACTTACGGACATTAGGACTGAAACCACGTTTAGATCAAAAGCCATGATACCTGCAAAGTTCGGATCAAGAATGAGAGGAATTATCATTGACACTATCAAGGTGATTGGATAAAGCAGTCCTGATTCCAGTCTATTTGAAACAATGATGTAAAAACAGACGGCTATCGAGAGGCAGAAACACGTACATGACTGCTACAATTGCCTTGTGCTTTGTGTGTGGCGAGCGCCCAATGTGTTGCCGTGCTTCCCGACTGATCCACCAAATCCTTCCACCTGGATTGCATAGATGATGAGTTTGGGGCCTTTAAAAACCTGTAAGCAACTCACCAGTAAGCATCGACAACATACTATTGAAGATTGCGGTAGCTATCCAACATCCCGTGCCGATCTTCATTGCTGCGAGGTACTGACTCTGAGAGCCTGCACCGAGCAAAATATATGTGGCAAAAACAACCCCTGTTTGGTTTAAAGATGGTAGCAGGCGGCTCGAGCTCATAGGTGTTGGTGGGAAAGATTTGAAACGGGCTTACCGTTAAGCACTAAAGCAACAGCTGAGAGGCTGTATAACAGGATTTTGTTCCATCCCCAGATGACCCAACAACAATGTATCTCGTAATACGACAAGAACTGTCATTTAGGTTGATATGCTATGGTAGTTCACACCAGTACTTACAAGTGTCACATCAGCGAAAGCACTACAAGGTGGGGTCAAAAGGAATAAGCAACATGTACCACGGAAAGGAAGGATGTGTATACTTCATCAGGTTAGATGCGAGATTGCTGGTCACTCTGATGGAGATCGCTATCTTGTGAGAATCACTAGAAGCAAGTGAAAAACCACGCACTCGCCAATATCTTTCCTATCATCATGCCCCAAGTACCTTAAGAGAGGCGTAGAATCCAGCGTCTTCACGGCGTGAAAGCTGATAACGGATTGCCGGGCGTAATTTAATGTCATTGACCCAGCATATATGCTGGCCAAGGCGAATAAGATTACAGTGCACGTCAGGTACAGTGGCAGCGCCTCGGAGCTAGGCCTTTTGTGACGATAGAGAGTTTTGATAGCGAGTCCGAAAATGATCGCGTACATTCCTGCTCGACTGAAATGTGAGCCACTAGTAGGTCTGTTAATGTGTTCACTCACCGTAAATTAGGTAAAGAGCCTAAGGGAGAAGTCACAAACCGAGCAACAGGCAGGACAAACGAGCAAACAACTCACGGAGAGCGTGGCAATGGGGGCTACAATAACAACTTGGGTAGATGTCCAAGGTTCTGTGGATCCTTCAAGAGCAACGTGGACCATCGCAATCTCTCGATATCAATAAAGTTGACCCAATGATGTGCTTGCTCTCTTGCTATACTCGAGGGGTGAGAGAGGGGGTTAAGGAAGAAACATCTTATAGATGCCTGAGGTAAGATTTATAGTCTGGCATCAACAAGAAAACACAGCATTGGTGGTGGCACATCACCGCATCAGCTATAATTGATGACAATCAGAGTCGAGATCAATGCGTGTACAAGCAATCGGTGCAGATAGTCGGTCAAGGCTTGACCGGACTTTGACCACGGGTTTTGATGCCCGACTCTGGGCAAATGCTTGTATTGGATCATATGGAGTTCGTAGAACAGCTCATGAGCTGAGGGGCAGAAGTGGGTGGACTTACCCGATATATTGGCATGTACGTTGATGTGCTGCTTATGGCGTATCAATTAAACCGACGGTCGGTGCACTGCATCACAGAATTCTGAGTGCGCCGCTGCCGGACATTACTACCATCCTTCACTGTTTAGTCTTTTTCAGCTTGAGTATCACAAAAAATCCATGTAATTCCGTGTATCTATGAGGGATGGCCTATCGTAAGTTATGGGCTCGCTGATTGTGACTACGATGCCAGACCCTGTTTCTAGTGTCTCCCACTGACAGAACTACAGCTTCTGATGGCAAGCTTGCCGGAATTGACTCCCATTGGACTGAAGCATACATGGAGCTGAGAACCTTGGTAACCCGGTTGGCTGTGTAGATGTCAGTCCGTTAGTACGGCACGGCGATTAGTGGTGGTGGGCAGAAACGATTTTCGACACGATTGATTACCATCTTCATTGTATTTCATCTAGTGCAGCCGCCCAGGGTTTCGCTGACTACTATTTCATCTTCTACTATCCGTCTCCACGGCTGCCGTTCACCGATCTATCAGAATTTCAAGGTCGGGATCACGTTCTCTCACCACTGGAGCCTGGCCCCCTTTCTTCTTGAGGATGGGTATTATACGAATCCGCCTCAAATCGAGGAACTCACCTTCAACACCACGTCTATGACATACCACATCCCACTTTCAAACCGAGGGCCGAGATCAAAGTCATCAGTACTAGAAAGAAAAACACCCACATCCTGTTCTTCCCGAGCTTACCATCACGAAGGATCTAATCATTTGACTAATATCGGCCACGGAAAGAGTGTATTCTGTTGTAATCAGGGGAACTTTGTGCCCACAGCCAAATGAGAACGGGAAGATGCAGTCGGAATGAAGCCGAGTGCAGTCTCGAGCATCCAAACGCGATACTCGAACCACTGAGAAAACACCCCGATCGTGTATCTGACCGTGGCTCAGTGCACTACCTACGCAAATGTTGAGAGTAGTACATGAATCACACTTCCGGTTCTTCACAGTCTTATTACCTCCCCAGTCCTTGCTTCACAGGGTGGCCCAAGGGTGGCTGAAAAAGAGCATCCCTTTGATATCATCTGAGGGCATCCAGCTCACTGCGTGGGATCCCCCAAGGATTGACAATTTTTCCTTCAGTCCAAGCTCCTCATACAAGTTGATGATTCATGTTTCTGTACAAGCTCCATGAGAAGAATGGAGTTCGAACCTAAACCAGACCAGAATGAAAATGATAGTAGGAAAGCTCAGGTTGGAAATCCGGGGCACCATTGACAATCGAGTCTGCCCGCCACCTAGTCTGTAGAATCCAAGCTCCAGTTCACTTAGTTTTCTCTGGGAGGTGAATTCCATTCATTTTCCGGGAGCTTGGTTGGCTGGGATGGAGATTCTGGGCGCGAAGCTGGGTAACTAATCCATCAGAGTCCTCATATAGAAAGGGAGATGTTCTTATGTAGCCCTTGAAAACATGCACCCATTCAGCCTCACCACAACAATCAATTGAGCCTCCCCACGAAATGACCAATGAGCACAGTACCTTTGCTTTCAGCAAACGAATCTCTAGGGAAGATGGTTCCGGTATGTCGCTTCACACTGCACTGTACAGCTTGAAACTGACTATCCAAATATTCCCTAGCACCAATTGTTCAGCAGAGAGTCAGCTTGGAAGACAATTCTTTCCACCAACCTTGGGACAAGCTGTGCAACTGTTTGTGATATATTCAAAGCTCTCTGATTTTGTTTACTGGCTGAACTATCTGGGACCTTTAGCATATAACAGGTAGCAGTGAAGGTAGCAAGTTGCAGGGGGTGTCACGAATAGTACATGTTTCCTTGGATTGGCATGATCGAGGATATATGTAGCGCAGCCAGTTTGGAATCTCTCGATAATTTTCACACTTGGTATCGTTGGGCATTAGGGGATACAACATAGATTTAATATTAGATATATATGATGAGTGTACACGATTATGAAAACAACAGAATAGGATTCATGGTCGGCATAGATCAAGATAGATAAATGATAAATCCTTGATTCCAGCACAGCAATAATGAGAAGGTCCTGGATATGAAATTAGCATCTGCAACATTGATCTAAAGCTGCATAAGGAATGTACCAGACCAAAGCACAGTCCAAGGACACAGTAAACAAGGAATCTGTGATTCAACGTGAGCAGCAAGGTAATCTACGGTAGACTTACTTATGAATTGGCCCAAGTTCCTTACCCATGACTTGACTTGGCTTGACTTATAACTTATAACTTATGCGGTCTCTAAGTCAGACTCAAGTCTTAAGCAATGAAATGTCATGAGCTTGCAGCTTTGGTCATGCTAGAATGAAGTAAAATGTTGTAGACATGTTTTTATTTCTTCTCATTCTGTGCCTCTATTTATACCAAACACTTTACCCCAATTTGGACAGGGTGCTGAGCAGGCTGATTGTTAGGATTGTGCGGATCGGATAGGGATAAGATAAGATATGGGATTTTATATGCTGTCGGATAGATGGATAGGAAAGAGATATGATGAAGGAGTGTGGGAGCAACAGATCTAGAGCAGACAGTAGCTGAAGGTTTTGCCAACAGCACCATGAACTGAGCTGTCCTTCTTCTAGACTAAGAGGACAAGTTGCGAGAGAGAAGAAAAGACATTAGAGTCATGATGGGGATTGACCCAGATTGAAACCTGGTTGATCCAGGGTGATTCTGGTTGATTTCGAGTCTTCTGATACAGGATAGAAGTATAGAGCTTATATAGGGTAATAGTAAATGAATGAATCATAAGTGAGTCAAGTGCGGGAAAGGTTGATGTATCATATGGAAGTCAAATGCGGGGAGAAATGTACCGGAAGGGAAATGAACCGGAAATGAATAAGTGCGTGATGGAATGAAGATATGAATAGAATAAGTGAGCGTGGGAATATCTCGGAAGTCGGAGATAAGTAAGTCAGAACAAGTCAGAATAAGATGGAAAGAGTCCCGGAAGCGGAGGCGGAAGTGGTGGAGGTTCCGGGGATGGACTTGGTGTGAGAGACTGAACCGCGGAAGTGAAGGTTGAGTGCCGGGGATAGAATAGTGTTGGAATGGACTAGAATAATAGCCCGGAAGTACCCAGAATGGGTCTGGAGGTGAGGTGACTAGCCAAGTGTGACGTGACTAGGTGAGATAGACCAGGGTAAGATGCATGGATGTAACACTGATGCTCAGTACAATGGTACAGAATTTGAACAATGTGCATTGCATTTGAGGGGACCAGTTCCCCTGCTTGGGTACTGGATGTGCGTGCCTGTATTTCCTTGTGATATAAGGAAGAGGACCCCTAGCCAGTCCCTAGCCATTTCCCAGCGGAGTATAGCTGTCATTTCAAGTGATGTATGTCCTGACTCTTTTTAAATTGGGAATCTATGAAGCCATACAATACTGAATGAGATTGGCCTCAGGGGGTGGATGTGGTTTAGCTAACCTTTGCCATAAGTAAGCTACCATGGTGCAGTTGGTTAGATCATTGGTCACATCTGATTGTCTCAACTGTCTGTGACGCTAATATTTATGGAAATGTTTGATTGAATATACCATTGGCATGATGCCGAATACCTCGGTGATCCAGGGACCGGTTGACACAGGTGCAAAGCACATGGAATTGTACCTCATATGGATTAAAGACACAATGAGGTCCAATGTTGGAGGTTCTCTGGGACCTTTGATGAAAATGAGTTTAATTCCCTGTATTGCCGATTTACAGAAAACTTTTCTTGGTTCTGCACCCGGGTCCGGTAGCTTACCAATCAACTAGTAAGCAACATTGTGTCATTTATATAAGCCAAGCCCAAGCTAAGTCAGGGTAAGTAACTTAGCCCGGTCCATAATTAAGTCTACCCATGGAGTAGAAGACACCAATACAGATGTCAAAGTCGAGCCAAGTCTGGAACGGGTTTTACTTACCCGTGTACTGATTGTATGGGGCATTTCGAACTCAAAGTTGTCAGTGGGTCGAGATTTTAGAACTAATCAGGGCTATAAAGTCATATGTACATATCATGGATCTTCAACAACGAGAAAATCCCATCGGTCCGCGTTGGTTGGCCGCCCTGGGTCCATCATCTCGTACTCAGTGCTAGTATCTCGCTGTGAGGATCCGTTGGCTGCAAAACAGTTATTCAATATTCGATCAGAACCAAACAAGGATGAGATTCATACCCGTGTTATCGGTCTCGAGCCCTAAAAATTCAGCCAAATAGGTGGCGGTTGAGCTGCCCAAGTGCGTTTGCGTCGTCACTTCCCAAAGTTCGGCTGCATCGACTACTGAGAGCGTCGACGGAAATGTGACCGTATCTCTTGGCCCGTCGTCTTTTCCTGATCTAGTGTACCAGTCAGTATCATCTGAGTTTTCTAGGTCTGCCATTTTTCTATCGTACGGTGCGCCTTCCGACTTTTCATCTCTGACTGTGTTCTTCAGCTCTACAATCCTTTGACTATGAGGATCACCTAAGTACACCAAGCGTCAAATTATACCAAAGAAAAGGGAGAAAAAAGAAACATCATTGGCTGATACGCACCCCATATCAATTCGGGATAACCGTGATCTCTGGCATATTGCTTCCCGTCCGGCTCGTAGTTTTTGTTGCGCATGTGGTTGTCAACTACACGATATCCACTTGACCAATGCGAGCCGAGCCATGTCTCAACGGTCAGGTGAGGTATTCCATAGTGATCCCAATTCTGCTCCGGAATGGTGACCTTACCTTTTGGGTCCAATGACCAGTAGAATATTGGACCAGGAAGGGGATCGGGTATGCAGCACATTCCATCGATGTACTTGATGTGAAGGGGGGGAACGAAGAGGTAGACGGGTGCGGGGTAGGCTCCGTAAGTACCTGCAAAGTTCCCGGCGACGGAAAATCCAATTTCGTCAATGAAAACTAGAGACAGATATCAGAGGGACATGAAGATACGAGTGAGAACAAGGATTTGTGGGGCACTTACATGTCGAAAGTGTGCTGTCCTTTTTGGACTGGCAAAGATAGGCGGCGCGGAATCTATTTCGGTCTCTCAACGGAAGGCGCAACGAGAAGTGTAAGTGTAGTTGGGCATCGCGGGTGTCACAGAATTGAAATTCAACGCGTGCAGCAACTATTTCAATCAGAAGAGGAAGAGATGGATAGAAGTAGGGCGTACCTTTCCTAGAGTAACTCACGTCAATGTTGTGACTACGATTCACAAAACACCACTCGGGACGCGGAATGCAAGGGAAGTGGGCAAGGATACCACGTCTCCAGCGTTTGACAACGGCTCCGAATGTCAGTCGGCCGTATCGTGCATGATTTGACAAGTCTCTTCGGTTCGTTCCTCCCAATGATGCAATCAGGTACAACAAGTCACCGAAAGTGTTCTCGAAGTAAGTGGTGATCGAGTCGGCATCAAGTTGAGGAAGAGGCCCTTCAGGAAGTGGCGTTGGGGTGTATTGGGAGTATTCAGTCAGCTGTTTGATGTTCGCGCAAGCGTCATAGTGCCAAGTCCGAGTTTTGAGATTGAATGTCCAATCCCACCATTCTCCCGAAACCTGTTGTGCTTTTTTTAGTCAGTCAAGACTCGAACCAGCTAAACTTACCGGAATCCTCAGTGATTCATCGCAGCGCAGCGCAGACACTGCGAGATCCTAAAGGCAGTTTCAGCAAGGTTTGGATGCATCATGCAGGTAGAAGTACTTACAAGGGTGTACTGGATGTATCTAAATACAATACTGCGGGCATTGTGCGGACCGATAAACTTGTATCCATTGACTAACTCTAAAAATCTTGAGTAATGAGCTTTCACGACGAGCCCCGCCTCTAAAAACCTCCTTACCTTCGTATAGAACGAAAGTTGGCATCTCCGCCGTCATCAATCCCAACATCTGAACGACTCGCGGCGTCCTAGGCACATCTTTTGAGATACAAAGCCTACCTGAACTGGTTCAAGTCCTACCTGTGAGCTGAATAAGCCTTGTAGAACTCTTCCCATAACTAAAGCACTGGATATCACTTTGATGCTCGATAGATAGTTAATGTGCACTCACCAGGCGTGTAGTATCCCTATTCCTCTTGCCCTTTGGCTCAAAACTCACCACGGTAACCGTGTGATTGTGTGGGTACATCGTGGCAGTATGAAACTTCTTCACAACCACGATTCTTGTTTGTCTACCATTCCGACACGCCCTGTTGTCCGTCAAAGGCGCCCTGATTGCCACGTCTATCTCCCGGGACCAGGTCTGCTCTCGAAGAAAGATGTCGCCTTCATAAATCTCTCTATACCGCCTTTGTTTGGGCTAGAAAATAGATGTTCTGAGTCCGTCCAATAATCAAAGCGTTCAATGAATACCATGATTCGATCCTCCTCCCGCTCCTGGCAGGTTGGGCACCCAATATAGTTGTGATTGACATCCCCTTCCACGTGTTGAAACACGCTATTCTTACCAATTCTCGTGTTTTTGGCACCTAAGAAGAAATTGGAGGTCATAATCGAGTGAGAGAGGCAGGGGGGGGGAACAACGGGGAACAATTCACTGGCGTTTGTGTTACTATATGTGATCGCCCGTTTTCCCACGTCATCCACGCGTAGTAACAGCGCCCATGAACCGCTGCCACCCAAGATCACATTCATGATCCGACACGTTTTCTGGTTGGAAACGTTGTCCCGATTTGGCATAAAGCATACCCTAACTGCGGACTGACCGAATTAACCGGCCGACACTTAGAGCGGTAATCGTTATAGCATCCTGGTGTCTTGATATTATGAATATTGAATGCTCATCCAGAGTGACGAACACTCCCACTGGCATAGTCGACCAAGACATTTATCCCAGGGAAAAAGAAGTCGACTCTCTAAGAGTCTAATTCCCCGTATGCTACTTTGTTCTTTTCGTTTTTGTACGATATCTACAAGAATCGTAGCCTTCTAGTCGGAACATACACCTTGCCATTTATTTCGTGATCTAGAACTCTCGACTCAACAATGTCGCATAAGAGATCTAGATCCCAATGTGACACCGACCTCATATGCGTCAAATTGGGTAAGTACCCTTGAATCGCCTCCGGAAGTACCTCTTTACCCTTAGAATAATGAGCCGGCCAGGTTATTATGTGAAGCAATGGACGCTGGGATGGTCTTCTTGAATGACGAGTGTTTGTATCCTCAGAGGAGCTGCATGAATGATACGGTGGTAGTATGAGAACCAGAGGTTGTGGCGTCCGAGATCGGGGTGTGGAGGTTTGTCAACATGTTGGAGTCTGGACTGTTCGAAAAAGGTTTTCAGGAATGTTTTAATAGCAGCTTTTCTCTTTTCCTGAGCGTGTAGATCGGGGTTGAGAGACAGCGAGGGTGAGAAGGGATGGGGTTGAGATGAGGGGCACTGATAACGCGCTCGTGCTCTATTCCTTCCCAAATCTCGAGAAACTCAAGGTTGGGGAGCGACATTGGGGTGGTAATGGTTTTGACGTCGGTTCTCTCGTCGTCAAAAACGTTGGATCGACAGTGATGAAGCAATGGGATGCAGTCGAGGGATATGGAAGTTAATTCCACATTACTTTCGCACAGTCGGGGCTTTGAAGAATCACGAAAAGGGTGTTTTTGCGCTTTTACTACTGACATCGCTGAACGTAGATATGTCCCTCGGACGATGAAATACAGGATCCAGCACAAAGATCAGGCTTAGACAAGTCTAGAAAAAGCCTACTGAATATATTGTGTACCATGAGCCGAGACGAGGCTAGTTTATCAAAGCAAGTCCTTCAATGATGCCACCCTGTCCGCGAAGTGGCACCCGTCCAAGTATAAACACAGATTGGGAAAAACAATATCAGAGGAAGTCTTCAGAACCTTCAAAACCGAAGTGTCGGTGGACCAGAGGCTCAAAACCTCCAACTCCCGGAATCTCAACACAAATTCAAAGGCGAACGGACCGTCCTTCGACTCGACCGCATCAGGTCGCACTTCGTAAAACACAACATCCCTCAGGGTCAGCCTCCGAACGTGGTCGAGGGGAAAGCATCTCATGAGTTCTTGATATCCTTCCATGATTTGGTGTTTGTCGGTCTCCGAGACCCACCCTACAGATGCTGTTTGATCCTCGACTATCAGCTCCTCCAGGGCTGGTGAGTCTAACGTTTGGGCGGCCCATACGAGATCTTTCGGGTAGGCGAATCCGATCGTCATCGTTTTGACACTCGGTAGGGTTATTCTCCCACCTACGAACTCAACATCGGCGATGGAGATGTTGGATAACTCGAGCATTGTTAGTGTTTCGGCGTTCGCTAGGAGGATACGATGAAGGTCGGTGCATAAGGGGGAGTTGTGGTGTGGAATGTTCATGAGACGGAGGGTTTGTAAGCCGGATAGATGGAGGAGGCTCCAGTCGTGTGTTATGTTATTAATTGTGAGGTGCGTGAGAGACGGGAAAATCAAGATGGATGATTGGGGTTGATTATCGGTCGGGATGAGGGGTGATATGCCGCCGACTCGCCAGAGGGGGAGAGCGTGTGGTTGGGAGAAGGCTTCGATGGTGTTGGTAGGGTTGTAGGTCAATGTGAAAGTCTTCAATCCCGGTAAGTTGTTGTTGCTGTTCTCAATAACCCCCTCGACGAGGCTGGTAAGGAGCTCCATGCCAAGCCATGAGGAGGTTTCAATTGTTAGCTGGCAACAGCGAGGAAAGGCGATCTGAAAGAGATGTGTGACCAGTTGTGATAGCGGGCCATTGAGGAGGGACTCTGATATGTTGTCCGAGTCGGGGCATATTGGGTTCTCACCGGAGCGAACTAGATGAATTGTGAGTGAGAGAGGTCGTTGTTGGGAGTATTTGAGTGCGATTTCGACGTGTTCGCGGAGTTTAGTGAGCTCCCTGTCATTTGGATGCCATTCTAGAGCTTGGATGTCGATTAGGAGCCTCGTCCACAACGACGATTCGCCTTGGAGACATTGATAGAAGGTACGGCAAGCAAGGGCTGGGGATACGAGAGATAGGGAGCTCGAAGTACAGGAAAGTAGCCGACCGAATATCAAGAGAAGGAGCTCGGGGGGAAGTCGCTGAAAAGGGGACAGCTTCTGACGGGGAATCGTTGCTTGAGGGCGGGAGACAGCCATGACGAGTACCACGACTCTATCGATTCCCATTTAAATGAACTTCCTAGTGAATCAGGGTGTATAAGCTCTCCTTGGGCTGTGTTTAGGGGCTAATGCGAAAAAAGAAGTTCTCCGACACGAGGCGAAACGGCTTGAGACTCAAAACAAGATTGTTTTTACTCGAAATCGAGTCTCAAGTTGACGATTGAAGGCTTGTGGAGTCCAACTTCAGGTCCTCAGGTGCGATAAACATAATAGTCCGCGAACAAGATTGAAAGTCCTAATAAGGAGCCAATTCTAGACTGAGGTATAGGATTGGCGGGAAAAACATCTTGCGTACGTTTCAGGACCATATTGTTGATTGACAGAGATCAAGCGTTTTGAGTTTTGCATAGGATTGGGCCAAACTTCCGGACACGAAACGGTGGTCCTGATGAGGCTCGAGGGTAGCGACTCCCTCGTGGAAGTGAGAGCACACTCGTGGGAAAATGATTTGATGATCGCACGTGTCCCGGGCCATCAGAGCCGTGTGCGAATCGTATCTTGCTCTCCAACCATGACAAGGACAATGCTCTGCTCGTCAGATTCCACTGTAAGCTCCTTCATTCCTCGTGTTTCTAGCCCTGATCGGTATTTTCAAAGCATTTCGATATCTTTTAGTTCCCAGCCAGCAACTGTGAACGTTCTTTTCGTAATGAGAGTATATATGGGTGAAAGTAAGTCGTTCGAGCATCTTCTCTAGCTTTGATTCGAGTTCTAACTGAGCACATTCTCATAGAGCTGATAGCTTGTGTGCTTCCTTGATACTACCAGAACAATCTTTTTAAACACACAATCCTGTTTTATCCGAGCTGAATTCGTCTGCTCGCTCGCTTCCGTTAGCGCTCCCCTTTCTTCAAGCTTCATCTATCACTCGGACCAGGCGCGAAACCAACATGATGACCGACCGTACCTGTCATGTTAGCAGCATAACCCGAGGGTGAGCTACACAACCTATACGCTTTGCACCACTAGGCCCTGTGAAGCCCTCTGATATGGAAACGGCCGCTAGTCTGGGAGATAAAGAGACGAGGATAGCCATGGACTAAGAGATTTGGAATTCAATGAAGAAGTCGTCGTTGGAGCGCAGCATAACCCTCACGTCCCTCACGTCGGCCTAGGACAACATGTTCCAACCCTCCCAAACAGTCACAGTATTCAACTATGTGTCATCATATACATAGGCTTCCACTACACCCCGGTTCGATCGATTTTGTCTGCAATTAGCCGTTGCCGAATTCCTCCACCTCGTCTCTCTCTTTTCCTCCATTATTTTCTCCGTTACCCGCGCCACTCAACGCAGCATACGGAGCCCAAGCGTCCATCCCTGTTGTGCCTCTGCTTACGGAGACGATTTTCACTATTCGTGGCTTTGCCTCTCGTCTTGGCTACTGGCGTTGGCGCATAGACACGCTCGCACCGACAGAAAGCTGTTACCGATAGGGCATGTCAGATATAGGTGATGGTCAAAGTACGTTCTTTCTCGTTGCTTGATTCGTTCGTTGTGAAACTCAACCTAGCCGAAAGATCCCTCCTCCGAAATCTCCACTACCGTGCTCTAAACTCCATACCCCGTCATTCATGCAGTCTCTATTGGTCTTGGTAACCGCTATGCCACCGTCGCCTTCCGTTCTCGCTATCTACCCACATCCCCGCATTTATCGAAGAGGGCACACTAAGTCTAAGCCCCACCGTATCCGTACCTGATCCCGCGGATCCAAGAAGCCGCCATCGCCGCCCAACATCCTGTCCGTTCAAGATTGCGGCTGCCGAAAACCACACTGCTGGTGGGGATGGCTATATGCATCTCCACACACCCACGATGGTTCGACAATAACGCCAGCTTGCGAATTCGAATATTCTTGCCTAATGGCATGTAGAGGGTTCGAACTTGCCGAATACATTTGGGTTGCACTGCTGTTTGGAGAGGGGAGAGTAGAAATTGCTATGAGAGGCGAAGAGAAGTGGGATAGGGAGGGCGATGGAGATGTTGTTCCGTGAGGAATAGGTCAGAATCTGAGTTCGAGGAGGGCGGGTTGTGTATGGGTGCGGGGATGGGAGCCAAAAGGGCGTTGGTCTGTCCCGGAAACCGGTACCAGTCGAAGTAGTGATGGCGATATATCCGAAGATCATGGAGAAGAGGAAGAGAGTTCCTAGGGAGCTCGAGCTCGGTGTTGGGTGCAGAAGACGCCTAGGATGCCTTTATCTACGGTGACCAGTGGCTCTTACATTGGAGATGAAGCATCGATATACTCTGCCAACACAGGCCAGGGAGGTGGTTGAAGGTTTAACTGGGCCAGTGGTGACGATTCTGGAGAGGAAAGGGGAGATATAGAGTGAAGGGGCGAAATGGCTGGGCTATATCACCCGACAGCCGCCATCGTCAAGGTCGTCGAAGGACTTGGTCACCATTATCCTGATGAGCCAAGTTCTCGGATGCCTGGATCCAGGAGGATGACCGACTGGTTGAACGGTGGCGGAAGGCGTTGGAGTGTTCGACCATAGCTATATGAGTCCTCGCTTACCACCCACTACTTCTGTTGGTCTCACGTTTCCGCCATATCGTTCATACTACATACAACCGCACACTCCAGCTCTCGCCGCCGATTCACACATATCCCTCTCATACTTAATCACGCGTATCCTGACTATCTTTCCCGTCATCGAAAGAGAGCCCTGGAAAGACTCATGGAAGACGCTCGACCCTTGGAATGTGTCCTCTCTCGGGCGTGGGCCCTGTACCCTTCCTGATCCACACCTACCAACCCGCTACTACCGTCGGTGCACCAGCAACAGCTTCACCTCCAGCCCTCGTTCACAAGGGCATATTCATAACGAAACACTCGTTGGATCAATCTACCTTGTCGGCATAACCCATCTCGCATCCAGCAGGATCGTAGTAGGCGGCGGGATTCGTGAACGGGAGTTTATGAGTGTCGGCGCTGAGAGGCCTAGCATGCTGACATCGTACTCGGGATTGGTGTATGGTCTGGATAGCCACGGTTAGGCCATTTCGTCACTGCAGCCTTTTGGGAGGGTTGGGCGTTTACTCCGTCTTCCGGAGGTGCTGCTGTCGGGTCCAAAGTACAAATACCTGCAGAGAAGACGGGTAGGAGACCGAAGCCTGACTCTGGGCCTAGGTGGTCATCTTTAGGAAGATTGTTTCGAGGTTGACGAAAAGAAGGGGGGAAGATATAGAGAGTGAAACCACGAGAAGGGAAGGGTGATCATGAAGGGGAGGAGAAGGACGAATAACGTGCCCAGATGATATTGACTTGCAGCGTTGCGGATGTTCCAACGTGAATGTTGCCCTACGCTTGAGGCAAAATCTCAGTTCTGCGAGCGGATTTCTCTATCCTCAATCGCCGTCACCGCCGAGGAACACCGTGAGGAGGGTGGACTAGGCGGAGAAGTGGATTCAAGGTCTTCAGAATGCCTTAGGCATCGTAGATGGGAGGCCGCGTTGACTGAGCATCGTATCTTGAATTTCGTTTGTTTTCCGTCCTTTTACTCGTTCCGTCCCTCAACGATAGTCCCTCATTCACCTTCGTATTGCGGCCGCTTTTTTGTCAGGTAGTTATTCATTGTTTATATGCTAGTTGCTCTCTCCTCATACTCACTGGTCTGCACGATAGTTGTACCTTACTTTCCGAGAATACAACGAGGAGATTCTTGGGCTTGTTATAAATCGCCCCTTTCCAAAAATACTCGCACATGTGCGGAGTAGATCCAATCCAACAATGAATTTAGCCATTCCGACCCGATGTGCCAGCCTGCCGCCACCATACGTCCGCGACTTAGTTTTGTCTCGCATCGGAGATCATTGACCACCTCCAATCTTCATTATATGTAGCCCCTACCTACACTCCGTGGTGAGACTTTTGCCCCTGACTCAAGGGACATTTGGCTCAAAAGGGTGCTCATAGACCGCGCTATTCGTAATGGCTGCCTCGGACTCTCAGGCAGATATTGTTGGGTAAAAATTGTCCCTTTCCTGCAACTCCCTACCGAGCTCCGACTCCACATCTTCAAACATGTCGTTTCATCCGCCGAAAGCTCTCTGTCTCTCTTCTCTATTGCCCTCGTCTGCAAATCATTCCGCGAGTGTCTTCAAAGTGATCCAACTCTATGGACCACAATATTGATCGCCCTTCCAGTACTCGAATTCCACCGCCGAAACAAAAGCCTTACCAAGTTCACTCGAATGACGACCCTTGCACTCGAATACTCTCACGAAAGACCAGTGTCCGTAACAGTGAACTTGCTTCGTTCTATCGGTCATGACTCGGAGGACATACTATCAGATCCCGCCGTCGACCATCGTCTCCGGGAAGAATACCTCGCCCACTTGGTAGAATCACACGTCGCATCAGGATTCCCTTTAAGAGATGGCCCCTTCTCAGATTTAATCCCTCACCTTGTTTGGGTTGCTCTCCCCAACTGTCGCAAGTTGGCCCTCGAGTGCTCCTCATGGCGCGACATAGTGGAACTTACTCGTCTTGGCAAGCTCAATATCCAAAGAAACAGCACCCTCCCAAAATTAGAATCATTCAGCATGACATACAACCCCGCCAATACGATCGAGGGTCTCACTTACTCACATGCCACTTCGCCGTGGGGTGGCGGCGACTGTTCTCCTCTGATCCGGTCCAGCGAGTCTGACGACAGGACAATTACACCCCTCCCGTTCCTGAGACACGTTAAAATCAACAACGTTGCACATACTTGGCGTCTCTTCTCTCTCTCTGGTCTACACACTCTCCGTCTTGTTCACATCCCATCCTTCAACTCCCCTTCTTACGCCGAGCTTCACCGCATCCTTCTCGCGAACACGAAAACGCTCAACACACTCGAGCTTTCCCATACGTCGATATCTAATATCAAACCTGATGGCGGTAGGCTTACCGTCCCGAACGTGAGGAGGATGATAATCGGGTTCGTATGTCCAATGGACCTGGTGTTGGCCGCTCAAACGTTGGACCTACCAGCATTGGAAGAGCTAGAGATTGAGGTCCGGGTAGGGGATCTGAAGTTCAGACCAAGAGTCAGCGGGCTGCCATTGGAAACAGACGAGATCAAACGCCAGACAATGGAAAGGTATCAAGCGATAATGAAGTACTTTTCTCTGGCTCACGTTCGGAGGTTGGTTCTGAGACGGGTTGTATTCTACGAGAGTAAAGGTGAAGAGTACCAGGCCGAGACAAACGAGGAGGTTTCATTTGCTATTAGATTCTTTTCTGAATTCCAGGAGTTAGAAGACTTGGAAGTTTGGTTTGACGACAATTCGATAGAGCTTTCGAGGGTAGTGGAATCACCATCTGATACCCTGTTTCCGAATCTGCGCTCTTGTTTCGTTGGGCGGATGTAGTATTATGATGACGCCGGCCTGAATTTATGGTAGTACTCGCTTGAGTCGTGAAGCCTCGCTCGATCTCGGTACAATTATATTGTGATTTACAACTAAGCATGGTTCCCCGTTCGGAAGCCTATTCAGTGTATTACACATCAAAGTATTTGTAGCAAGGTTACAATTAAAAAAATCGAACGGTACTGTTCACTAAGCCCGACCATCTTCCCAGCACCTACTTTCTACCATAATCTTCGACTCTGCCTTTCTCGTCTCTGGAAAACGAAAAACGAATTCGTCGTATTGAATGAGCTCGTATAAAAACAGTCTCGACAAAGGGATAGAGCTGCAGGTTGAGAAGTAAGACCGTAAATACATAGGTAAAAATCTGAATCGAACAAGCCTGTCGATCACCACGAGCCAGAGTCTCTGTCTATCTCAAGCTCAACAACATTGATAACCGGACGAGATTTCTGAGGTACGGCGACTGTGGCACCTACTGGCGGGTCAGACCGATTCACCATCTGGGTATCTCCCAGTCCAACCCGCGCAATCATCAACGTAGGACAAATTCCCTACGAACCATGTCAGTCTCGCATTTGCAACGAAGGGGAGAGCCCGAGCGACAATAACTCACCGCGAACTGAACAAGAAGTGGGGACAGATTCCAGCCTGCCAGCGGCGGGAGCAGGATAAATGGGATCGTGATGATTAGGACGAGGGGGTATAGCAATCCCGACTGAAATCTTGAAAAGATCGCCGTTGATGTAGGCTTTTCAGCGTGGATCCTGGCTCCAGAAAAAAAGAACCCACATGATCACTGCGATTGAAGCATACCTCTTCTTTGAACTTGAGGAGACATAATTATCCGACCAGTGCGAAGACAACCAGATCTTTCCGGCTATATTCACCGTTTGAATCTGATTCCCTGTGAAAGTTGAGGAGGTGGGAGTACGCACCGACCATCAAAGTGAGAGCGGTATTTATCAGTGCGTTTAGAGTGAAGAAAGTAATCTCGAGGTAGGTCCCCTCGTCGATCCACTTTGCTAAAGAAGAACTCGGTACAAGGCCTGCGGAGGCGGTGATAGTCATGGATAGGACTCCCGCCGCTTGTGGAGATGCACGTTAGGAATATGTGACCCTTGTGACCTGAGTACAAGGCAAGGGCTCACCATTAGACAGTAGACAGGCGATTCCAGGGACAACTATAACAGTCTTTCGAAAGTTATATATCACATAACATCTGAACACCTAGCGAACAAAAAACGAACAGGCATTGGATCATCTTGACTTCAGCTGCAAATTGTGAGATATCAACATACAAGGACAACGTCGGCAAGAGTACTGATCTCCCATAGAGGTGGATCAGAATCAATCCCCTCAAGCAGCCACATTCACTTACTTCGCCAACATGATGAAAACAGATGACAGAATCCTCGAAACCGGGACCGGATAAGCTTATACTTGCGCCATGACATGACGAGGAGACCCACCTGAATACTGTAAGAAGACGTCCCATCAAATCCCGTGCCTTTGCCTGATGCTCCTCCACTCCATCCCCAGCCCGCTCATAGAAACGACTCTCTGCTTGAACGATAACCAAACCGGTATTGACAGCTAGGCCGAGAGTTGCTAGAACGAATAACGCAATTATTGTCGTGAGATGGAAGGTTCGCTCGCGGGTCCTAGGCCGTTGTTTAAGAACGAGAAGACAGAGTGCGAACGACATTGCGTAGAAGCCTGTCATGAGAGATAGGAATAAGGAAGGTGAAGAGGGGTCGAATAGGTACGTCGCACTTTGAGTATGCTTACCATATGCGAGAAACTGAAGCTATAGTTGAATATGAAACAAATTTAGTAAGATAGCAGAACCACTTCGGAAATCAAACGGAGAGATTTCTACATACCCCAGTAACAACAGTGGGGCCGATAATGATGCCCGACAAGGTTAGGTGGGATTGCCTAGGAAATGACTCCTGCCCCAAAGCAGGCTCGATCAGTTCAAGCGCTTCAGGCATTGTTTCGTACGCAAGATTGACAGAGAAAAGTTCTCACAAACAGCAGCATGTTGGAGAGACTAAATACTAGTGAACCGAGCCACGATCGCATACGCAGTCGTCACGAATCATCATCTTTGTAAAAAATATTTTGACATCCGAGGCTACCTGACATGGCCCGTGCGGATTGTTAAGTTGGTCTGGACTCTGAAAGCTCTAGTGAGACTTCGAGGAGCTCCGAATGTGTGTGCCTCCCGTGTGCTGAGCTTGGATAGCGGAGGACAGCATCCGACAAGACACATGTTGATCAATCAACTTCCACCTTTCCTGACAACAAACGTAGATACGGTCAGGAGAACTTTGATTGATGAACGAAGGTGTCAGACTCATCACAGCGTGTAGATATTCAGTTACGAGGGAATGGCAAACATCCGGCTTTGTAACAAGTAGCATAACTTTAGTACAACATCCTGATTGTCAAGGTGGAAGCAGAAGTAGCATTAGCAAAGAAGTCTTCGTTTATGGGCAGAAGACAGGGGAAGACAAGCTCTCGAGGGACGAGTAGAGCTATCATCATCAGCACAGCATAATGCCAATAAGAGCTGCCTCTTCTTCACTGCCCGGATGATCTGATTGACCTCACTTCCAGTCCTCTAAAGCCGACGACATACCACTTGGTATTGCCGGAAAACCAACGGCAAGAGCTTGGGTTGAGTCTAGCCCCTTCGATCCACTCACTGGGCTCGATCCCGCATGCGAAGGAACTATCAATTCATGACCTTCATAATTCGGGTCAACATGGCCTCAACACAGCACACTCCTACCCTAATCGAATGATATAAGATCCCAGTCTGAGAGAAAACTGAGTGAGCGACGCCACTACAATCATCCAAATCAACCACCACAGGGTGTAGACAGAGAAGGATAACAGGGGGAGTATTGAGTGGTGGTGAATGAGCCACTGAAGCAAAGAGTTTATTGTTTGGGTAGCCTTTCTTGAGCCCCTCATTGAGGCAGTGAAGTCCTGGACTCGAATAACGGACTTTGTGTATCGAAAGTTGTTTGAGCCATAAACTCTTAGCACAATCCCTTCAATGCATTACAAATAATGCGAGACGCGTCTGCCAGGAACATAGCCCGATTTTGGGGAACGACATACCTTAACCATTGAAGAAATCACCGCGATACCTATACTTCCTCCCCCCGTAGTAACCAGCATCAGATGCATTAGCTCTAGGGAGAGCACGACAATCATGGAGTATATTTCCAAGTTGAGTCCTGGAGTGTATTCGTGTAATCATACAACCAGGGGATATTGTATTGTGGCCCGCTGATCGCGTATCGACTTATGCTCGCCTATTAAAATCGCGTCTGGAAAAAGCGATCACAAACCCAAGAAATCTCTTCGCTATCATCCTCTTCCTCTGATGTCCCTTCCTCGTGCCACCCTCTCGTCCTCACAACAAATGGCGCCCGAACCACTGAGATTCGTCCTTGCGTATTACACCTCGAAAATATCCGTTTCGCCCTTAATAAATCCTCCTCGCTGGTTTCATCTCCTGTTGTCAAGTCGGAGAAGGGAACCACGAGCTCCACCATGACTTCTTTGAACTTGTCTGATCCTAGAAGGCCGTCTATGGCGTCCCATTGTTCTTCAAGAGTTCTGTAGCCGCTCCCGGAAACGTTGAATATGATTCGTTGGAGTCGAGGAGACGTCAAGGTGGCGAGCATCATCCGGGTGCAGTCTACCAATTCTATATCGGGGTCGTCTTGCACAACGTTCCGGATAGTAATCACTAGCTGCTCAAGTTGTTCCAATGCTGAAAGGTCATAGGGCCGTACAGAGCCTGCAAAAGTGTGTTAAAACTCATGCCAAGTGGATCTGAACGGGAACGATTGCGACTTACCCAAGCCGGTTGTGACGACGCACCATGTATCCAGTCCCAGATGTAAGAAGCGCAACTCGCGACACTTATTCAGATATGGTTGTATATCGGGGTCTGAGCTCCGGGCATGAATTTCTATCTTGTAGATGGAGAGCTGTTCGAGCCGGAGGGGACGCTGAAGATTGAGCCATCGATAGTAATGATTTAGCCCGTCCGTATTCAGGTCAGCACTAAGTCCTCTGCTCAAGTCTAACGATTTCAAAGACGATGGAAGGGTCCAATCTGGTGCCTGTCTTTGTACCACTTCCAGATCCTCTTCGCCCTCTCGGTCGTCAACAACCCCACAACGAGCCTTCAAAACCTTCAGATGAGGAAACGAGCAGGTGAATTGGATTAATGCAGCCTTGTCCTCCGCCGGGAGATGTAGGTCGAGCTCGGTAATGTGCCCAAACGTGGATGCAAACCGCGAAATGTAGGACGTTTCTCTAACTATCTTCACCCTCGGGAGCATCCTGGTTCCCCTAAATACGACACCCAGTCTCCTCAGTAAGGGAATTTTGCACTGGAGTCGTATTGCAATCAGGTTGATAACCCCCTCGAAGCTCAAGTTCTCAGGCTCTCCTTCACCAATGGGTTTGGCAAGACCAAATTGCCTGCGCTGTATAATATCGAGTTTGAGTGTGAGGTCCTCTATGTATTGAGGTATCGTGGCATATTTGCCTTCCAATAATGACGTGAATCGGAGAGCCGACAGCGAGGTGTCGATTTCGACGATTTTGAAGAGCCGTGGGCGGCAGCTATGTAGCCATGATCGGCAGACTAGAGAGCATTGAAGAAGAGAGCGACGGTCGCAGTTGACAATGATCAGCTCGACCAGTTCAAAAGCTACCTTGCAGTCGAGATCCCCGCGATTTGTGACCATGGTGGTAAAGGGTCAAGAAGTGATGCCTCGTTGCCTGTCGCTGATCGGAGTATCGGAATCATTATGGGAAATGCAGGTTTTCGGCCGACTGGCATCTTTCAGGTTCGCTCTACAGTAATGTGTTCACAGATAGAAGGCCCAGAAATCGGGAGAATGTATATGAAAAAACTCAAATTTGGATAATGTTGATGAACATGCATACAAGAAACTGTATTCCAAATATGTACCTCATACTGCGACAAACAAAGATCCATTAACATGTCTAAGACCATCAACACCGGATCCCTGTTACCGCCGTGGGGAGCTATAAGCAATGCCAAACCAACGTTCTCATATCTCTTCCAACGAGAGATCCTATATACAGTCGAAACAAAGTCAAGTCAGCAACGTGCACTAAGGAAAGTGCCGTAATTCGGAACACCTCGTCTTTCTGGACATCAAGTAATCTCCACTCCATGCCTCGAAGAAACCGCAGCATGACTTAGGTTATTGCCCATTCTGCGCTAAATTTGCTTTCGAAACCTCGTCTGTACGTGCTGCTGCATGTCGGACAACCCCTCCAAGGCAAAAGCTATCAGGGAGCTGTTTATCGTAGAAAAAGGCTCGACGTGAAGGTAACCCGAGGCTCGCCCGTAAGGCTAGATCGAAGTAAAGCCTCAAGCTCGTTCATGATTTTGCAGGTTGAGAGAACCAGAACGTCGTCGGGTGATCTTTACAAGGTAGAGGAGCCCGTGGTGCACAAGGTGGGGATACATAGCCATCAAGCCAAGTTACACTGCCTGGACTGCCCAGCGAAGAGCCGAATGGTTGGCTGATGCGACAAAGTGACAGTGCACCATCGCCGGAAGGCGTCTGTACCAGACAAGGAAGAAATGTGTCGTCAATGAGCACTAGCATATTGATTCGTCGTTCCCAATATGACGGAGTGGGAACATGGGAAGCCATTCGAACAACAGCGTGCTCTTGGAAGACTCCCACACCCGCACCCAGCATTTGGAGGCGCTGCTCGAGTAACGCGGCCGCTCTGCCAGCTGCTTCAACGAGTCAGCCTCCTAAGTGCTTGATATCGCCTCCACCACCACTAGATCCGTCTCCTTCCGCATGCTCATCTCAGAAGCACAGCCACACCCTCGTTTCTGCACCAACGAATATGCGTTCCGAAACATGTATAATGTTAGAATCGGGTATTGGGAGGAGCCATGGACAGGGCTCACAGGGACGAGGACGGCGGTTAGACGGACTCGGGATGACGACGATCGACGACGATGGAAGGGAAAAAGATAGAATGTATTGATTACATACGCAGTACGGTATGAACAGTCCGGTTCCCGGACTCGGGCCGAGACCAAAATCTAACACTCCCACCTGGTGAGGGCCGAGAAAGAATGAAAGGCTCCCACCGAATCAAAGAAACAAAGAACGGAGCAAAGGCTCCCACCGAAAAACTCAAACCAATACCAACTGACAACCAACAACATCCAGTTGAAGTCCACAGCAGTCACTCAAGTGTGAAGAGCGGGAAAGCTAGAACCAGATGAAGGAGACCCTGCTCGTGGGCGACCAACAATATGGGCCTTGTAGCGGGGCTTGATATCCTTCTCCTCGGTCATGCTGATGGTGCCATCATGGGACCTGAAGTATACCCAGTTGGCACCAAAATCGGGGGCTGTAGCCTCCAGATCACCATTGAGGATGGCTTCAAGGACTTCAGGCGTGTGTTCCTGACCAGCGACGCTTGCCTGACCAGCAACTTCTGCCTGATTACCAGAGCTCTCCTGGAGATCAGAACGTGGAGCTCCTCGGATGACCCAGTCCTTTACGTTCTGGGGCATGTCGTGTATGCAGCGATCTGCGATGTGTCCAACCAGTCCGCAACGCCGGCACTGATCTTCAGAAACCGCAGAGCACCACCGGAAACGCTGACCAGGTGGGGGACGAGACCCTCCAGCACTCCCACCGTATCGCCCACCACCAGAAGATGGGTAGCCAGAGCGGGCTGCATTAGCAGACTCCTGCTTGATGGCGGGAACCTCCTCACCATCATTCTCGCCTGAGAGATCAGCTTTGGCAAGCATGACATCCTTAACAGACTTGAGATCAGGATTACCAAGGCCATAGAGCTTGGCACGAGTCTCGAGATCGCGACATTGGGCAACCATGAGGCACATGACAGTCTCGTCGGGCTGAGGAACACCTAGGTCCTTGAGACGCTTTGCAGCAGACTCAATGCTCTGGATGTATGCAGAGACGGGGTAGTCGAGATCGTGGGTGATGGATATGAAGGTCTTGTAGGCAGTAACCATGGCCTGAAAGTTCTTCGAGTCGAAGGAGTTACAGATCTTCTTCCACGAAGCAAGACCAGAAACCTCTTCTTCGATGAGGTAGCGATACTCGGGGTCGACAAGGTTTTCGAGGATGAAACAGAGCTCATCGTCGATCGGCTTCTTGCCATCCGGGACTGCTTCAGCAAGCTCGGTAACGTAACCGGCATTGATAGCGTTGAAGAACTTGTGATAATAGATCTTCTGAACACGGAAATTTTCCGGAGTGAGCCTCTTCCGAGAACTGATGAGGGCAACGTGGGTGGGGTTGATGGTCATGATGGGGAAGGGTTTTTTTTTTAACTGTTCGCACACGCCGACACAGAGAGAGAAAACCGGTGAAAAAGAGTGTGAATGGTGATTTTGACAGGAATAGGCGCTAAGGTGGCCGGGGCCCATAACCTGTTAGAATCGGGTATTGGGAGGAGCCATGGACAGGGCTCACAGGGACGAGGACGGCGGTTAGACGGACTCGGGATGACGACGATCGACGACGATGGAAGGGAAAAAGATAGAATGTATTGATTACATACGCAGTACGGTATGAACAGTCCGGTTCCCGGACTCGGGCCGAGACCAAAATCTAACATATAATCCCAGCGCTCCTTGTCCCAGAAGCAGTAGATAGGTCTGTTCTACTACGGGCACGCTGACGTTCGCTGCTTGGGCACGGTGATGAGAGACAGGATGGTAGCAAAGGGTTAAGCGCTCGTCTGGGAGAATGCGTGGAGACAATCTGGAAACCTAAATGTTGGAGATGAACGGAGGGATGTTCTAGCCGGGAGTTTCGTGATGAGTGAGGCTTTGAAACAGGGCCTCTGGCGAGAGCTGTGTTCACCAAGAGGGGCAGAGCAGGATGACGAACGTCAAATACCGGTCGGCAGAAGATCCTCGATTTTGAAAGCTTCAAGACGAAGTGACCAATGAAAGGCGACTCTGCCATTCGCCACGAAACGAGAGAAAAGTAGTTCCCTAAACTGAACGACAAATGGCGTCAGCCGGCTATGAGGTTCTGTTTCCATAGAAAACTCACCAACTGTGAACCAAAACCATCCTGCTACTAACTCCTATGCACAGTCCGAGAGAAGGGACACGATCGTAGCCGTCGGTGGTGTGCCATAGTATCCCACCCTTCAGGAAGGAGCAAGTGTCTATCCCACGGGCATGCAATCCACGTCCACGACGACTTGGGATCGTTGACTTGCGCTGACCCTCGTTGACATCCCATCTCCGACAAGCTAGAGGAGACGTCCTCGTTGTTATCCTCGGGGAAACCATGGAAATCTTTTCCTCAGTGGGAATGGAAGGGGTGCGTGGTCGTTGAAGCTTGTGCTGAAGATGCGTGCTCCCAAAGGGCAAGACAGCTTAGATGATGGGGTAAACAGAGAAGGTGCTGTGCAACGTAAAAGCCAGTTGGAATAGTCCCTCCCGTCGTCTGACGCCGGCAGAGAGAAGCCTGAAAACAGGCGCATCCCACCGACCGAGCGCCTAAACGTATCTGTCCGCCTTGTTCTCCTCCAATCAGCCCAACGACCCATCCTCGGTATGCTCTTCGAGATTCCAGCGTTATGGTTGCTTGTGCAACCAAGAGCGCTCAGTTGAGCTCCACGCCGAGGGAGATATTCAAGGTGGAGGATCAGACACGGTGGCTGTGCAACAGGGAACGACAGGAAAGGTGGAAGGACTGAGGACGGTATCGTGAGTCTAGAGGTGTAGATAGAGGGTTGCGTACAACGTACCAAATGCTACAGCGAGGTTGGAAGGGACTGGAGAATGACTGCGGGTGGCTTCCAGAGACCTGCTGTAGCATACTCGCCGTCTTCCGAGTTCCTCCCAGGCTTTGAATCCGTTTGAGTGGCCTGGCAACTTCATGGTGTAAGTACCGCACCTTCTAATCGCGGCAATGAGTTTCGCCCCAATGACAGTTGAGTACACGGCCACTGACGTACCTTTGTCCTGCGTTCGCTTCTTATTGTGACCTTAGTTTAGTTGACGATGTTAATCCGACGGTCACTAGGTTCTTTCGACCTCATACTAGCGTCTTGTGAATGTAACGGTTAGAAAGACGGGAGAAAAAGACATGAGAAAAGACCGCGATAGGGTCGAGAATCGCACTTACCGGTGACACCAACGCAACAACCACGCTAGCGTTCGATGTTCCTCATCAAGACACCGATATCCTGGCCATCAGCCTGACTGACTTGCAGTGTTTGTATAACCGTAAAGTCAGCCATTTCGACTCTACGACCGGAGGAGCAGGGTTTGAGAATCGTGTAGTCGCGTCCTGAGTGGGCCACGTCGGTAATTTAGGGGCGTCGAGTCACCCAGGGCACGGTGCTAGGATTGAGATGAGTTACGTGCAACAGATAGGTAGCGGCTGAGGAATGTACCTGCCTGTCCTTGCTGGATATCTTCCCAATCTCCTCGGAGTGTCTGGCAACGAAGGGACTATAATATGGGAAGGTTCCGGAATCTGAGGTTGTAATTCTGGGGGAGAAAAACGGACAATCCGTCCTCAAATAATCCACGGATCGATTTGTTTGCTTCCCCTTGTAGCTAGTGTTACGCCGAGGCTTTATTACTGCTCAGACATTAGCTAGAACGACGAATAAGCAGGATTTGACGGCACTCACCTGTGTATGGGTTATGGTAGCCCTAAGTCCTTCAATCTCATCTCTTGAGGCAATAATCTTGTGAATTATCTATAATCGTACGCCGACCGTTATAAGTGAGTAGTGTTGTCTAGCCCGGGTTGAGATATGGCATCTGGAATTTTCATGAGCTAAACAGTCACTGATACCTCAAATAAGGCATATAGTAAACATACCCTATATTATCGAAGAATGTTTTGAGCAGAATAAACGGTTATGAAGCTAGCCGCGCGAGGATGATGGTGGTCAAAAGGCAAGAGACGTTGTCACGCCCGCAGTCACACTCGTGACAAAGTACCACCATGACGGACCCAGGAGACCTCGACTGCAGACTGCCCTTTGAGCTGGTCGAGCTCGTTCTCATCGACTGTGATCACAACTCTCTGCTCTCTTGCTCTCTCGTATGTCGTTCCTGGCTTCCTATCTGTCGCGCACGGTTATTCGAACGGTTCGAAATTGATATCAACACCCGCCCCAGCCGATATATCGATCTCGCTTCCCTTCTACAGTCGAAAGACGTTACAATCCCTCAATTTGTTCGACAAATTGTCTTTGTGCTTCCCCCGAGTTTACTCGGATATGCAACGTACTCAAGGGATGGCAGAGAGAGCGCAATGGTCTATGCCGACGTCGTCAAGGAGTTATTGATGAACCTGAAGGATCGCACCCCATTGGTCAGAAAGCTAACCGTCACTTATGATGGCACTCGAGTACTCTCTTACCCCGGAGACCTCTCCACACTGTTTTCCTCCACCTTTCGTCATATCACCCACCTACAATTATTCCTATTTCAAGAGGAGCACCTACCCCTGATTCAATTCATTTGTTCGTTCCCTTGTTTGGAGGATTTGAAGATGCACAGCGGCTGTAGGGACGTGGACGAGGACGATATTTGGATGGAAACGGACGTCAAGAATCACATTCTTCCTCCGTCCCTGCAAACACTGCAACTGGGAGGGGCAGACGATTCTGTGGATACAGAGGGCCTGCCTCGTCACTATCAGTGGCTTCAGTCCACCGGAATACCTCGCAGCCTCTCGAGTCTCTCCGTTTACAGGCTGCAGGTTGAGATAGTTTCCGGCTCAGGCGAGGTAATCCTTGATCCGGATATCAAACCGTATTTCCTTCGATGCTCGGGCCTCCGGTTTCTGCATCTAGGATTTGACACAGGATATCTCAATATTCCCGTCGGAATAGGTATGCTTGAACGTTCTTGTCTTTTCTCCTATCTTATTGTATACCCAGAGCGAGGAGCAGCTTTTCCAGCATTCTGCGATCTGTCTATCCCCAAGAACCTGGAACACCTCGTCATCAGCATTCGTAACATTGTCCACGACGAGCTCGATGAGCTGCTGCTCGACATAATCCGAAACGCGCTCAACACACTCGCTTCACCTAAACTCCAACACATCGCTTTCAACGTGAATGGAAGTGGCTTCAAAGTCCTCTCAGACCAATGGGACGCACTTGACTCCCTACTCGCCGCCCCGAAATTCGCAACTGCCCAAGTTGAACTCGTCATTCCGTTCTCGGATTCAACCCTCGCGAATGAAGACGACCTCGTACCAGCCAGAAAGCTCTTTCAGAGATGCAGCTCACAAGGGCGATTATCGGTTATTTGAGCCCCATTTGTCGTGAAAACCCGAACTTGGATGGAAGATCCTGATGAAGAGAAACAGTTTGAGGATCATGATGCAATTGACTGGGTATGTCGACGTTTCTCAGCGTGACAACGACATCTGTTGTGAGTCCTCATGTGCTTATCTACTATCTCATAAGTTATTAATGCTTTGCCTCGGAGTAGGTAAGCCACCTTCGATTGGGTGCTCAGGTTCAGGGAGATAAAAATGGCGAAGGAAGTCCATGGTTTGAGGTTTGAGGTCTTGAAGAATCAACGATGGATATGACAAGTTTCTCGTACCTAGTCTATCTGAATGATACTCACTACTGTGATCTTCCTCTGCATCACATCCCCAGAAGAGTTTTCAGTATACCCGGGGAAGAGCGAGGGATCCTCGCTCTTCCCGGACACTAAACGAATCGCTTCTTCGGGCGAGGTTACTAGGACGGAGCGAAGGTGAAAAAAACCCCTAAGAAGCCGTGCTATGTGCTGACTGAGACACAAGCGTCCCAGCATTGACATTTTGCATCCTTACTGATCTCTTGTCATTCCTGCAACGATGAGGTTGAGCTAAGAGCCGCAACAAGTGGAAGTTCTACCGACCTCACGGCAGCGAAGGAGTCCTATACGTCTTGACTCCTGGCCGCATCACCTCGCAGCTCGCTGGGCAGCAATAGACATTGATTGCTGTTCTGAGTGTGCTATAGTAGCTCTACCTACTTGTGCTTCACTACCCACCATGGTTTCCTTGTGGTATTGGGGGCGAAGGTTGTACTCACCGAGCCCTTCGAACTGGGTCCCTATGAACTGCAACTTCGATGCTCTCTGTTTACGCTTGTCATTGGAGCTAGCGATATCGTGAATCATATCAATTCAATTACACTTGAACGGAGCATACTGTTGACTGCTGGGCTGATAATTCTACACCTATTTCATCGAACCAGGCTTCTTTCTTGAAGGACTATGTTTATCGTCTACGGGAACTTGCTAGCTCTCTACCATGATCTCCGGTCAGTTAGAATCATTCTATTTTCCTTCACTTCGATAGAAAGCAGTCGTCTAGTAGCTTTTATCCACGACTGATCATTTTCCTCCAGGCTCCGCATAGCCTCTTGAAAATCGACCGCCGCCGCTGGCTAGATAATTAGCACGGTACATCCTCATTGAGAGGCACCAGCAGACCATTATGTCTCTGAATTAAATGGTTGGAATTAAAGTCCTAATAATCATGACTACACTGGATAATTACATCCTGAGATCCCACGCGAAAGGCGTAGTCGTGGCGCGAGAAATCTGCCGTACTCAATCACGTGCTGGGAATCGAAAAACTGTGTGACTGAGAACGCGCGTGTTGATTTCGAACCACCATCACTAATTCAAAATTCCAAGATACTCACAATAAAGAGGCAAGTAAAGGACTATTCGGTCTCGGTTCAATCAATCTTTTACTTACTAAGAAACCAGATGCCTCCTCCCTCAAGTCGTATTGCTGAATATCGTACGATGTGCGTTTCACGCTTTCCAAACCCACTGAGAGCCATCGAATATCTCCGAAAAAATGGGGCTCCATCGTCCACTACAATCGATATTTTCAATCCAGGTAGTCGTGTCGAAGTGGCCTGCCAGTCAATCGTGTCTCTATCCTTCCACTTGATTGGGCGTGCAAACGCTACTGCGTCCCAGATTTGGACACATTGGGAGCCTTCCGTCGCCAAGTGGATAGCGGTTTTCCTTCAGATGGTGCTTACATCCGTACATGTTCCCCGAGAGGAGGCAGATAACACCATCTTGATCTACATCGTTGATGTCATACCCAGTATTTTGGACGCCGAAGATAAGGCAACTTCTGCCACGGTAGCAATCAAAAAAGGTGCTGCACCATATCTACAGCCTCTCGTTGCTCAAGTATGGCTCTTCTTGGTGGACACGGAATATCCTCTCATTGAACCATGGTCAACCTTGCTCATCCACCTTACCGACTACACACGCGACCTTCCTTCATCCACATCATCTGCATTACAGGCACCTCCGCATGCTCGCAGGTTTTCCAAAATCCCCCATCCATATCCGATTGATGCGAAGCTTGGGAAACGACTACTTGTCCAGCTTCAGCTCAAAATTCGTCGTTTTACCAAGGGGAAGGACCTCGGAGTCGACGGCTTTAAAACGTTTCTCATGATCCTCGTCGTAGGTAAACAATGTTTTCAAGGGACGAATCCTATCTGTATGGGCGAAGAAAACCACAACGAGGCTTTGCGTTTGATGGGCCGCATCTTGGCCATTATCCTTCGTAAAGCAAGTTGGCTCCACGAACAGCCAATTGAAAGCACTCAAGTCAACAATGCGTATCACATTGCCACCTGCCTTTTGAACGTATTCAGGCAGGATCTCCAGATCGACAAACCATCCCGGATACAATCACTTGTCGAATCGGGGATCGTAACTTCGTTGTATTACACCGCTGACTGCTACTACACCCTGGGAATGGCCAATGCCGATGACGAAACGGGAGGGTTTATCGGGGCGGCTGCGAGTCTCCTTGACCAAATTGCCACCTTTCTGATCCATCATCGCGTGTTGCGAGCGTTGCTTCGTAACATTCATCGATTTCGGAGGATAGCGTTGGATGAGTTCTCACCCGGTATCAAGCAGTCGAAGGTTTTAAGGCATGCTTGGCGCAATCTTCTTGGGAAAGCGGACGAGCTCCACATGCTCCGTAGAACAACGAAGTATATGGGGCTTCAATGTGAAAATGCCGGGGTACGTGGTCTGCGTGCTCAAGCTTTGACAAAAGCTCATGACTTCATTTAGTGTCCTATCTTCCACGCGCCCATGTCACAGAAAAACCTGGAAATCCGCTACTTTCGTTGTTCGGGTTGCTTCACAAGTATCTATTGCTCCCCTGCTTGTCAAAGGGCAGACTGGAGGACTCGACACAAGGGAGAGTGCGCTCAAGGTGCTCAACTCGTACGCGGTAGGACCTTCATTCTTTTTCTTCACACAGCATCTTTGATCTTGTTAATACGGGACTCGAATCTAGACGGAACACCTCACATGGATCGTCGTGCCATACCATTGATCGGTTTACTCCTCGATGGGTATACGCGCATTCATGCCCGAAACATCACAACTATGGTAAAAGCACATCGTCGAACCAATGCCTCAGCGCGCGAGCTGCAGACTCACAATCCGATATTGAACCTAAACTTCAACCAACCCCATCTTCCACTCGTACAGGATGCGACGCTTCACGACGGAATTCCAGAAGAGTTTGCGAAGACTCAACCGGACCTTTTTGGTGCAGTAGAGAGGCAGTGGAAAGCCTCGGGGTTGAACGAGCTTGTTATCTGGGCCGTGTTCCCTATGCAAACAGGTCAGGCAACATTCCCGCATACATCGGTTGTCAAATTCCCTTGTGAGGAAGATTGTTCAGAAAGCTTTGGTCGGCGGTGGTTAGGCGGGCTTAGAGAGGATTGAAGGAAGGAACCTTTGGTATGATAGAGACTTACCATCTGATATGCGAGTACGTTCTCCGTATTTCTTGATTACGTCTGGTAACTTTGTACTGGTCCAGACGAGCTTGCTGTCAAACCGCGCTGGAAGAAACCTAGATGATTAGACACGCCACACATTCTCGTCCGCTTGATGCTTCCTTCGCCTACTTATTCCTAGCTACTTCATTCATGTAGTCTAGAAGTGCTCCCGCGACCGATCTAAGATCCGACTGAATGGGTTTCTGGCCGCGAAATAGGTGAAAGCAGATGCGGTTACAGGGCGATCTTTCCAGGTTTCCGAGTCAACGTTTTGCAGAGAGTTCACATCCACCTCTCAACAGGTTTACGCTTCCTCTCCATAATCGCAACGAGAGGAAATGATTATAAGCCAAGGCTTATCAATTCAGCTGAAGAGTATCCTTGCTATTCTAAATAAATTCTTATTACTGAGAGAATACAACAGAGGTGCCTCTCCAGGACCCAGTCATTGTTACTTGTAATCTAGATCCTCCTGATTTGTTGAGGTCGCATCTATGGTTGGGAGATATTTCACGTGGGAACGTCGAACGGGAAAGGAATAGAGTAACCTGGGCTCGCTCACTCACTTTGATAGTCTCCGGATTGTCAAGACCTCGGCTAACAGCAGGGGTGTCTCTACTAGGTTGTTTCGCACGCTTGGTAGCTCTCAAACATGCCGCTGGTAACGAGGGTCAAGGGGGACTGAAGAACTGACCACAGCTGGACATAAATCGTCGTGACTGGAACCGAGATTGGCACGATGAATTCTAAGACGGAACTAGCTGGAAGTGATCCCCAACTCCGGGAACTTCCAGAAGGGACGAGTTAATCGAGATAGAGTCCCGAAGTTTTTATTCTGATGGGTCTAAGGTATGCTGCGAAAATTGTTAGGTATAATACATCCGAATATCGTGAATCCTGTTCCTCACGTACAATAATAAATAATATGGCTCGAGTAGCTACGTCCTCGGACTTGACATTGTTACTTGATACATTTTCAATAAATGCAGAGTGATGAGATTTTGGCCGGTTTGATTGAACTATGTAGTGGTGGAGTAAGATGGAGGAGGAGGCCGATTATCCTCAAGTGGAACTGCTTCTGATCCGTCACTTGTAGTTTTTCGAGTTTTTGGATCATCATAGCTCATGGATCCCAGCTCCTTTGGTGGCGTAAGAAGTGGAACACGAACGTCGAGCGGGATAGTATCTACCTCATTCATCTCTGGGATCTCGGGATCTCCACCGCTAGCAGAGGTGTCCATGTTCACTTGTTCTAGACTTGCAGTACCTCTCCCACTGGCGATCCGATTGACCAGAAGAATCACCGAGATGGCCTATTGGGTAGCGTGTAAATGTATTTTCTATTGCCTGTGGTCAGTCACAGAAAGATATACTTACCGCAACCTGAACTGGGATTGTGGTGACTAGAATGGGCGATCGAACTCCATATTTCACATTGATTACGCGGGTATAAAAGACGGTGAAGATCTTGACGAGTGGGTAAGTCGCTGCCGATTCCAGTCTTTGATCGAGGTTCCGTGAGCGATCAAACAAGAGCACGGTACAATTTGGACATTTACAGGATGGGAGCAATCATTCCATGCGTTCGACACGGTCGCCCTCCGATGGTGTTCAAATTCACTTGGTACCTGATCCACCAAACTCGACCGGCTATTCAAAATACTGATATCAATGTCGTTGTTCAGGACGCGTAAAATCACGACTCGCACCTATCAGTCCCGAAAGTATCACGTTAGAGATGATGCTTGCACCATCGAAGATGCCACTCTTGAGCACTCTGGCTCTGGGTTCGAATGCATCCTGGCGATTGATCACTTGTGCCATAGTCGAGGAGATGCCGATCACTTCCCGAAGTCAGGAAACGTAGCACATAAATCATCAAGTTCAGTGGACGTACCGTTGACAATAAACGACATCAGTATGCAGGAAAGCTTCACGGAGCGTTTTTTGTACTCCCAAATCATGAAGAAGCGACTAATCTGTGTGAAGGAATGCGTCATCCGATGTGATGATCTGGTGCAAGTACTCACCAGTATTGATTCTATCCCGATACTAGCTTCAAGTTGATCAAATGAGGGATAGGGAGAGACTTCGGGACGCACTTGCTGAAGACCGCGACAAATGCCTGTACAACACTGTTAAGCTTGCTGTGAGCTCGGCGTTGTGTATCAGGGATAGATCAAGCTGGTCCAACTCACCCGTCTCCGTAACCAACCCGATCGTCCTCGTAGCAGTGGTTCCCGCTCGGATTATCGGCCATACGAGAGAGTCGCTTGACTGCATGGTTAATCATATATAACGTCTGGGATATTATGGCGATTGTGGTAAGAGCAAGAAGTATAGCACTTCTGTGGTAAAATCTAGGAATTCGCCGTTCGTTTTCTTCCGAGACTTTGATATGTACCAAGGATACTAGCGAGAATATGCTGATTCCTACGACCAATGGTACGAGGATTAGTCAAAGGTGCCCAATCTTCTGGAGAACCATACTGACCGTAGAAAAGGTATGAAAGCTGGCGGGATTTCATCAGATTGTACAAGACGCGAAATTTCGACTAACAACTCACTGCTAGGGTGCCTATAGGCCTAGAGACAATCTCATAGGTGTAAGACGTGAGGTAGAAATCACAGTCTGTAGCCATGGTTCTTCAATCTTAGGGAGGTATGCTCATTCACGGGTGGTTTATATACACCTCTCTCACTCTTGCATAGCGCACATAAGATCCTCAAGTGCCCCCATTTGACTTTTCGATGCCATAGAGATGAACATTGATTTACTGGTTGGCTTGAACATAGCCGGCGCGGCCGATGATCATACACCCAAATGCTAAGGCGTCTCAATAACCAGTGATTGCTCTACTCCGATCGAAGTCATCTTGTACATAGGCGTTGCTTATCCAAGGTTGTGTAAAGCAACGGGTTCTGGTCTTGCTGCGAAAATATCAGTGAGGATTATAAATGGCCACCAATGTTTGGTCAACCAGACTTATCGGGTACTTACATGCCACTCGGAGAAGCGGAATTGCCATGCGCTTCGCAGAGGGGGGCGTTCTGATCGCTGTGGTTTATCTCGAGTTGAACACGCCACCTTCCTACCAGCGCAGGAGCATTCTGATCTTTTAGTGTGTGGCACCGCCCTACTGCTTTGTCTCTCTTTGAACTTGGCAACCATCTAACATAGACCACGCATATACATCTGATTCAATCACACCCTGTAGCACCTAAGGTCACCAATTCGATGTAAGTTCCTTGACTACATCCTTAACACTACGCGTCAGCTTTTGGAGTATTGCGGTAACAAACTATATTATGGGAGCTACAACGTCTATTTAAGTGGAGCTCAGTTGTTCTTCGAGTTATGGTTGTTCGCCGACGTTGCCCATGGCCGCTTCTGCCCATATCTGCACAAGATACTCACGTCAAACTTGAGGTAGGGAGCTCACCGCAACCTCACAGTGATCTCTCTGCATCATAAAAATAATATTTACCATTGTGATTCAGAGCAACTCTTAACGGTGACTGTAACCGAGGCTCGACCCCATCAGAAGCATCGGATCAAAGTTGTTTACCCATGGCACGACGATCATATTTTCCATATGTTCCCTTCCGCTCGTTGACCGCTTCATTGCCTTCCGTCTCTGTTAACCGTAGCTTAGTGACGAATGATGCAAATAGCAATAGTTCATCTACCATGATAATTCAAACTCTCTTACCATTTGAGTTGACAGCCATCCAAAAGACCACTAAAATAATTAATGGTGGCGGTCAAAGCATGCGATTCATTTCACCAGTCGACGTCCGATTCCGGGTTAATTCTGGATCAACCAGAATCATGGATGAATTGCCTACGAGCTTTGACCTACCCCTTACGAGGGTTCGATTCGCGCCCTGCTTCAAATACTAAATTCCGCCTCCATCTGCTAGGTTGTAGGCCGATGGGTGGCGTAATATGACGGACTCGCAAAGGACACGAAGCAACCAACTAGGGGCATAGGACGGAACTCCCAAAATAATTCTCTGTAAACCTTAATATCCAAAAGGAATAGACTGAAACATTGGACTATTTCAGTCCTTGACCCACCTTTCATCCTCGTCTCGAAACCGACAGACCAATCAGCGATCCAAGTCCTTGAGCCGGTTCCAGAGCCATTTCACCAATTTGCAACGATTCAGACGGTATTGTATGATGACCATTGAAATGGTTGCTTTGACCGCTGCTCACTGGTCTTCTGTTTCCAACAAAGTGTGGCGTGATTCGAGCATGGCCGATCGAAACGGGAGATAGAACATTGCTTTTATTAGCACAGCGAGTAAAAGTTCAAAAGAGGGTAAATGAAGATTCGATATAGAATCGTACCTACAAATGGGCCCGTACTCGAGGTGTACTTGTGGTCCTTGCTCTTCCAACAGTACTCAAAGCAACGAGTCATCATCGCGTTCGGATAGTTCAAGCGTCCATGCTCACAGACGCCGAATGTCTATCATCCCTTGCTGAGCGCTTATTGATAGGAACTGATTTCCCTCGTTCACCCGTAGGCTGAACATAGCGGCGTTGGGTATCTGTACTGCCTCCCCGAAAAGACTCGGCACACCACACGTTCTCGTCGACTCCATGCTTCCTCCGTCCACCGCTGGCCACTTCCATCGGTCGAGAGGCTGAGGAACAATCCTGGGACTGACATGACATGGGCCAATCGGTCTTTGATCGGATTGGTTGCCTTTCTCAACAGGGCACAGGAAAGTCCGCAGGTTTTAGTCCAAAGATCGCAGCCTATGAAAACGCGTGGCGGCAGGGCGAACCGTTCAGTTCAAGGACTGCATGTCATAATTTATTGAAGAAAAAACCTGCCCTCAAGCATCTCCACTCGGCAGGCATATTGCGAAGAGCTCGGGTCCGGAGCCGGATCTCTCTTTCGTCTTTCCCCCCATAATCTCTACTCTATGCCCTCTTTCTACTCAAACTCTCCGGTATGCCATGTCTGAATATTCTTCAGTTATTTTCACTGATGCTACGGATGCTAGTCACTGTGACTAGAACAGGGACGACGCGCAGATGAGCGACGAAGTTTAAAAGCCAACAGTCCTGGTCTCCTGGCGCGCTCTCAATACCGACACTCGATTGGTAATTCACTCTTCGATACCAACTCTTACTTTTCTCTCTCGATCAGGTCATGTTTGCTGACCTCACTGTCATTCTTTTCTAAGGTCAAAGCATAGAGCTTGTGAATTGTTAGAAGACCCCCCTCAAGCTCATAGCTTTGCCCTCGTATGATTCCTTCGGCACCTTAGAAATGGTATCACAATTTATCAGTATTGAGAAGACCGCCTATTACCGTCAAGTCTAACACCCGTTTCCGTTTCGATTCTCGGTTTGCGTGATGGCGTCGAGCTGCCGCACATGACTCATCCCTCTTCAGCGGTTTACTCCATGCCAGGTTCAGATAAGTACGAGGGAAGACTGTTTATCGGATCTTTCCATCGACTTTGAGATTCACTACATGCTTCTCCATCTTGGACTCCTGCATCACCGACGATGTCCTCTTTTACATCGCGGTGTACATCACACCACAACGATTCTTCCACCCCACGGTCTCCGATGCTCGAACGATACTAGTTGGATATGGATTCGATCGCGTCCTTGGTTTCTGCTGAGCCACCCCGCGAGCTACGCATTTCTCAGTCGTATTCTTGGTGATGCACTGCCGCTATCGGTGACGAGTGGTCTCGATTCATTGTATGCTGTTCTTATGATTCAGTGTATGCTGTTCTTATGATCACCATCTCCTCCATTTCTCGTTGCCTGCCATTTCCATTTTGCTCTGCACGCTGGTTTGGTGGTTTTCCCTATCCAGTGGAGTTGCGCTGGGAGCTTCGTTGCCCGTTATCTCGCTGTGGTACCTCAATTTACACAACGAGCCGCGTGCTCCCTATTTCCACCTTCCTCTAATGCGATTTTTGTACTCTCAACGGCCGGTCGATCAGGGCTTCCGACACGCATTATCGTCACAAGTATTGGTATATGTGAACTTTGGTATATACTGGGACGCATGAGTAGGCTGACTTGACGAGCGGCCCTAATGACAGAAATAAAGAACCAGGGACGGCATAATCGATTCTAAATCCTCGATCTAGAAAAAGAATCAAAGCATGTCAGCTTGGAAATGAGAAAACTGCTGTTTGCGTTCACCGCACTGTCAACCCCGACAAGAGTATCGACCTATCCTCACTGACCAGTGGCCTCAGAATCCGTAAGTTCAACAGCGCTATAATATTTTCAGAGGGGATGGGCATCAAAGCAATAGTTTGTACTGCAAATGTTCGTAGAAATACAGTGTTCGAGCTTTTCTGGTACACGTACAATCTGGATTCTAAAGTCAACATTTTCTCTATCCATCAAGCTAACATCATCTCCGCAGTCGGTCTAGGATACTCGACCAGGCCTCCATGGCGCATCGCCTGCTGGTAACCCTGCAAAAATGAGATCAAAATCACTATCTTAATGATGATACCTGTGGCGCTCGCCACCGTTGGATAAATCAAACCGGTCAATTGTGTTGGGATCCCATCAATACCGAGGCTGAAGGCTTCTAGTTCAAGTAGAATCTACGACTCTGAACGTATCCTCAGAATATATCTTCACGGTGTTCAGGTCGATCTATAGAATTGGGACTTGGGCACTATTCTTGAATCATGGAACCGTCGAAATCCACTTGGCCATTATTGTCAGGTCATTTACGAGAGGCGACGTACGTTTTGAGCACATTCATGATACTGAACGGTAGTTTTTGATGTACAGGCTTGCCCACCTTGATAGAACCTCAACGTCGTGAGACATGGACAAGACTAGTCTAGGAAAACCCCAAAATATGAGAACTTCTTTCAGGAACAGGAAAAACTGGCGTCGTAACGGAAAGATTTCAATCCTCAAGGCCTCACCGGTCGCCCCCAGTGTTTTGTTATCGTGAACATTTGTCTCGATGTACGTATTCCTAGCTAAGCTTCTCGCACGATCGGGAACAGTACCGGATTCCGTGACACCCGCCGCATTGAAAGTATTCTGGTTTTGCATCTTCCGGGTTCGGTTCGCTCGATGTCTTGCGGTATTGACAATCGCCCTCGCCGACATCTCGCCTCAAACGAACGAGGTCAAGAAACTTGATACAGTCAAATTGATGGAAGCAGAGCCAAGGCGAGTCTTAGACAAGTTTCAGAATCAGGTCGTCAGGTTAGGGTTTTTGCACGAAGCGCTCAAAGGAACGCCCGTTTAAATATGTGGCAGGAAATGATCAAACCAAAATCAAACCTTCGCTTGAACCTGTACTGTGCTGATGATTACGTCAAGTACGCGTTGGGGGTGGGTCAAGGTTTAGTTCTGGTTTGGTCCCGTGGAATGGACGAAGAACTCACTAACCTCAGGGCTTACTCAGGGCGCCGTTCTATCTAGTCCGCTCCGAACTTCGAGCTTCCTACTTGATCGTTATTTCGAGTTTTACTAGCGAGTTTGAGCTGACCCTAGAAAGGTTCATATGCGCCTGTCCCAGACTCAGAAAAACCACCCGCATGTTCAGTCATCGCGATCATCATTCTGAAAGAATATACTTGCTATAAGATCAAGGCAAAAGTAAATCTACAAGGGGTATGGAACCAAGTGAATGAAAGTATGGGAGTATGATACAATGCGAAGGAAGAAAACGCTCATACCGATAATTTATACAGCATACAGAGCAAAGAGGGGATATGAAAGAGCATCGAAGATAGCAAGGAGAATGAATGAATGTAAGTACGTACACTGAGTAAAGGAAGGCGGATTTAAAGAGTCGATGGGGAACTAAGTTGAGGATACAAGCCTTTTATTGTTCGTGTTCAGCATCCGACTCGAGGACTGAAATTCGGTCTGATTCCAGACGTTCCGTTCCTCGTAAATGCAGCGTTCCACCCGCCAAATCACTCTTCAGGAGTAGATCGTCCCACCTTTCCGCCTTCTCCTCTTCAGTTAGAGCATTGGTACGAGAAAGCTCTCGGAAACGAGAAGGGGGGATGCGGGAAGATGGTTTGGGAACAGAGGAAGTTGATTTTCGCCCTTGGGTTGGTGACTCCAGATGGGGAGGAGAACCAACGGCGCCGTGATCATCATCGCTTGTACTGTAAGGCAGCGAAGGACGGTAGGTGGGTGCAACGGCAATGGAGGTCTTTCTCGAGTTCTTGACGGCTGCGGAAGGTGATGGAGGTGGACCAGGCGCAGTACTCGGCCTCGAAGACAGCTGAGTTGAAGGTGATGCAGAACGAGGTTTTCGGTAGGGAGGTAGAGGAAGCGAGAACGGTGGCGTTTCGTCAGCGGGAGTGTGTACAATCGTCCAATCGTTTCGGGATGCACCAGACGTTGATGAGCGTCCGGCGGTGTCTGTCGAAGACGTGGTAGGGATTGAAGATAGAGGAGGCCTGGTGACAGTCGGCTTAGAGCGTTGCTTGCGGTCGTATTCGAGATCAAAATTGAATTCGAGACGAGAAAGCTCGCTCGGAGAGAGGATGCGTTGCTCCAGAACGGATGTAGCCGAGGTCTTTGATGGAGGAAGAGGTGGACGCTCGTCGCCATAGGAGCTATGTGAAGTGCGGGATTCTCCTGGGCGAACAAATGATGAGCTAGGAGACGAAGAGCACGTCGTCGTATTGGGCCGTGTGGATACCGAAGTACTGACAGTAGTACTGGAGCTGGAAGAGCCAACTTGATTGGCGTTGCTATTCGATATAATACGGGGCCGGGTTTCCCCCAACGACCTCCGAGGTCGTACAGCCCTCACCGGGGTGAAGGTACCTTCATCAACACTGCCCATGCTAGTGATCACGGACGAAGGTTGTGCCAGCTTTGACCGGGCGATACCGTTAGGAAGAGCCGGAACAGGAGGGGCTTCGCCATCGCAGTTATCCACGTATTTGTCCCGAAGACCAGCTCCAGAGAACTTCTTCATCAGACCCCATAAGCCACCGCCTCCTTTGCTGTTCTTGGCGCCAGGACTAGGAGAGGAGATGGTATCTGCTGAAAGAGGGGTTCGTGGAGTAGCTAGTAAGAGTCAAGGTCAGCTCACTGCACGTATATGGAGAAAGGTGATGATGGAACGTACCCAACGAGTAATCTCCTCCTTCAGTAGATTTTCTTCGAGGGGGGTCGAGGGATAGCCGCATGCCATTTGCATCGAACGGTCGCTTGAGCGATGTTCTGCGTTCTTGCAAGCTGGGCCGCCCAGCTTGGAAGGATGGTGGAGAAGGTTCATCATCCAAGCTAAGCTGGGAAGCAAAGTTCGGGGTCGTAGAGAACGAAGGAAGGAATGAATCTTCTTCACTGCCGACGGCGACGAGCACGCCAGTCTTTGGCCCAATGGGTGTACGAGGCGTTCGAGGTGCAACTGGCTCTGTTCTACCGTTTCTAGTGGAGCTCGGTGCGCTGGGTTCAGTGTTGGAAGCTGCAGTGACTGGAGTAGAAGTTTTCGATGAGGAGCGGTCTCTAGCCGTAGGTGAGGGAAGGGCAGGCTGTCGGCGAGGCAGCTCCTCGGAGTATCGATTCTTCTTTCCTGCCAGCTTCCCTTCGTCAACGGTCTTCTCGAGATAAATCTCGCGTGATACCTGCTGCTTGTAAGCCATCTTGATCTCTTCTGCTGGGGTACGAATAGCCGGGCTCATAGGCTGAGCAGACGACAAGGCCGGACTGGAACCACCGGAGGACTCCCCTCTACGAGCGGTAGGTGATGGGCTCCTCGTGCTCGACCCCGAAAGTGGAGGCTGTAACTTGCCAGACGGCGAAGAGGGTCGTTTCGATGTCGTAAAAGAAGCCTTCCTCAGCACATTGCGAGGTTTCTTCTCCTTCTCCTTTCCCTTCCCCTCCTTATCATCGGAAACCTTCTTGAGCGAAGTTGAACGTACAAGTCCCCGGTTGTCCTCGCCATCAATATCCCAAGGTGCTACCCAATCCGTGGGGCCGGCAATCGGCTTCCTTGACGTAGCCTCCGAAGCGGACTTGTACCCCTTATCCATTCCTTGCGGGCGATCGCTGTTGCTAGCAACGCGTCTCCTCGGTGAGCTAGGCACAGTTCGCATAAGAACAGGGGATACCGGCCGCCGGTCAGAGTCGCTGGCACTCGAGTAGCCCGAGAAAACTGCGGGTTTCGAGAGTAGCCGTTTCATGTCGTCAGCACGAAGAACTTGCGGGGAGGACGAGTTCCGTTCGGGTGAAAACCGAGGCTGAGAGTGTAGGTGAGGAATAGAAAGTGGAGCAAGGGCCTGAGAAGCTCGACGACCAGCTGAACGTGACTGAGAGTTGTTCAGAGAGGCAGAGGGAGGAATGGGAGAAGCTGTTCGGGGATTTTCAGGAATAGATTCGTGCTTCTGAAAGCCTGAACTAGCGATGGATTTTCTGGGAGTAGCATTGACGTCGGCTACAGCAGAATACGTTAGAACAAGGAAAAGAACGAGAAAGAGGGAAAAAGAACTCACCTTCCGTACCACGAGGATCCTCGCCAACAGTCCGTCCATCCGCATCCACCATGCCGCCATACGCATCCCTCGAATGATCCCTGACCGTCGCCGAGCTCAATCCTTTTTCCTTTCTACCCGCAGCTTTATCAACCTCTCCTTCCGCCTCCGTTCCCATTCCCGAGTCCGACGAATCCGCAAATGAAGGTATGGGCTTCCTCTGCAATCCCGAGGTGCTTCTCTCACTACCACCGAGCATACCAAGCCCGAAGATTGAGCCAGGTGCAGGTGCAGGATACCTCGAGTACCTCGTATCCGTAGATTGCTCCGAAGGGGAAGGAGAAACGTAAGCGGAAGAGGTTGATACCGTCGAGACCATTGAGGGTGAATGTCCGTGCCCGTGGTTGTTGGAAGTGTAGATGGAGATTAGTGACGAGAACGACTGGTTTGACTCCAGTCTGTCCAGTCTAGGAGGCGATGGTAACGACGGCGAGGATGATAGAGCTAGAGGTGTTGTAGCTCTGGGGCTTTCGAGAGGTGTTCGAGGGGATACTGAGGTGGAGTACGTTAAGTATAGAACGTGTGTAAATGGGGAACAAATATACTCACTAGGCGACCTAGGACCTAAAGGTCTGGCACTGACGCTCCTCAGCGACGAATTCGAGAGACTACCCTTCAAAGTCCTCAACGGCGGTGCCTCAGGAAGTAGCCTAGGAGCCGATTCGACTGGAGTGGTGACGATTCGAGGTGAAGGAACCGTATCTATAGCCGGCAGGTTTGCATTCTCTGCCCTCCACTTTGGCATAGTAGAGGGTTGTGGCGGAGATGTCGGAGGCGTCGTAGCTGGTGTCGAATGTGACGAAGAGGGAGGTACACTTGACGATGAGGAAGATTGAATGGTGTTTGACGTGGAAGTCGAAAAGGTTGAAGCATGGGACGTCGAAGGGGAAGTATATAGACCACGGGAGGCTGAAGGTAAAGCCATGAGTACGAGGAGAAAAGCTGTTAATGAAAGTAGGAAGACGCACCAGGACCATCTCTCACGTTAGTCCCCATAGAGATCATGCCCGTCTTCGTCGTTTTCTGATTCTCGTGAGAGCGTGGTTGAGCGGAAGGTCGTTTATCTAAAACGTTCGAGTCAGCGAGAAAGAACTTGGTCGTGTAACAGCAATTCATGAGAGAAGATGGAATAACCAACAAGAAAGGGGAAGAAGATGGCCCAGAGCCTTTTTAAGAAGTAGGAGAAAAGATGAGAGAGATGGCAACCCAAAATATGGATCGTCATTGGTCGACACATGCTGAACGCCAAGTCGTGAAGGGACGAACACCGGGGGCCCATGAAAACCCCAAAAACTGGAACGCACAGTCAGAAGACCCTGTATCCACGACGACAAAACGCGTGCTTAAGCGTGTCGTCGGATTACGTTGAGGATACGAAGAAGAACTGACGCTAACGTGAAAGGTTCGGAGGGGCGGGAGCGTATAGACCCAAAAAAAGAGGCAAAACAACGATGGATGAAGGTGGAAGAAGAGAGACAAGAGAGGAATGGGGAGAAAAAAGAGACTAGCGATCGGGCACTGCCCATTGCCTCGTGTCTCGGAATAACGGACTGTCAACGGCACCATTGGCGCTCGTCAAATTCAAATCCGTTCATCGCCGCACTAGACGACGTAATTTGCGCCCATAGAAGCCCACGAGGTGGAAGATTGTGTGCGGAAGTGTGCAGGCAACAAATTTAGAGGCAGAAAAGGCGACGTACAGGGCGCCCATGTTAGAGAAAGAGGGAGGAAAGATAAAGGGGTCAACGGGGCAACGACGAGCGGGGAAAATAGAATAACAGATCCCGTCGGTCGGCGTTCCTTGACCCTGAATTCTTAGTGTTTCATATCGCTCTGACAACAGCGCATGACGAAACGCAAAATGAAAGGCCGGAACGAGTTCACCGTGCAAGACGTAAAAAGGAAAGGCATAAAGCATGAACGGAATGAAAGCAATGATATACACACCTCCGCCCAGACTCGAATTTGACATATTCTTGCCCGATTCTGTGTCTTGTTCCTCTCCGCCTCCTTGTTCCCTACGAACTCTGACCTGCCCAGCCGTCCTCTGATCATCCTTCTGAAGGTTCTTTTCTTGACTATTCGGCAACCTACTCGCGCTCGTCTCTTCTCCATTCTTCGCCTCGGGAAACACGAGCCGACTCTGCCCTACATCCTTTCCCTGTTGACTCTGTACTGAAGCCGACGCCGTCGTACTGGAACCAGGCACATAGGATGACATTGAAGGTGTCGAACTAGGCTTCCTGAGATGTCTCGTCGTGCCAATCGTAGGTGCTATAGGAAGTGCCGAAGGTAGTGAAGGTAGCTGAGGCTTCTGGGTATGCGGTAATGAGGTATACCTCTGTCTCGTCGGAGCTGGCAGTGAGGTAGTTGTAAGTTGGGGAACCGCTGGCAAAGACGCGGAAGGCACCATCGAAGGTGCTCGTATCCTCCTTGCGGGCGGCGGAGCCGTGGTCGTAGACGTAGCATTAGATGCCGTAGAGTTGCTCGGGCTGAATGACGGCTTTCGGAGAATTGATGTAGGTGTTCCTCGTGTTTTGTTCCCCGTCGTAGGTTGTAGTTGTCCGGGTATCTTCGGCGCCTGAGCACCTGGTGGTAATGAAGGCTGAATAGGTCTTCTCGACGTTGACGAACCAGCATCGGTTGAAGTCGAATTTGTGTATGCCGGCTTGACCGATGTGGAAGGTACGCCGAGCTGACTCAATCTCGGTGCAGAACGTGTCGAACGAGGGGATGGGACTGAAGCTGATGACGGTGCCGCTGGTGGGGAAGAAGTAGTAGAGGAAAGTGACGGCGAAGTGCCGACACTTTTCGGAGATGGTGTGGGTGGGTGAGTAGAGTGTCGTGCTGGTGACCTGGTTGATAGTCTCGGAGAAGGAACCGACATTGGGGTTGACGAAGTGGAAGAAGATGAGGCCGTCAAAGTAGGAGAAACGACCGTTGAGGGTGCAGCTGACATCCTGAGGGTACTGGTCCTCATTGTTGTAGACGGTGTACGCAGCCTCGCAACTGACGGCGCTGAAGAAGTGGAGGAAGGGGCGGTTGGTGCTGGAGCGGAAGAGATTCTCGAAATAGGTCTCCGTGCTGGTGACGTTGGTAGTGAAGAGCCAGTATTGGGACCAGCAATAGACGTCACTCGTGGCCGAATCATTGACGTTCTAGCTGGCGATGAGCTCGGTGCTTGGATTAGCGTACCGGGCCCTGATACGGTACGAGGTCTGGGTGAAATCGTCGAATTAGCCGAGGGAATTGGTGACGTAGCTGGATCTCCTGTCGAGGTTTCGTTGTCGTCAATGAGAGAAGGAACAGGTCGCCTCTGAATTGAGGATAACCGTGAAGTACCTCCTTGCTGGGAATCTCCCGGTTTTGACAAGCTCCCAGAGCGTGTTGTGTCTTCGGCGCCGTCAAGGGATGGCCCACGAGGTCGAAAGAGAGGGGCGGAAATCTGCTTCTGTAAGGGCCTTTGTTCCTCTTCGCCCTTCTTCGTCGATGCTTTCTCTCTAATTCGAGCAGCACAACTGGGCTTCCGAAGCTTGGATCCACCGCTACTGCCGCTTCTTTCCGTGTTCGTGCTTGACGTCGTATTGCTTGGTGAGGTGTTGGAGGCCGAGAAGGTTAATGAGGGGGGCAGCTGGGTAAATTTCGAGCTGGCATTATGCGAGGCTAGTAGTGCCGAAGGTAATGTAGGTCTAAAGGCTGGGGAAGTCGATGATGAAGGAGTGAATGTGGGTGGAACGACAGCCGATTTCGTTCGAGGTCTTGGAAGGGAAGAAGTCGTGCGGGATGTCATTAAGTTTTTGAGGATTAGTTACGACTGTGGACGAGTGGAAAGTGTTCAAGATCTGGATGAAGAGTAGAAGGTAGCTGGAGGCGCACCTTGGAACCCGATAGAATACAGATAGATCCAGAGCGAGACGAGAGCAAACGTGAGCGCAGACAATAAGAAAACCAAGGTAATTGTCGACAAAAAGGGCGCTGAGGATCAGCTAGAAGTAAGCAAACGAAGGTAAACGAAAACAAATTAGAATAACGAACCTGAGCCCGAGAATAAAACAGTCGTGAACGTTCGAGATCTACTCCCAAATTAACGAAAGATTGAGCTAGTGAGCAACATGAACGTCAGGACCAGCAGAGACGGGATATTGAATGAACATGAGGACAGACCGGTGCACTAAACCCAGCGCTCGAGTTGGGTAATGATAATTCTTCTTCAATTCGTCAACGAGTAAAGCCGCTGAAATATGGCTTGCACGTCAATAAAACCAAGAAGAATTTAGACCGAAACGAAACGTACCAGTCCAAGTTAACAGCCCAGCGGTAGATCCGTATATATCTCGTTGCTTTCCTTCAGTCCCAGTCCGATCTAACCGTCCAGGAAGACCCAAATAGCTCCTTTGAGTCCAGGTCCCGAATCCCAAACGAATAAAGAGTTGAAATGCCAGCGCCGCAGGTTGTAGCTAGCGGATAGCGGGGTACACAACCGTCAGTTCGTCTTGAAAGTCAAAGAGAAAAAGAGAAGAGAGGAAGAGGCCGGTAAAGACAGTGTCGTGCGGGACGGCGCGGTAAGGACAGACGGCGGTGAGTGGGTAGATATTAGAGTCAAAAGGTAAGGGTATTCAGGGAAGACATGAGCGCAACTTGTTCCCCCAATTCAACGTCCCTGATTCCGGAAAAAAATAACGTGAGATCTTAACGTAAGTCCAACATGAGGCACTCGCCACCGGACTTCTCACTGCCGACGGCGATTGGTTTCCTTGTCAACTTCCTTTCCTCGATCCTCCCATCTGCAAATCCCCGAGTTTTAGGCGGCCAGTCGAACGACTTACCTATCCCTCTTCAAGATTCTCACTTTCTCTAACCGTCCGATTTTCTAGGAACTCTAATCTTTCCCCAAGTTGTTGATCGGCTCCCCGCATGGCGTCGATGCAATCATTGATTCCGATATACCGTACACTTCCATTCTTTCCAATCTGTCAAAACACAGCTCATTCTGACTTTTTACTGGTCAGACTCTAATAGTCCTAGCTCGATGAAACTCCAGATCTCTCTCTCACAGCCAAAGCGGGAGAACGAGCTTCATGAACCGCGGTTAAATGGGCTTGCCGGTACCGCCGTCTACGAACTCTATGCTCTCTGGGTCGAACTTGCCTTATCGGACCAAGGTTTAAATTGTAGGCGTCACATGTACTTTTGGAGGTCCCGTAAGTTTTAACCTGCGCTTGAGTGCTGACCGACGTATCTTACAGGTTTTGTCCAGACCCACTGAGATGAAGGACTGAGTTCCAAAAAACAGGTAGATGCTCAGCGCTCAACACTCAACGCTCAGCTCACCTCCGTTTCGGAACTCATGAACGACGGAACCACACAGACACTATCTCCTACAGGCAATAATTCTGGTTTACGTTCTTACCTTCTCTTTTGAATTCTTGAAACAGCCTCGCAATCAGCCCCAAAATTGCGTGAGGTCATTGGCGAAAAGTTTACCATGATTATCAGCCGCTCTCGACTACAACATAGGGTCTCGTGCCACCGTGAGCGTCAGGCTGTCGGATATTCGTGTGGGTCTATGAACACTGAGTAGCTAGAGCCTAGACCTTGGCATCCTTTTGAAGTGAGGTGAGTAAGTACGTCCCGCTTTCGCCAAGTTTCACTTTCCGACTTCATCGCTTACTGCAGGTACTTCGGATTTCAACTCTCGACGTCTTTGTTCGGGACCTACTCTGACCGAAACATCCGACACCAGGGCTAGGTCAGTCTGCGAGAATCGGTGTGTTTTACCTCCTCCTTAAACCCGACACGGATAGCTCAAAACGATCTCTTCCGAGCCGGTGGTGTCGCAAGGAGAAAGACTGTTGAGCTTCCGAGAACGATTTCCCACCGGTGAGCAGGTTCTGTTTTTCATGATCTTCCCGTTCTAAACTAGGTGCATACCTGGCTTTAGGCTCCCAGATCGTGTATTCTCGGCTTTCGGTACCTAATCCGACCGCATCAGCTCACTCGAGCGCCACTGTCTCTCTCAATGTAGGAGTTCAATGATCGTTCGCACTGATACATCCCCCATTCTGGGTCTTAACCCCTTTTCACGGCCTCCGTGGCCCCATTCGACCCAGTGGGACATCCAATCAGCCTCATATGAACCACTCATCTTACACTCTACAATTTACAAGGCTGCACTGGACTAAGCAGCCTCGCACCGAGTTGACCCTGTTAGCCGAGAGACGATTGGCAATTCTCATCTTAGTGGTATGCAAATCATATCCCCTCAAGTCACTTCATACCGACACGCTGCGTAAGTTTGACGCACAACGGAAAATCTGCAGCGTTTCTCACAGCCTCAAACCCGAACCGCAGCTTGTGAACGCCCGGATCCGGCTTCGTCGCACAAAGAACTTGCTACGTACGGTGAGTACTGGGATAATAGGTTCTTTTGTAAGATAGCCGAATTCCCATCTCTATCTTTCCCATTGTGAGCAGATTAACTCTCTCTCGAGGGCTAAAACTCTTCGATCAGCACGTCCGTTCAGGTTTTCTCAGTTTTTATAGCCTTAGAGAACTCTACCATTGGGCTATACGCCCTTTGGCAATCTTTCAGAATTCAATATGACTGGCGGGACTGCGGAATCATGATCTCGTCCCAGCATAAACAATAGCAGTGATTTTGTGCGGGAACCGGTACCAGCACGCCTAGCTCAATGTCCGAGCCGGATTCCCTTCTTTCCGCGGCGATAAGCTGACGCTCAACAGGAATCCTATGAAACTATCGTCGCGTCTGCATTATTGGACGACCAGTGTCTAGTATAGACTATCGGAGTTACTGTGGTAGGTCAGATCTTGCTACTGAGCTTGAGGAATTTCTAATGTTCTATCATGATCCTCAATGAAGAGTCAGTTGAACGATCTAGGCGATTCACAATGCCTATGAGGATAACATTCATCCACGAGCCTCAACTCCCTCCTCGTCATTTTCAAGTTCTTCTGGTCTCTCAACCAGTTCTCGCTTCGGCCCGTACTGTAGGTCACGAAATGAACTGTCAATATTCTCATCACGTGAATAACGCGTCGTCTGCGCCATATGAGAACGCGACACGCAGAGCACAACTTATAACTTATCACGGGTAAGTTTTACATAGATTGATGGCGACAAGCAATGTGCACTGCGTGTCCAGTAACTGAACGAATCTATCTTTACATATTCATACTTTCTAGTGGGTATTTCACCACAATACGGTGCGGATAGCAGGTGTATTTGCTCCTCGCGAATAAAGCAAATACCACAATCTCAGTCGAGCCTGAGCCTTCTAAGGACTCCATGGCTGAGGATATATACTCATCGTTCCAGCCCTTCCTTTCATTGAGCTGTTTGCCAAAGCTCTTCCTATCCATAGCCTCCGCCGGTACAGGATCAGGAACGAAGGGCTTGTCGAAGAGCAAGCACAAAACCAAGTTGCCATTTCCTTCCCTTTTAGCGCTATTTTGAGGAGTATCCAGATCACGATCACGCTCCTCGACTCGATGATTTTCTATCATCGTGTTGAGCTGATCGGCCTGGCGGGAAAGGAAGGTCTTGACGATCAACCGCGCAAAACACCAATCGTGTATAGTTATCGGAACGTTCGAACCGCCTGAAAGAAAATAAACCAAGTATAACCGGTGAGATATGGGCGCGGAAAAACTTACTTTGTACTAGATCAACAATCCGAGAGCACTCGTTACGGTGAGTTCTTTGCCAGTCTGCTTTCTGGCGTCTCTTTGAACAATACGTGGCCACAGAACACCCAATGCAACGAGAATACCCTAACCGCGTACGTTCCGTTTTCAGGTCAGTCTCGCTCAGCATAGCACACTGGAAGAGTCAAGGTGAATATAGTCTCGCGAGAGGTAGTAAGTACCGTTTACAACTGACCGATGGATTGCTACAACGTCCAAGGAGCTTCTCCACTGCATGCCGCATCTCGTTCATCATTGATCTCTTAGAGAGGACATCTCTCCAAGCCTTATTCGAGGTATCCTGCCGATTTGAGAATCGCTCTGCCACTATCTCAGACCTCGGGAACTTCCGAGAGCCTCGCGCAAATGAGCGAACGACCGGTCCGTGAACGAGGAAAACCGACATGGAGCTGAGCAGCCGTACGATCTCTTCGGATAGTTTGCTTCGATCGGTCCAATCTTCTCCATCCATGTTTTCGAGCTCGTGAAAGCGTTCATCGGAGAAGAAGAGTACCTCAATCATCCCACAATCAAGAACGTTCTGGGCGTGCACTGAAGTCGAGATGCGGTTCGAGATGTAGATAACTACCTTGGTGGTAAGGCTATAGGTCCTCCACCACTTCTTGCCATCCATGGCCCGCGAAGAAAGATACTTCCGGTTTCGAAGGAGGATACGGAGAGCCTCTGTCATCGAGTAAAGCGACTGGGGAGGATTTGTCGCCATGAGAACAGGATCTACGCCGTGGAAGCAATCCGAGGCCATTATCAGAACGTCGACCAAATATACGAAGTTGTTCAGATGGTCTATGTTCATTCGACGAAGGAAAGAAACCCTCGAAGTGAATCGTTTTACAAGCATATGTTCCACATCGACGTCGATTGAATAGAGGGAAGGGATGTGCTGATCGAGCCGTGGTTCGATTGCGTTCGGCCTATTGAATTCGGAAAGAATGATATCCCTGAGGATTTTCGCCCAAACGCCCCAAAAAGGATCATATTTACCGAGCTTGAGCAAGAAAATTTGGATGGCAAGGGGGCAGTTGGGGAAGCAAGGATCATTGCTTTCAGGTCGAGGTCGGTAATTGGGCGTTCAAACAGAGAAGCAATGGCCACCAAGCCACGCTCCAGGGTGGTACTCCAACCCGGATCAGATTGGGAAACAGCAAAGCTTGTCGAAGGAGGAAGGTGACCCATGGACTTATGATTGTTTTCCAATGAGCTCGAGTCTGTGTCGTAAGCATATCTTCTCCGCGATGCATGAACAGAGCGGCGAAGATTTGGCATGCAATCTCTACCCGCTGACTTGCAGCATAGGTGTCGACCGCGTCGGACAGAGGATTGCCAATTTTGAGGAGTTGATCAATTGCTGCTGTTACACTGGGGAATTTGATGCTAGCCTGCCCAAAATACATGGCATGTGGTTGGAAGGCGGCGTCATGATCTTTCTGCAAGTCGTCCATAATCCATTTCTCCGCTAGCGTTTGAGAATGCTGCGATTCCGTCTTTAGCAGGTACAAGAAAACTCTCGTAGAGCTCTTCCCGATGAATGTACTGTAAAATGAAGATATCCAATTGATATTCAGACTTTAAGCTCAGAGCCTCAAAAAATGGTGTACCTGCTCGACTCGGGCGAAACAAAGGTGGTGGTAAGGGACAAGGGTGTGATTGTACTTTGTTGGCTGGTTTCTGGTCCGGATTAGGGCCGAGCTGCGTGAAAAATCGTCATCGGACCCGTCCAAGCGCCCGCCCTCGACTCAATCTCTTCCTTTTCTCAAAACGTCATGACAGACGTGTATAACGTAAACTTACAAGGAGGGGAAGTCCATGATACCGCAGCTCTCTTTATCGTGTTCGCCCGAATTACATCACATACAGTCTCTCAGACAAGTGGTGTAAGGAATCAATATCATGCTTGGACGATCGTTGCCCTAACAATCACCTTAGGCTTAAGCATTTGATTTGCTCGCTTGAAGCAGCTAATTGGATTCCTTTCGTCATGCTTGGCTGTGATTCAAGCGTGCTGGCAAGTGGCTAGCGAGAAGCATTTGCCACAGGTAGTAGCCCGCTACCCAGGCCTCGCTACCTACTGTCGAGCAACCCTTGTGCCGTTCTATTTCAGATCCGTCTTCCGGTGAGCGCTTCAGGGAAAACTTAGTGTTGGCCAGTCCAAGATCAGCATTACTAGCGTGCCACCCAACTGACGAGATCGCAGAGGCGAACCCCATCGTTGTTTCTTTCTTTCGGGAAGATTACTGGTTCGTGAGTTTCAACAGACACGATCGATTATTCCATGGCGGTCGGCGGTCGAATGTGTCATGTATCTGGTGAGCACTACCCAATCAATCTGCTGAATCTACCTAGTACCACTTAATGGCCACCTTTATTTTATCCCGATTTTGGTTATGAGAGCCTCGTTGATCACACTCGTCGCTCTAAATTTCTCCTACCCTTCGACATTCAACCGTTTTAGGTCGTTGCATGTCCCGCTGCTATCCGGGATTTCGCGAGACCTGGGAGGCGGAACTAAGACTTGAAGGTCCCGACCTTTGATTTTCTCATCACGTGGGTAACGCGTGTTCTCAAGACGCGACAAGCAATGAAATGAAGTAAAATCCGAGAGATACACATTACTGACCGAGCTTTACGTAAAATGAGATCCAACAAGTGGAATGTAAGCTACGCATCCAGCCCTTATCTGGTTCCAACCTGGTACTTCAACCTTAATCCGGTAGTTCACCACGATATGGCGCGGGTGGCAAGTGGGACTCGCCCTCGTCTCCCCCGCGATTAAGGCGAACATGAGGAACTCGAGTTAAACCTGTACCGTCTCATGTACCCAATATGAAATAGACGTATCAATTGTCCCAACCTTGTTGTTCAGCCGGTCGCCAAAGCTTTCTATTCATAAGTTCTGCTCATACTGGATCAAGAACAAAAGGCTGACAGCAAAACATACACAAAACAGGGATACTTGTTTCATTAATTACTAATCGAGCAGTCTCGAGGAGATCCAAACCTTCAAGTTAGCATCTGAGTGCGATGACTCATATCACCGTGTTTTACTGACTAGCCTGCTGAGCAAGGAAAATCTCCGTGATCAAACGGGTACAACTCCAATCATGCAGTTTTAGTGGAACGTTCGGATCGTCTGGATGGGAGCTGTACTTAGTACGACGGAAGAAGCATTCAAGTAATGGACTTACTTCGCACGAGTATCGGTAGTTTGGAGCATTCGGTACGATGATCTCAGTGCCAGTCAACTTTCTCGCACCTCGCCGGAAATAATACTCACCATCTATATGCCGACGCTTGTTGCCACATTACAGATGAGGCTCAACTCTTTTCTTCCAATGAACTTCGAGCGAGCGAACTTTTGTGTACGGAGGAGAATGCAGAGAGCCCGCGTCATCGGGCAAAGCAGCCGTGGAAGGGGTTGTTTTTCAATGGATGCGAATGTATATATTTGCAACAATCAGTTGCAATACTGCAGGGAGCAGGAGAAAGAGAGAAGGCAGAAAGCCTCAGGCGGTGGTGAACAAACCGCTGAGGTAGTATGGTATTCCTAGCTAGCTTATATATGAGAGTACTAGATAGCTAGAATATAGTAGAATGGAGTAGAATGTACTGTGCATGATGTAGGTCCAACTGTGCATGATGTACATAGGAGTAAGTACGATCAGTAAGGCAAAGGGTTGTGGAGTACGGAGGAGTATAGTGAGTAATGTAGGGCAAAGGGATAATGATATCATACAATGTGTAGGGTCAGGTAGGCGCAATGGTTAGCTAGGCCGAAGTTGCCATACCTAGAATATTGACTCAATCATATCCTGCTCGCGTTGCAAGAATAGAGCAGCAAAGACCTGACAGACTGGGGGAAGTACCCTGGGCGACATTCAATGGAGGGTTGCCAATTTTCCGAAGTTCGTCTATTGCCAGTGTTACAGTAGGAAATCTCAGCATGGGTTCAGAGAAGAAGGTTGCATGCTTTGCGAGAGTTGCGCTATGATCTTCCATCTCTCTGAACAAAACAAAGATTATGGTAGTCGATAGTGAAGGCGCGTGTTGTCACTCGTGTGATTTCTCTCGTTCGGCTCTGGTCAGCAGAATGATTCGGTGTACTCCGCCGCTAAGCGTAAGTGCCAAGCGCCCTTGCCCATTCCTTTCCCTGAACTACCACAAACACGAGCAGTGGGTGATTCTGTAGGCGCTTGCAGCGTACCCGAGCTCGAGTCATCTTCATATCTTCACTCACTCAACTTCATTCATACCCTATCACCAAACAACTGCTGGCTGCGCGGGCCTTGTCTCAATACTCCCATTTGGCTCTGTATGCTCCTGATTTGGCAAGGTAAGCAAGGGAGAAAGTATATCAGCGTTAAGCTAAGGATTACTCAGTGGTAAAAGTATCTGCTGGTGGCAAGCGTTTTAGTTCGGTCCTTTGTACTAAGGGGTATCGGGCAACACCGACGCCGTCGCTGTCGTCTGTTCAGGCTTCTCCTAGATCGGAAAGCTCGAAGATCAGCCAGTTAACTGGCGGAGAGGTAACAGAAATAGCGCGGCTTTGACTAGCGAGATTGCAGAGATGCAACCTCAACTCCCATTGACTCGTGTTGTAACGGGTACTGGATTGTTAGGCAACACCGCTGATGGACAGCTTATCGTACCTAGACCTGTGTCTGGGATGTTCAGGCACCAATTTTCTGAACAGTTGTGAACACTTTGGTATGTTTTTATCTCCATCAATCGCTAATCCTATTATCGGTGCCGCTCTTGCGAGTCTTCTCCTCAGGGAGGTTTCTTTCATAGCTCTCACCCGTTCTCCCAAAGCGATATGATTGACACACGTTGCGAAGCTCTCATACACAGTCGCTCCACCTTCACACTCTTCTACATCTCTCCCATCTGACCGAGCAATGCATCTTTCTAATTCGTCTCAAATCGGCAATAATGCGATTTTCTTCACCGCACCAAGTCAGTCGTAGCATGCAGTGGCAATAATCCGTTTTTGTATTGCTTATCCTTGCTTAACCCTATCATTTTCCTTCTACAAAGACCCACTGGAGAGAGTAATTCTCGTGTGGCCTATAGATCTCGATTGCTCACCTTAACTGTCGATCTACTGTTCTCTGCCTCAGACCCGGTCATCACCCTGTTCACGGTCGGATATGTTTCACTCCGCTGAGCTATAACTAATCCATTTCATCATTCTTCCATATCGGGACGTCTCCATCAGTACGGATAAGTCAAAATTTGAGGTGCCAAGCAAGTCAATTCATGACTAACTGTAGGGAGATAGAACGACGATGGTTCATTTATAGTCGGGCCCCCTTCTCTCGAGCGGTCATCGAGCACCCCCGTTTTTCACAATCCGCTCATTCCCAGTGATGCGATATCTGTAGCATCATCCCATCCTCTCATCTACAAGTCCTTCGCTCTGAAAGCTCTCGAACCTTCGGCGGCATTAAGTTCTCGCTCAAGCTGGTCGAGCATTAAAGCTCACTTGTGGGTACTCCATCAACGACCTCACCAGCCATCCAGTCGCAGATACCCCTCACGAGTCGCTAGGAGAGGGAAAGTCGCAACTTTCCCTGGTCTGAAATCGGGCTGATCAACGAAAAAAAGTCCTGATCTTTCGACGGTGTCCTGGGTGCCCATTCCCTGAAGTTTTTAGTATCTAGTCCCAGGTACGTTCAATGTAGGTCTTGTGGATTCACTTTGTCACATCTGTTTACCGTCTACTAGCCCCTTGTTTGTGGCCACTCAATCAACCTAGCAACGGTATTGTGAGAGGTACTTTCTGACCTCAAGCCAACGTCCAGCACGCAAAGCTTCTGGAGGTGCGGGTCCACCAGATTGCTTTCACGGCCGGCGCCTTGGAAAAGTGTGTCTGGCTCACGAGGTAAGTGTTTAATCTGCCCGTGTCAGGTCGAATGTTTGATCATCATTCAGCAAGCCAATACTTACAGTTCACATCGATCTTCTCCCTCCTTTTCCCAGAGGGAACTATCTTCCTCGATCGGCCGGGCCCCCAATGTCGCCTTCTCATCTCAGAATAACGCTCGGCGTTGTCATCCCCCTTATTTTCATCATTTCCGTTTTAATTTTCGCCTACCTGTACCGCCATCGTCATCAGCCCCATCGATCGTTCAAAGTTGGCTCTAACTTGGGCAGAAATCCAAGTCAATCATCCACCCGCAACTTAACTGAAAAGGAATGCGATCCAAATTCCGAAGGTGTAGACGCAGGCGTAGTTGAGGCCGGAGCACTACATTTACTCGATCCAGCCACCCCTTCTCCCACGCCCTCTTCGGATGCTCATTACATCCCGCACATCCCTAAACGCCCAGGAATCGTGACACTAGATCCCACTACCCCAATCCGAACATCAGCCACATCATCTCTCATCTCCCGAACCTACTATCGGCACGATATGAGTACCGGTCTCCCCCTTACAGCCGCATCGAAATCACCATCACGATCAATCAACCAAACTGATACTGAGGGAGCAGGCTGGCCACTATCAATCCCAACTCCATTTGCTTTGAACCAAAGCTTCGAAGACATCCTTCCACCACCCACTCCGTTATACCTAGCTTCCGAGCGAAGCATGAGACGAATGACGCCGGACGTACCTGTAGATCTCGATGAACAGGGAAATTCGTTGAAGATCAGCCGCTGGAAAGGTCTGAATATAGATACATAATGACTGTCAGCTTGAGGTTGTTCTAATAGAATGTAGGTTTTCAAATGTACGAATTCAACGTGGGGCCGTTTGCCTTGAGTTCATCCAATCGGGTTGGATAAGATAGAGGTCGGATCAAAGTCTTTTCCGTTCCCGAGACTGCTTTCCTGTATTCTTTGATTAATTTCAGCCTTCTCCACGACAGAGTTTGTTTTGACTTTAATTTGAGCTCCCGACAACCAAGAACCGTGAACCAGCCTTCTTTGATTGACGTCGGAGGCTCGTTGCGGGTCAGGAGTTGACGAGAGGACATGAAGCACCGTTTTTTATGAACTAGCGAGTGTTAGACATCGAATTCGCAACAACGTCGGTGTAGTAGGGGGTTCTACCCTAGAGCCTGCCCTAGATGAGGTCACGTGACGGTGTCGTAGCTAGTTCCGCGTGTCGTAGCGTAGTTCTGATCTATCACATCATTAGCTGGCTTGCTAGCATCGCTCTGAGGAGGTTTGCCACCTCTACATCGGTCTCCTTGTGTTTCGTCAGAAGTCCATGAGAGGCTTCCAGCCTGAAATGCGGAGACTTTTATGCTCGGAGGTTCATGAAGGATGCAGTGAAAAGGCTTGTCGACAGGCTCGTAATTGAGAGACTAATGTCTGCTCCGAGTTGGAGTTAACGATAGAAAAGATACCGTTTGATATATCACATAATCAAGTCAATGTGTGCAGGGCTGTCGGAACAGAGCGACAAATTGACTTGAGCGTGAACCAAAAGTTATATCTGATATTCACAAAGGCAGTCATGGCAGCGGTGTAGGTTTCTATTTAAATTATTATTGAGCGAAGCGGTTGCTGGGAGTACCTTAGGCTTGATGAAGCAAGTTGCTCATGGGACGGGCGGCCTGGTAATGAAGGCATTGTTTGGTGGGCTGGGTCGTCGTGAGCGTCGAGGAGAGAAAGCTGAGCACACTGGCCCCGTTGTCGAACAAATAACTAGCGGAAATACGGAAAGCTCTTCGTTTGTTACCTCAATCTGAAGTGACGACGGAGTTTCAGGCGACGTCGGATATTGCCACCTAGCATCCTCAGCTTATATCGTATAAGTACCTTACATCTTACTACTCTCGCAGAAATCACGACCAAATGTTTGTTTCAAATATATTACCGATTGAAATTGGTTGATAAAACACCGCTGGGCTCGGGCTCTCTCGAATCGACGAATCTTGACCTTATTCAATCTCAAAATCACTGATACAATCGCCCTTTAGTCTCGACAACGATATACATCCCATTAAGTATCTCGTATTGCCGTAAAAGGCAAGTGAAAGTCAACTCAGACATGAGGCTGCCGATCACACGAGACGTAATCGACTCAATCTTGACCAATGACCACCATCATGTCCGGGTCGACCCCCAACGCGACTTACTTTTGGGATTTAGTTGTTTTCAAGGCAAGTCGCACATCTTGTTTATCTCTGAGAGACGGTAATCCTTTTCACCCGATGTTGACATCGAGATACAATACATGTAGGTTGAAGATGAACTTTTCAAAGTCCCGAAGCAACGATTTGCAGAGAACCCCCATCCACCTTTCAACGAAATGTTCACCCTTCCTCAGCCTCAAGGCAGTGAACCAGGTACTTTGGGTACAAAGCAGGAGGAAGGACAATCAGCAGATCACCCAATCGTCTTAGAGCAGATTACAAAAGTAGATTTCGAGAGGTTCTTGGGTGCACTTTATCCACGGTACGCTAATGTTTGCCGTCTATTACTCCGAGATTTTGGAGAACCCTCGCCAGTATGAAACTTACTTGATTCGCCGGCCATTTCCAAGAATTCAACCCCTGCGTCGGAAGGCCTGCAACACAGAGATTTATACAGCTACGTGGATATCGGTGCTGAAGATCTCCTCCCTCTGGAACTTCATTGATATTCGCAAGGCCGCAATCGAACGCCTATCCCTACCCAACATCACAAATTTCGATACATTCGATCGCATCCTCGCAGGACAGGACTACGGCGTCCTAAAGTGGTTCATCGAGGGCATCATGTTAGTTGTCAGTGCCCATAAAACCGATATTAGCCACAAGGACGCCCGGGAAGTCGGAATCAACGGCGCGATATCTCTATATCATTTGAAAAGCAAGATCTCACCACACACTGAGACGCGCGAACGAATTATTCGCGATGTGCTCTCCGACGGAATCACGGAATATTTTCTCGAGGAGATACGGGATATCAGATCAAAAGAAGCCGTTTATCACGAGATGTCGGGCGAACAATTGCTGGAAGGAGCAGTAGACGACGGGTGGCCAGCTGAAAGCCAGTTATCGGTGGAGGGGTTTGGACAATTACGTTTCTCTTGGTCTGTCAATGACGAGCCACGAGTTATCATCCATCCATGATGAGGGCTTCACGAACGCATTACAATAACTTGGAGGTGTACTTCTTGGTGGACCGGGTACAGGTCGGCGGTAGAATTTACTGTCTGATTGGGGACCCTGCAGACAAACAAGGGAAATCGGTCCGTACCTGTCAATTTGAATAAATGATGTGAGCCACGAGTTCTTGCCATGGCCTGGAGACCCGGAGCCTTGAATCATCTGAACCACAAATATAGCTCATTTTTCCAAGTCAAATCGAAGGAAAGAAACAAGGGATCACAACGTCTATTCAATTCTGTGTCCACACCCACTATTGATATCTGTTCTCGTTATCATCATGGCCCCTTTCGTGAACCACCTTAACACGGCACTTTGCCGCCCTGCTGTTACTTGGCCTATAGGGTTGAAGGCTTCTGTGATTCATCGCGAGTAAAATTGCTCAATCATTGTCATTCGGATCTAGATGAAGTTCCAAGGTGATGAAAGTCTCAAACCGAGAGCCATCGCACTGTACACGCTTCTGTATTAGACGCTGAAGACGATCTTGCGGTTGAAGCTTGATAAAGTGAAAATGCGTAGACATCTCGGGAGTACCAAATGTGCTGTAAATATGAAACTCTCAGGGATTTCCTGAAGTCACCTTTCAGATTTCTTACAGCACAATTGGGTTCTGACGAATGATCTTCGTAGTGTTGGTCCAACGGACGGGGCCACAACAATTTGCAGGCCATGTGGTGAAGGCTGGTGTGAAGGTCAGGTACAGGCCATATGCAGGCTAGGTGCAGGCCAAGTGCAGGCCACGCGGCGGGTAGAGAAAGCATAGTTGCGGACCAAGTGAAGGTCATTATCCTTAATTTTGGTCTCTATTCTATAGAGCTCGACCCAAAAAAGATCTCAGAAATATATGACTCTCCATAGACTATGAAGAAAAGAAATCTGTTGATGTTCGCCCGCGCTGGCCTCCCGAAGTCTCAACAACATAAATTACAGTAAACGGGCGGTCGGTTAGAAGGTCGGTATTCCGAGAGGTTTCGGTTGCCTCTCACTTGGTATACCTGTAGTATGTGCACCTCAACTAACGGTAATTTAAGGAAAAATCAGAAATGAGGAGGTTGTATGACAAAGAATGCTATGTCTGGGTGCAGGTCAGACTTTAGTTTATGAAGGCCAAGTGATGGTTGGAAGTGTGGAAGTGCAGGCCATGTGGCTGTGCACTGCAGGCCAGGTGAAGGTTGGATTCGTGAAGATGAAGGACGACTGCAGGTTGGATTCACAGATGTGAAGGCCAGATGAAGGCCAAATGAAGGTCAGATTTGCACAAGTGACGGCCAGATTGAAGGCTAGATTAGGATAATGAAGGCCAGGTGAAGGTCATTACCCGGGAGTGAAGGCCAGGAACAGGCCAAATGAAGGCCAGATTTAGGGAATCGAAGGCAACCAGACGGCAAGATCTGCTCAAATGCAGCTAAATTGAGGGCTATACGTGCTAATATCAGTCTTGTAGCTCAAAGGGTCGCTCCATATCAATCTTCAACTTGAAGGGGCGGGCGAACAGACGGAAATTAACATCACATGGGTGTCACTTACATTTTATACAAGAGAATGTTAGACATATGGTCCGATAGGCTCGTCGTTTCTGTTTGGGAGTACTATGCGAGGCCTAATATCACGCATTAGTACCTTCTTTGGCCTTACATTGACATGGGCGACCACGAAGAGGAAGGTTCGTCTCGAGACTACATTGTGGGAACATGGCAGAGATATAAGGGATTTCATTCAAACAAAAAGTTTCTGATGGTTAATCAATAAAATAGATAGCCTTAGTCGACGTAGGATACTATAACTCAATACGTGTATACAAGGGAGTCGTCGACAGCAGGTTAGACAACGTGTACTGCAGGCCAGGTGAAGGCGGGTGCAGGCCATGGCCTTCACCCCGGCCTGCATTTTCTCGCGCCCCCAACGGACGTTGCAAAAATAACATTGAGGGAACCACTGCAAACATACTGGCAGCCGAATGATTATAAATTTCTAAGGGGGCAAAGAATGATGGTCAAACATGTCCCCAAACTTGCCCTGTTGGCACTTAAAGCTCGGGGAACAATGCTTTCATGAAGAAAAGACTCTGGGCCTGGAAATGCGCACAGGCGCCCACACCGTTGACATGGTCGAATGTCCTTTGCAGGCCGCGGGCTGTGGCCTGCCCGAATCCTCCACTAGGAGGACGGAGGGTCCGTCTATGGCCGACTAGTTACTGTGTATACCCCAAACTCACGCTCTGACCGCCACAAGCTCCCTTCATCTGAAGTAGGAATAGGATACTGACCTATTTTATTCAATTCATATATCACACGTCACAGGCCCCCGGGCATACAAAAATATTTCGTATGGTCACCCAGTCACAGGGGGTCATATGAATTGTCCCAGTATGTGACAAATTTCGGAGAAGCTTAAGAAAGGCAAGAAATTTACCTTTTCCAGGATCTTTTCGCCCAAATCAGGTGTTTTTCGCGGATTTCTGCTTGCGGCAGCCCCACCCGTCGTCCTCCTCCTCACTCGTCCTCTCCTAGGGGCCGGTGGCCTGAAAGTTCCAAACAAATTTTCGTTTTTGTCACCGGTGACTTGCCCACCATACAAATTTGCACCGGCAAAATCTTTCGTCACACGGAAAACCCATACGAATTGAATAAAATAGGTCAGTATTCTTATCGTTACGATGATACATCTAGAAAAGCTCAAGATGAGTGCCTCACTGTAGTAATCACTACTGGCAGGGCCAAATGTTTGCCGTCGGACATTCAATCAAACACTCTGGCCATCCGGTGGCCGTTATGCTGTCGATCCGGCTTTGTAGACCAGTCATTTCCTTTGTTAGATCATCCTGGTAGCTAATGAAGTATACAATTGCTCTTTGTGGTCAAAAAAACCTAATGACCGTGCCCGGAGCGGAAGGATGTCTAAAAACAAACAAATCCTTGGTTTATTCTCAGATGTACCGGCCGTCAGACGCCTAATAAGGTGACAATTAACCAGCAAAGATGAAACGGGTCTGTGGCCAAACACCATGAATATCCGGAGGTTAATTCTCATTACACGATCGGCTCACGGCGAGAGGAAGACCATTGCTCGTTCTTGAGGTAGATGAGCAGGTTTCAACATTGGGAGAGAGATTCAGTTTTCCTGTCGACTGTTTTCGACATCTCTGTTTATGTACGTTGTCTCCTGGATCCTGCCTTGCCAATGATCCTATTTTATACCCTGATTTTCACGGCCGTTCGTCTGAAATTCGCTCCCGATGTTTGGATCCGCTCATCTACCTCATGAGCGGACGATGGTCTTCCTCTCGCCGTGAACCAGTCGTGTAATGAGAATTAACCTCCGGATATTCATGGTGTTTGACCACAGACCCGTTCCATCTTTGCCGGCTGATTGTCACCTTATTAGGTGTCTGATGGCCGGTATGTCTGAGGACAGCATAAATTCGTTTGTTTTCAGGTATTCTTCCGCTTCCGGCGTGGCCATTGAGGTTGTTTGACCACAAAGGGCAATTATATACTTCATCAGCTACCAGGATAATCTAACAAAGGAAATGACTGGTCTACAAAGCTGGATTGACAGCATAACGGCTACCGGATGGCCAAAGTGTTTGATTGAATGTCCGACGGCAAACATTTGGTCCTGCCAGTAGTGAATCCAGTTGTGCGGAACCAGGTCCTACGGGGAGATGATGACTACAGCTCCTTCAATACAAGAGAATGAATGAGTCGAGGGAAGAAATACAGTACTACGATCTGCCGACTGCATCCCAGTCGCCCGATTGCGACTTTCTTTGTCTAGTTAATCAATCTAATATTTGGAAGATCAAGATTTTGTCCCCGGAAAGTAGGAAACGGGATTTGCCGAACGAAGCCGAGTAGCGATACCGTCGGTGAGATCCATATCCCTGAGCTCATTATCTCCCTGTATCTGCACCAACTCCTTTCCTTCATACCGCGGTCGAGCACGATGCTGAGCCGAGTAAAACTTCCCACCAGATGCCCTTCTCGACTCCCTCCATCATGACCACACCTGCGACCCCAAATCCCTACTATCTTTTGGACTTCATCATCTTCAGGGCAAGTACCATCTCTCCGAGACTTTTGAAAGGGGACAATCAGATTCAATACTAACTTCCCCTCTCAGTCTGGAGACGAGTTCTACAAAGTCCCAAAACATCTCTTAGCAACTAACCCGTCCTCACCCTTCAATGTCCTTCTCGCACCTCCAAAAAAGGGGCGTTCTGATCCCGGTGTCGAGGAAAAATTGCCGCCCAATGTAACTGTTACGGAAGGTGTTTTTGTTTTGGAAGGGATAACAAAGTTAGAATTTGAAAGATTCCTGGAAGTACTGTATAATCCTCAGTACGATCATATGGCTCCCCTATCCTGATACACAGAGTACTTATTGACCGATTTTGTGTCAGGACCAGCGGGAATGAGGAAGACACGGGAAGCGAAAAATGGATCGCAGCGCTGAAGATCTCCACCATGGGGAACTTCCCCAAAATGCGGGCCTCGATCATCAACCGTCTCTCAGCCCTTCACTACCACAGGTCGTCCTTCGCCACCACTGATCGGGTCATCATTGGCCGGGAATGCGGTGTGCTAGAGTGGTTTCTCGAAGGCGTTATCACCATAGCGGTTGACTTCGACACTGATATCACCCTGCCAGATGCTAGAAAACTGGGGGTCGATACAGCAATCCTTCTCTACCACCTGAAAGGGAAAACTAGAGACTTCGCCGCACACAACGTCGAGCAGCAGCAATCTGGTCAGCTGAGTGGCGACCAGCGAGACGTATTTCTAAAAACTCTCTCAATCGGAATTTCGGAGTGTTTCCACGAGGATGTTACCGATATAGTGGCGAGGGGAGGAGACTCCAGCGATTCATTGAACGCTTCTGCTTCACACAGAACGTACAGGTGGAGAGAACAGAAAATCGCTCTTGCTGGATACGAAGCATTCAGCTTCAAATGCTTGATCGGGGAGCAGTCTAAGATTATCCTACAGGACGATCCCCCTCTTGTTACTGTTGAATAATGATAATACAGCTAGACAAGTACACCTGGTGATACACATATTCATTGAGAATGACACAGATGGACATTGAGCGGATTCGTTCAACGAATTGGCGGCTATATGAATCCAAAGATGTGTCGAGCGAAGTTGCATCCCTCTTACATTTCTTTGTATTGACGGTCGCCGATTCAGGTATTTTCAACACAGGACTACACGGCAACGGGCCAAATTTTAGAGAGTCGATACTGGCACATCAGGAGCAGATGGTCCTAGCGATAGATACAGCGGAAGACAACTGTTGAGTCGGCTTAGGATAGTGAAGGTCCACGAGGGAAGGAGAATTCAAATGGAACCTAGTTGAACGTTCGATACATGCTCTTGAATTCACTAGAGGGATGAAGGCCCTGGGTTATGAACCGGATGAGCACCGGCATGAAGCGGAAAACTTGAAAAAGAGAAACACTCACGTTGCAGTATCAGCACGACTCTCTAAACGTAATACGCCACCCAAGCTTCCTCTCGCACCCGACGACATCTCTATGAAGAAGCTTCGTTGATCAAATGACAAAGAGGTGAATATGTGAAGCGCCCACCACGAGATGACGGGCTTTAAGTCGGCCTTCCCTTCGTAGTGTGACCTAAGAAGTAGAACATAGTCAGTAATGTGAAAGGGAACAGGTTATTAGGTCGTGGAACGAGGCGAGTGTGCCCATGCAAAGGCGACTGACCAGTTTCTGGAACGTATACTACAAGGCACGCAGGAATCCCTTACGTGAGAGGGCCATGACACAGTCCAACGTGCATATTTCTCCTATTCCTATAGCTCAGGGCATTCAATATCGCTCTACATACCATACGAACCGAGGATTCATACGCTCTCGAGAAGCTCACTGGTCAGGTTTGGCTCAACACAATCGAGAGCAGACATCCTTCGTGGGGTCAATGGTCTCGCATGACAGCATTCATTTTGATGATGGAAGCACACAATGGCCAGACTGATATCCTGATCGTCGTCCCAGTACAATCGACCCCATTCATCTGACATATCAGTAACCTGGTGCATGAAGTACCGAAAACGACGGATTTCGAAGCAGTCAAGAATTTTCTGAGGCTGCGACAATAATGCGTGTTGAAAGCCCTGACCGACCGGCCGTTGAGAGTACAAAAATTGCATGTGTATTAGAGGAAGGTGGAAATAGGGAGCATGCGGCTCATTGTATAAATGATTGAGGTACTACAGCGAGATAATGGGCCACAAAGTTCCCAGCGCAACTCCATTGGATAGGGACAACCACCAAACAGCGTGCAGAGAGAAATGGAAATGGCAGGCAATGAGAAATGGAGGAGATGGTGATCGTGAGAACAGCATACAATGAATCGAGACCACTCGTCACCAATAGCGGCAGTTCAACACCAAAAATAGGACTAAGAAATGCGTAGCTCGCGGGGTGGCTCAGCAGAAACCAAGGACAGGATCAAATCCATATCCAACTAGTATCACTCGAGCATCGGAAACCGTGAGGTGAGAGAATCGTTGTGGGTGATGTACATCGCGATGTAACAAGACATCATCAGTGATGCAGGAGTCCAAGATAGAGAAGCATGTAGTGAATCTCGGAGTTGATGAAAAGATCCGATAAACAGTCTTCTCTCGTACTGATCTGAACCTGGCATGAAGTAAACCGCCAAAGAGGGATGACTCATGCGCGGCAGCTCGACGCCATCACGCAAACCGAGAATCGAAAAGACTCATCAAATATAAGCAGGTGTACCGCGTAGTTCTGGGGTCGGAAGAAGTGAAAGCGGGTGTTAGACTTGACGGCATTAGGCATCTTCTCAATACTGACAAACTGTGATACCATTTCTAAGGTGCTGAAGGAATCATACGAGGGCAAAGAGGGAGGCCTTCTAATAGTTCACAAGCTCCATGCTTTGACCTTCAGAAAGAATGAGGGCGAGGTCAGCAGACATGACCATATCGAGAGAGAAAAGTAACGAGTTAGAATCGAAGATTGAAATACCAATCGAGTGTCGGTATTGACACAGGGCACCAAGCAGAATTTCACGGCTGTGAAACTGGATTCGGGAACTATGAAGATCAACCGGCCTGGTAAATCAATTCTTTCCCATCCAGTAAAGGTATACCTCAACAAAGGAAGTGGCTGACACTGCTGCCCAATCAAGATTTTTCGGCCGTAATTAGAAAGGCAAAAGGCTTCGAAAAAACTTTAGTTTTACGGCCAAATTCACGGGCGTCAAAATCAAATTTTCTAGCGCGCAGAAACACACGAAACACACGAGGCAAAAAGAATATTTTTACGAGGGCAAAATTGTCCCGGAAAAATTTCCGAAGTGTTTTTACGAGCGCAAAAAGGGAAAACAACGAGAAAGGGCACGTTTTTCCTTCGGAAAAACCCAACTTTTTCCTGGCCTGTTTTGCGCGCTAGAAAAGATGGTTTTGACGCCCGTGAATTTGGCCGTGAACCTAAAGTTTTTACGAAGCCTTTTGCCTTTCTAATTACGGCCGAAAAATCTTGATTGGGCAGCAGTGTGAGGTTTTGCGATTGCCAACTTTATGAATTCACGAAGGCATATCTTACAGATAATGTAACATTAGCAAGTTTGATTCCCGACCGATAATTTCTTTTGTGGAAACACAATGCCCGTTTATAAGGCAGTGTATTGGCCCCTAAAGGCGCGGAACGGTACTTAAATAGGCATGCATTACCATATATGACCATCGCTAAGGGCTGGAACCCCACCTCGTGAGCGGGCATTGTGTTTCCACAAAATAATTATCAAATGGGAATCAAACTTGTAATCGCTGCAGAATATGTAGGATACACCTTTGTGAATCCATCAAGTTAGCAATCGCGAAACCTTGATCTTTGCTTTCGCTAGAGTGTACCTTTACAGAATGAGGGTGAGGTGATGAATCGGCCCAATTAACCTTTACAGTTCCCAAATCCAGTTTCACGAGTGTAAAATCCTGGTTGGTGCCCCGTGTGAGAACGCACCTGGAGACCAGGACTGTTGGCTTCTTAAGCTTCAAAGCTTCATCACTCATCTGCGTGTCATCCCCATTCCAGTCACAGTGACCAGCATCCGTAGCATCAGTGCCAATAATTGAAAAATATTCAGACATGGCATACTGGAGAGTTTGATTAGAAAGAGGGCATAGAGCAAGTAGAGATTATGGGGGAGAAAGACAAAGAGATCCGGTTCCGGACCCGAGCTCTTCGCAATATGCCTGCCGAGTGGAGATTCTTGAGGGTAGGTCTTGTCTTCAATAAATTATGATATGCATTTCTTGAAAAGGACGGCTCACGCCACCACGCCTTTCTCTAGGCTGCGATCTCCGGACTAGACACCTTTTTTGCTTTCCTGCCCCTCTGTTGAGAAAGGCAACCAGACCGATCAAAGACTGTTTGGATGTCAGATCAGTCCCAGGATTGCTCCTCAGCCGGGAAGTAGCTAGCCGTGGGTGGAGGAAGTATGGAGTCGACGAGAACTTGTGGTGTGCCGAGTATTTTTAGGGAGGCTGTACAGATACCCAACGTCGCTATGTTCAGCCTACGGATGAATGAGGGAAAGCAGTACCTATCAATAAGCTCTCAGTTAGGCATGAAAGACACGAGTTTTTATCGCGCCTGTGAACATGGACGCTTGAACTATCCGAACGCGACGATGACTCGTTGCTTTGAGTACTGTTGTAAGAGAAAAACAAGGAAAAGTGTTACTTAGAGATGACCTTGTCCGACCAAGCCACCGCATGGACCACAAGTACACCTCGAGTACGCGCCTATTTGTAGCTATGATTCTATATCGAATCTTCATTTCTCCTCCTTTGAACTTTCACTCGCTGTGCTAATAAAATCAATGTTATATCTCCCGTTTCAATCGGTCGTGCTCAAATCACGCCACTCTTTGTTGGAAACAGAAGACCAGTGAGCGGCGGTCAAAGCAACCGTTTCAGTCGTCGCCATACAATGCCGTCTGAATCGTTGCAAATTGGTGAAACGGGTTTGGAACCATGTCAAGAACTCGAATCGCTGATTGGTCTGTCGGTTTCGAGGCGAGGATAAACGGTGGGTCAAGGACTAAAATAGTCCGATGTTTCAGTCTATTCCATTTGGATATTAAGGTTTACAGGGAATCATATTGAGAGTTCCGTCCCATTGCCCCTGCTCTAGTTTCGTACCCTTTTGCGAGTCCGTCATTTTACCTCACCCATCCGCCTACAACCTGGCAGATGGAGGCGGAATTGAGTATTTGAAGCAGGGCTCGACTCGAATCCTCGTAAGGGGTAGGTCAAAGCTCGTAGGCAATCCATCCGTGGTTCTGGTTGATCCAGATTTAACCCGGAATCGGATCTCGGATTGTGGGTGAACCGCATGCTTTGACCGCCACTATCAATTATTTTAGTGGTCTTTTGGACGGCTGTCAACTCAAAGGGTAAGAGAGTCTGGATCATTCATATCATGGTAGGTGAACCATAGCTATTTGCATCATTCGTCACTATGTTGCGGTCAACAGGGACGGAAGGGATAATCTACTGCAGACTTCCTTAGGTTATGGGCTAAGTTACTCACGTAGTCTTAGCCTTGTCTCAACTTAGATTTTTTTTACTTGTGTCGACCTTGAGTCGTGCGTGAGCCTCAACCTCAAGTAAGTCGAACTAAGTCAAACTCAAGTCAAACTCAAGTCAAACTCAAGTCAAACTCAAGTCAAACTCAAGTCAAACTCAAGTCGGCCGTAAGTCAAGCTCGTATTGAGCCTAAGTCAACGTGAGCCGGAACCTAAGTCGATTGTAAGTCAAGGGTAAGCCACACGTTAGTTAACCTCCGGTCGAGTGTAAGTTGAGTCGAGAACAGCAGGTTGTGGGAGAAAAGCATTGCGATTGTCATAATTCCTCGAACATACAGCGTGTACGAGCTAAATCAAGAAAAAAAAAGATAGCAGTGTAGCACACTCAGCTCAAATCCTCTTCTTTCCCTTCTTACTCTGAGAGTTTGCCGGCTTCGCATTGCCCGTCGGGGCTTGACCGTCACGGCGGGTTTGACTGACTGGTCGGCCACTGGCACTGTACATTCCGCTGATGAACATCGTAGAAGCCACAGCTGACTGGCGAGTGGAACGAGGTCTCGCACTGGGGGCAGTCACACTCGGAGCCGTCCGGCTTCGTTTCGTCACGGAAAGGGATGGCGACGGGGTCACCACCCTTCTCTTCCTTGGTGGGTCTTTTGGGTTTGGATCGGCTTCGGTCATGGCCTATAACAAGCTAAGTTAATGATTGAAGTAGTATACGAACGATTGAACTTGCCTCATGAGTACGTTTTATACGTTGAGTAGCCTTGTTCTTCGTTGGACTTGGTATCAGACTTGGTATTGGCTTGAGAAAACAAGCATAAGCACAAGGTCTTCAAGAGTGATAAGGGGTTGAACATACCTTTGATGGAGCTCTCTCAGGGTTGCCATCGCTGTGGCCATGGTCACCACCAGCCACACAAACGTTGGCCTCCCCTCTCATACGGCCAGCTTCAGGTTCCTCTCCAACTTCCTCCATGTGACCAGCTTCGACTCCCTCTTCGACCTCCTCCACACGGCCAGCTTCAGCCTCCTCTCTAACCTCCTCCATATATCCGCTTTCGTCGCCCTCCACACGAGTGTCCCCCTAAGCTGTACGAGAGGCGAAGGGAAGAGAAAATTCTCAATGGAATGAGAATTTACGACAAGACTGGAGTCTTAGTCGAAGGGAAGCAGGGAGGTGAAACAATGTTCATGAATTGATTCGGACGCCAGTCGAGGGTTAATTGGTATTGGAGATGAATGACGAGAGCTCGAGCAACAGATGGCGTACAGCGACGGTGAGGAATAAGCGACAGTGTTGTGGAGCGTCGAGGTTGTGGAGTGAGGCAAGGTCCGGGATGGTTGAATTGAAAAGTGCCGAACGGCATTCCAAGCTGCCAGTGGCTGGGCAGGTGGCTTGTCAGTTACTAGGGATCGGCTGAGTAATATTTATCACACTCGCTTCGCTTCACTCATCTCGCTACTCTCTTCTTTCACCTCCACCACGTCCAACGATGCTCAAATCGCCATTTGGACCCAGTAAGTTTTTTTTTCTCCGTTATTTTCCATTCAGTTGAGTTTTAATAATCTCCTTGATTACCAGCCTCGCCTGAGCTCCACTATGCTTGGGTTTCGTATGGACCACACGCATGGACCACACGCATGAATCCATTCGTGTGTTACCGCTGATTCCATTCAGCGGTACTTGACGGTCTCATATGATACTTATAAAAGCAGTCAAATTCATCACCCTTGGCCTCATTCCCATTCCCGTATCCTTCCTGTACACGCATGCACACATGCCCAAAGCGCCCAGAACGAGGACACAACCTGCTCGCAGGGCGAAGAAACCGGCCTCGAAGAAACAGCAGACGTCGAAGAAGCAGAAGACGGCGAAGCAGGCCACCAAGAAGAGGAAGCCCACCAAGCAGCAGCAGCTCACTTCCTTGAACGAGAGGATTCGCGACGTTCTCGGAAACATCCGTCTTGTTTCGAATATTTCGGAACCTCTCCCTCCTCCGCAGGACTCGCGGTACGTGTCATATCCTCTAGAGCCGTGCAACGTACTCACTATTGTCTTTCTGCAGGCCTCAGCGAACGCTTTACCTCCTACGAATGCACCGGACTCGCAACCCGCAAACTTCAACAACGTAAGTCTAGCACGACCTCGAGTTCCGTTGGCTTATGCTTCCTCCGTTGCAGTTCGTTACTATCGTTATGTGTGGTACTTCTACGTCAAAGAAATATATACATTGTTCTCCCTCGCATCCCATTCGTCGTTCGAACCACGGCTTAGTGTCGACGTGCTCGACTCAACGAAGATGAGCCCGACTCATGGGCGTCTTACAGGTTGCTGACCGCGAATCACGGTCGACTCGGGTTAACTTGAGTTTGACTTACGGCCGACTTGAGTTGGACTTGAGCTCGACTTGAGCTCGACTTGAGTGGACTTGAATTTGACTTACTTGGACTTGAGACCCACGCGCGACTAAGGCTGACTCAAGTAAAAAAAATCTAAGTTGAGATAAGTCTGAGACTACCTAAGCTACTTAGCCCGTATCAAAAGGAAGTCTACCCATGGAGTAGTCTGATCCAATGCTCCCTGGCTGAGTTGAGTCTCGGTTACAGTTACCATTAATGGTGGTTCTGAATCACGATGATGAACATAGTTTTTCTGATGCAGAGAGATGATTGTGAGCTCGCTGTGAGCACTCAACCTCAATTTCGACGCGAGTATCTTGTACCATTATGGGCAGAGGCAACCATAGGCGGCGTCAACAAATAACCATAACTCGAAGCAGCTACTAGACTCCACTTGAACAGACGTTGAGGTTCACAGAAGTTGATCCGTTACCGTGATACTCTAAAATTTGACGCGTAATAGTAAGGATGTAGTCAATGAACTTACATCGAATCGAGGACCTTATGTGCTACCGGGTACGAATGAATCGGACGTATCCGAGTGGTCCATGTCGGACGGTCGCCAAGTTCAAAGACGAGACAAAGCAGTATGGCAGTGCCAGCCACTAGAAGATCAGAACGCTTGTGTTCTGGTAGGAAGGTGGCGTCTTTCACTCGAGATGAACCACAGCGATCGGAATGCCCCCCCGCTACGAAACGCATGAGAATTACACTTCTCCGAATGGCATGTAAGTACTTGATAAGTCTGGTTGGCCGAACATTGGTTCTCTCTAATCACCATCACTAGCAAGGCCAGAACTAGTTGATTTGTATAATCTTGCGTACACCCACCTACGTACAAGATGAGTTTCGATAGGAGCAGAGCAATCACTGGTTATTGAGACTCACCTCAGTATTTTGGGTTCATGATCATGGGCCGCGCCGGCTATGTTCCCGACAAGGAAATTAGTGGCCATCTCTATGGCATCGAGAAGTCTGATGGGGGGCACTTGAAGATCTTATGTGCGCTCTGCAAGAGTAGGAGAGGTGTATATAAATTTAAAGTGAATGAGCATAACTCCCCAGGATCGAAGAACCATGGCTACAGACTGTGCTTTCTACCTCACGTCTTACACATATGAGATTGTCTCCAGGCCTATAGGCACCCTAGCAGTGAGTTATTAGTCGAAATTTTGCGTCTTGTACAATTTGATTAAATCCCGCCAGCTTTCATACCTTGTCTACGGTTAGTACGGTTCTCCAGAAGATTGGGCACCTCAGACTAATCCTCGTACCATTGGTCGCAGGAATCAGTATATTCTCGCTAGTATCCTTGGTTCATATCAAAGTCTCGGAAGGAAACGAACGACGAATCCCTACATTTTACCACAGAAGTGCCATACTTCTTGCTCTGACCACAATCGCCATAATATCCCAGACGTTATATATGATTCACCATGCAGTCAAGCGACTCTCTCGTATGGCCGATAATCCAAGTGGAGACCACTGCTACGAGGACGATCGTGTTGGTTACGGAGATAAGTGAGTTGGGCCAGCTCGATCTATCCCTGATACACAACGCCGGACTCACAGAAAGCTTAACAGTGTCGTACAGGCATTCGTTGCGGTCTTCAGCAAGTGCGTCCCGATGTCCCTCTCTGATCCTCTTTTGATCAACTTGAAGCTAGTATCGGGATAGAATCAATACTGGTGAGTACTTCCATCGGATCATCACATCGGATGGCGCATTCCTTCACACAGATTGCTCGCTTCTTCATGATTTGGGAGTACAAAAAACGCTCCGTGAAGCTTTCCTGCATACTGATGTCGTTTATTGTCAACGGTACGTCTACTGAACTTCATGATTTATGTGCTACGTTTTCCTAACTTCGGGAAGTGATCGGCATCTCCTCGACTATGGCACAAGTAATCAATCGCCAGGACGCATTCGAGCCCAAAGCCAGAGTGCTCAAGAGTGGCGTCTTCGATGGTGCAAGCATCATCTCTAACGTGATACTTTCGGGACTTATTGGTGCGAGTCGTGATTTTACGCGTCCTGAACAATGTCATTGATATCAGTACCTTGAATAGCCGGTCGAATTTGGTGGATCAGGTACCAAGTGAATTTGAACACCATCGGAGGGCGACCGTGTCAAACGCATGGAATGATTGCTCCCATCCTGTAAATGTTCACATTGTACCGTGCTTTTGTTTGATCGCTCATGAAACCCCGATCAAAGATTGGAATCGGCAGCGGCTTACCCACTCGTCAAGATCTTCACCGTCTTTTATACCCGCGTAATCAATGTGAAATATGGAGTTCGATCGCCCATCCTGGTCACCACAATCCCAGTTCAGGTTGCGGTAGGTATATCTTTCTGTGACTGACCGCAGGCGGTAGAAAATACATTTACACGCTACCCATTAGGTCATCTCGGTGATTCTTCTGGTCAATCGGATCACCAGTGGGAGAAGTACTGCAAGTCTAGAACAAGTGAATATGGACACCTCTGCTAGCGGTGAAGATCCAGAGATCGCAGGGATGAATGAGGTAGATATTATTCCGCTCGACGTTCATGTTCCACTTCTTACGCCACCGAAGGAGCTGGGCTCCATGAGCTATGATGATCCGAAAACTCGAAAAACTACAAGTGACGGATCAGAAGCAGTTCCACTTGAGGATAATCAGCCTCCTCCTCCGTCTTACTCCACCACGACATAGTTCAATCAGACCGGCCAAGATATCATGACTCTTTATTTATTGAAAATGTATCAAGTGACAATGTCAAGTCCGAGGACGTAGCTACACGAGCCATATGATTTATTATTGTACGTGAGGAACAGAACTCACGATATTCGGATGTATTATACCCAACAATTCTCGCAGCACACCTTAGACCCATCAGAATGAAAACTTCGGGACTCTATCTCGATTAACTCGTCCCTTCTGGAAGTTCCCGGAGTTGGAGATCACTTCCAGCTAGTTCCGTCTTGGACTTTAATGTACTAATCTCGGTTCCAGTCACGACGGTTTGTGTCCAGCTGTGGTCAGTTCTTCAGTCCCCCTTGACCTTCGTTACCAGCGACGTGTTTGAGAGCTACCAAGCGTGCGAAACAACCTAGTAGAGACACCCCCGCTGTTAGCCGAGGTCTTGACAATCCGGAGACTATCAAAGTAAGTGAGCGAGCCCAGGTTGCTCTATTCCTTTCCCGTTAGACATTCTCACGAGAAATATCTCCTAAGCAGGGATGCGACCTCAACAAATCAGGAGGATCTAGATTACAAGTAACAACGACTGGGTCCTAGAGAGGCACACGTAGCGAGGGAGGTCAACCTCTATTGTATTCTCCCAGTAATAAGAATTTATTTAGAATAGCAAGGCTACTCGTCAACTGAATTGATTAGCCTTGGCTTATAATCATTTTCTCTAGTTGCGATTATGGGAGAGGAAGCGTAAACCCGTTGAGAGGTGGATGTGAACTCCCTGCAAAACGTTGACTCGGAAACCTGGAAAGATCGCCCTGTAACCGCATCTGCTTTCACCTATTTCGCGGCCAGAAACCCATTCAGTCGGATCTTAGATCGGTCGCGGGAGCACTTCTAGACTACATGAATGAAGTAGCTAGGAATAAGTAGGCGAAGGAAACATCCAGCGGACGAGAATGTGTGGCGTGTCTAATCATCTAGGTTTCTTCCAGCGCGGTTTGACAGCAAGCTCGTCTGGACCAGTACAAAGTTACCAGATGTAATCAAGAAATATGGAGAACATACTCAAATATCAGATGGTAAGTCTCTATCATATCAAAGGTTCCTTTCTTCAATCCTCTCTAAGCCCACCTAACCACCGCCGACCAAAGCTTTCTGAACAATCTTCCTCACAAGGGAATTTGACAACCGATGTATGCGGGAATGTTGCCTGACCTGCTTGCACAGGGAACACGGCCCAGATGACAAGCTCGTTCAGCCCCGAGGCTTTCCACTGCCTCTCTACTGCACCAAAAAGGTCCGGTTGAGTCTTCGCGAACTCTTCTGGAATTCCGTCGTGAAGCGTCGCATCCTGTACGAGAGGAAGATGGGGTTGGTTGAAGTTTAGGTTCAATATTGGATTGTGAGTCTGTAGCTCGCGCGCTGAGGCATTGGTTCGACGATGTGCTTTTACCATAGTTGTGATGCTTCGGGCATGAATGCGCGTATACCCATCAAGGAGTAAACCAATCAATGGTATGGCACGACGATCCATGTGAGGTGTTCCGTCTAGATTCGAGTCCCGTATTAACAAGATCAAAGATGCTGTGTAAAGAAAAAGAATGAAGGTCCTACTGCGTACGAGTTGAGCAGCTTGAGCGCACTCTCCCTTGTGTCGAGTCCTCCAGTCTGCCCTTTGACAAGCAGGGGAGCAATAGATACTTGTGAAGCAACCCGAACAACGAAAGTAGCGGATTTCCAGGTTTTTCTGTGACATGGGCGCGTGGAAGATAGGACACTAAATGAAGTTGTGAGCTTTTGTCAAAGCTTGAGCACGCAGACCACGTACCCCGGCATTTTCACATTGAAGCCCCATATACTTCGTTGTTCTACGGAGCATGTGGAGCTCGTCCGCTTTCCCAAGAAGATTGCGCCAAGCATGCCTTAAAACCTTTGACTGCTTGATACCGGGTGAGAACTCATCCAACGCTATCCTCCGAAATTGATGAATGTTACGAAGCAACGCTCGCAACACGCGATGATGGATTAGAAAGGTGGCAATTTGGTCAAGGAGACTCGCAACCGCCCCGATAAACCCTCCCGTTTCGTCATCGGCATTGGCCATTCCCAGGGTGTAGTAGCAGTCAGCGGTGTAATACAACGAAGTTACGATCCCCGATTCGACAAGTGATTGTATCCGGGATGGTTTGTCGATCTGGAGATCCTGCCTGAATACGTTCAAAAGGCAGGTGGCAATGTGATACGCATTGTTGACTTGAGTGCTTTCAATTGGCTGTTCGTGGAGCCAACTTGCTTTACGAAGGATAATGGCCAAGATGCGGCCCATCAAACGCAAAGCCTCGTTGTGGTTTTCTTCGCCCATACAGATAGGATTCGTCCCTTGAAAACATTGTTTACCTACGACGAGGATCATGAGAAACGTTTTAAAGCCGTCGACTCCGAGGTCCTTCCCCTTGGTAAAACGACGAATTTTGAGCTGAAGCTGGACAAGTAGTCGTTTCCCAAGCTTCGCATCAATCGGATATGGATGGGGGATTTTGGAAAACCTGCGAGCATGCGGAGGTGCCTGTAATGCAGATGATGTGGATGAAGGAAGGTCGCGTGTATAGTCGGTAAGGTGGATGAGCAAGGTTGACCATGGTTCAATGAGAGGATATTCCGTGTCCACCAAGAAGAGCCATACTTGAGCAACGAGAGGCTGTAGATATGGTGCAGCACCTTTTTTGATTGCTACCGTGGCGGAAGTTGCCTTATCTTCGGCGTCCAAAATACTGGGTATGACATCAACGATGTAGATCAAGATGGTGTTATCTGCCTCCTCTCGGGGAACATGTACGGATGTAAGCACCATCTGAAGGAAAACCGCTATCCACTTGGCGACGGAAGGCTCCCAATGTGACCAAATCTGGGACGCAGTAGCGTTTGCACGCCCGATCAAGTGGAAGGATAGAGACACGATTGACTGGCAGGCCGCTTCGACACGACTACCTGGATTGAAAATATCGATTGTAGTGGACGATGGAGCCCCATTTTTTCGTAGATATTCGATGGCTCTCAGCGGGTTTGGAAAGCGTGAAACGCACATCGTACGATATTCAGAAATATGACTTGAGGGAGGACGCATCTAGATTCTCAGTCAGTAAAAGATTGATTGAACAGAGATCAAATAGTCCTTTACTTGCCTCTTTGTTGTGAGTATCTTGGATTTTTGGATTAGTGATGGTGGTTCGAAATCAACACGCGCCGGTTCTCAGTCACACAGTTTTTCTATTCCCAGCACGTGATTGAGTACGGCAGGTTTCTCGCGCCGCGACTACGCTTTTTGCGTGGGATCTCAGGATGTAATTATCCAGTGTAGTCATGATTATTAGGATTTTAATTGCAACCATTTAATTCAGAGACATAATGGTCTGCTGGTGCCTCTCAATGAGGACATACCGTGCTAATTACCTAGCCAGCGGCGGCGGTCGATTTTCAAGAGGCTACGCGGAGGAAAAATTATCAGTTGTGAATGAAAGCCACTAGACGACTGCTATCTATCGAAGTGAAGGAAACAGAGTGAATCTTAACGACCGGAGATTGTGGTAGAGAGCTAGCAAGTTCCCGTAGACGACAAACATAGTCCTTCAAAAAGAAGCCTGGTTCAATGAAATAGGTGTAGAATTATCAGCCCAGCAGTCAACAGTATGGTCCGTTCAAGTGTGATTGAATTAATATGATCCACGATATTGCTAGCTCCAATGACAAGCGTGAACAGAGAGCATCGAAGTTGCAGTTCATAGGGACCCAGTTTGAAGGGCTCGGTGAGTACAACCTCCTCCCCAATACCACAAGGAAACCACGGGGGTGGTGAAGCATGGGTAGGTAAAACTACTATACCACACTCAGAACAGCGAACGAAATCCATTGCTGCCCAGCGAGCTGCGAGGTGATGCGGCCAGGAGTCAAGACGTATAGGACTCCTTCGCTGCCGTGAGGTCGGTAGAACTTCCACTTGTTGCGGCTCTTAGCTCAACCTCATCTTTGCAGGAATGACAACAGATCAGTAAGGATGCAAAATGACAATGCTGGGACGCTTGTGTCTCAGTCAGCACATAGCACAGCTTCAGGCTAACATTTTCACCTTCGCTCCGTCCTAGTAACCTCGCCCGAAGAAGCGATTTGTTTAGTGTCCGGGAAGAGCGAGGATCCCTCGCTCTTCCCCGGGTATACTGAAAACTCTTCTGGGGATGTGATGCAGAGGAAGATCACAGTAGTGAGTATCATTCAGATAGACTAGGTACGAGAAACTTGTCATATCCATCGTTGATTCTTCAAGACCTCAAACCTCAAACCATGGACTTCCTTCGCTATTTTTATCTCCCTGAACCTGAGCACCCAATCGAAGGTGGCTTACCTACTCCAAGGCAAAGCATTAATAACTTATGAGATAGTAGATAAGCACATGAGGACTCACAACAGATGTCGTTGTCACGCTGAGAAACGTCGACATACCCAGTCAATTGCATCATGATCCTCAAACTGTTTCTCTTCATCAGGATCTTCCATCCAAGTTCGGGTTTTCACGACAAATGGAGCTAGAATAACCGATAATCGCCCTTGTGAGCTGCATCTCTGAAAGAGCTTTCTGGCTGGTACGAGGTCGTCTTCATTCGCGAGGGTTGAATCCGAGAACGGAATGACGAGTTCAACTTGGGCAGTTGCGAATTTCGGGGCGGCGAGTAGGGAGTCAAGTGCGTCCCATTGGTCTGAGAGGACTTTGAAGCCACTTCCATTCACGTTGAAAGCGATGTGTTGGAGTTTAGGTGAAGCGAGTGTGTTGAGCGCGTTTCGGATTATGTCGAGCAGCAGCTCATCGAGCTCGTCTTGGACAATGTTACGAATGCTGATGACGAGGTGTTCCAGGTTCTTGGGGATAGACAGATCGCAGAATGCTGGAAAAGCTGCTCCTCGCTCTGGGTATACAATAAGATAGGAGAAAAGACAAGAACGTTCAAGCATACCTATTCCGACGGGAATATTGAGATATCCTGTGTCAAATCCTAGATGCAGAAACCGGAGGCCCGAGCATCGAAGGAAATACGGTTTGATATCCGGATCAAGGATTACCTCGCCTGAGCCGGAAACTATCTCAACCTGCAGTCTGTAAACGGAGAGACTCGAGAGGCTGCGAGGTATTCCGGTGGACTGAAGCCACTGATAGTAACGAGGCAGGCCCTCTGTATCCACAGAATCGTCTGCCCCTCCCAGTTGCAGTGTTTGCAGGGACGGAGGAAGAATGTGATTCTTGACGTCCGTTTCCATCCAAATATCGTCCTCGTCCACGTCCCTACAGCCGCTGTGCATCTTCAAATCCTCCAAACAAGGGAACGAACAAATGAATTGAATCAGGGGTAGGTGCTCCTCTTGAAATAGGAATAATTGTAGGTGGGTGATATGACGAAAGGTGGAGGAAAACAGTGTGGAGAGGTCTCCGGGGTAAGAGAGTACTCGAGTGCCATCATAAGTGACGGTTAGCTTTCTGACCAATGGGGTGCGATCCTTCAGGTTCATCAATAACTCCTTGACGACGTCGGCATAGACCATTGCGCTCTCTCTGCCATCCCTTGAGTACGTTGCATATCCGAGTAAACTCGGGGGAAGCACAAAGACAATTTGTCGAACAAATTGAGGGATTGTAACGTCTTTCGACTGTAGAAGGGAAGCGAGATCGATATATCGGCTGGGGCGGGTGTTGATATCAATTTCGAACCATTCGAATAACCGTGCGCGACAGATAGGAAGCCAGGAACGACATACGAGAGAGCAAGAGAGCAGAGAGTTGTGATCACAGTCGATGAGAACCAGCTCGACCAGCTCAAAGGGCAGTCTGCAGTCGAGGTCTCCTGGGTCCGTCATGGTGGTACTTTGTCACGAGTGTGACTGCGGGCGTGACAACGTCTCTTGCCTTTTGACCACCATCATCCTCGCGCGGCTAGCTTCATAACCGTTTATTCTGCTCAAAACATTCTTCGATAATATAGGGTATGTTTACTATATGCCTTATTCGAGGTATCAGTGACTGTTTAGCTCATGAAAATTCCAGATGCCATATCTCAACCCGGGCTAGACAACAGTACTCACTTATAACGGTTGGCGTACGGTTATGGATAATTCACAAGATTATTGCCTCAAGAGATGAGATTGAAGGACTTAGGGCTACCATAACCCATACACAGGTGAGTGCCGTCAAATCCTGCTTATTCGTCGTTCTAGCTAATGTCTGAGCAGTAATAAAGCCTCGGCGTAACACTAGCTACAAGGGGAAGCAAACAAATCGATCCGTGGATTATTTGAGGACGGATTGTCCGTTTTTCTCCCCCAGAATTACAACCTCAGATTCCGGAACCTTCCCCTATTATAGTCCCTTCGCTGCCAGACACTCCGAGGCGATTGGGAAGATATCCAGCAAGGACAGGCAGGTACATTCCTCAGCCGCTACCTGTCTGTTGCACGTAACTCATCTCAATCCTAGCACCGTGCCCTGGGTGACTCGACGCCCCTAAATTACCGACGTGGCCCACTCAGGACGCGACTACACGATTCTCAAACCCTGCTCCTCCGGTCGTAGAGTCGAAATGGCTGACTTTACGGTTATACAAACACTGCAAGTCAGTCAGGCTGATGGCCAGGATATCGGTGTCTTGACGAGGAACATCGAACGCTAGCGTGGTTGTTGCGTTGGTGTCACCGGTAAGTGCGATTCTCGACCCTATCGCGGTCTTTTCTCATGTCTTTTTCTCCCGTCTTTCTAACCGTTACATTCACAAGACGCTAGTATGAGGTCGAAAGAACCTAGTGACCGTCGGATTAACATCGTCAACTAAACTAAGGTCACAATAAGAAGCGAACGCAGGACAAAGGTACGTCAGTGGCCGTGTACTCAACTGTCATTGGGGCGAAACTCATTGCCGCGATTAGAAGGTGCGGTACTTACACCATGAAGTTGCCAGGCCACTCAAACGTATTCAAAGCCTGGGAGGAACTCGGAAGACGGCGAGTATGCTACAGCAGGTCTCTAGAAGCCACCTGCAGTCATTCTCCAGTCCCTTCCAACCTCGCTGTAGCATTTGGTACGTTGTACGCAACCCTCTATCTACACCTCTAGACTCACGATACCGTCCTCAGTCCTTCCACCTTTCCTGTCGTTCCCTGTTGCACAGCCACCGTGTCTGATCCTCCACCTTGAATATCTCCCTCGGCGTGGAGCTCAACTGAGCGCTCTTGGTTGCACAAGCAACCATAACGCTGGAATCTCGAAGAGCATACCGAGGATGGGTCGTTGGGCTGATTGGAGGAGAACAAGGCGGACAGATACGTTTAGGCGCTCGGTCGGTGGGATGCGCCTGTTTTCAGGCTTCTCTCTGCCGGCGTCAGACGACGGGAGGGACTATTCCAACTGGCTTTTACGTTCCACAGCACCTTCTCCGTTTACCCCATCATCTAAGCTGTCTTGCCCTTTGGGAGCACGCATCTTCAGCACAAGCTTCATCGACCACGCACCCCTTCCATTCCCACTGAGGAAAAGATTTCCATGGTTTCCCCGAGGATAACAACGAGGACGTCTCCTCTAGCTTGTCGGAGATGGGATGTCGGGATCGTTGACTTGCGCTGACCCTCGTTAAGTCGTCGTGGACGTGGATTGCATGCCCGTGGGATAGACACTTGCTCCTTCCTGAAGGGTGGGATACTATGGCACACCACCGACGGCTACAATCGTGTCCCTTCTCTCGGACTGGGCATAGGAGTTAGTAGCAGGATGGTTTTGGTTCACAGTTGGTGAGTTTTCTATGGAAACAGAACCTCATAGCCGGCTGACGCCATTTGTCGTTCAGTTTAGGGAACTACTTTTCTCTCGTTTCGTGGCGAATGGCAGAGTCGCCTTTCATTGGTCACTTCGTCTTGAAGCTTCCAAAATCGAGGATCTTCTGCCGACCGGTATTTGACGTTCGTCATCCTGCTCTGCCCCTCTTGGTGAACACAGCTCTCGCCAGAGGCCCTGTTTCAAAGCCTCACTCATCACGAAACTCCCGGCTAGAACATTCCTCCGTTCGTCTACAACATTTAGGTTTCCAGATTGTCTCCACGCATTCTCCTAGACGAGCGCTTAACCCTTCGCTACCATCCTGTCTCTCATCGCCGTGCCGAAGCAGCGAACGTTGGCGTGCCCGTAGTAGAACAGACCTATCTACCGCTTCTGGAACAAAGAGCGCCGGGATTATCCATGTTCCGGAAGGCATATTCGTTGATGCAGAAATGAGGGTGTGGCTGTGCTTCCGAGGTGAGCATGTGGAGAGAGACGGATCTAGTGGTGGTGGAGGGGATATCGAGCGGTCGAAGCAGCTGGTAGAGCGGCCGCGTTACTCGAGCTACGTCTCCAAATGCTGGCTGCGGGTGTGGGCGTCTTCCGAGAGCACGCTGTTGTTCGAATGGCTTTCCATATTCTCGATGGCTATGTATCCTCACCTTATGCAGCAGAGGCTTCTCTACCTTGTAACGATCACCCGACGACGTTCTGGTTCTCTCAACCTGCAAAATCACGAACGAACTTGAGGCTTTGCTTCGATCTCTAGCCCGAGCGTTCTCCCACGAAAACAGCGCCCTGATAGCTTTCACCTTGTAGGGGTTGTCCGACATGCAGGAGTACGTACAGAGAAGGTTTCGAAAACAAATGTGGCGCAGAATGGGCAATAATCCATGTCATCCTGCGGTTTCTTCGAGGCATGGAGTGGAAATTACTTGATGTCCAAGTTATGAGACAAAAGACGAGGTGTGTTCCGAATTACGGCACTTTCTTTAGTGCGCGCTGCTGACTTGACTTTGTTTCGACTGTGTACAGGAACTCTCGTCGGAAGAGATACGAGAACGTTAGTTTAGCATTACTTATAGCTCCTCATGGCGGTAACAGGGATATGGTGTTGATGGTCTTAGACACGTTAATGGATATTTGTTTGTCGCAATATGAGGTACATATTTGGAATATAGGTTCTCGTACGCACGTTCATCAACATCATCCAAAATTGAGCCTTTTCATATACATTCTCCCCGATTTCTGGGCCTTCCATCTGTGAACACATTACTGTAGAGCGAACCTGAAAGATGCCAGTCGGCCGAAAACCTGCATCCGATCAGCGATAGGCAACGAGGCATCGCTTGTTGACCCTTTACCACCATGGTCACGAATCGTGGGGATCTCGACTGCAAGGCAGCTTTTGAACTGGTCGAGCTCATCGTCGACGACTGCGACCCTCACTCTCTTCTTCGATGCTCCTTAGTGGGCCGATCATGGCTACATAGCTGCCGCCCACGGCTCTTCAAAATCGTCGAAATCGGCACCTCGCTGTCAGCTTTCTGATTCGCGTCATTATTGGAATCCAAATATGCCACGATACCTCAATACATGGAGGACCTCACACTCAAACTCGATGTTATGCAGTGCAGGCAATTAAGCCTTGCCAAACCCATTGGTGAAGGAGAGCCCGAGAACTTGAGCTTCGACGGGGTTATCAGCCTGATCGCAATACGACTCCAGTGCAAAGTTCCCACACTGAGGAGACTGGGTGTCGTATTTAAGGGAACCAGGATGCTCCTGAGAGTGGAGGAAGCAGGAGAAACGTCCTATATTTCGCGGTTTGCATCCACGTTTGGGCACATTACCGAGCTCGACCTGCATCTCCCGGCGGAGGACAAGGCAGCATTAATCCGATTCACCTGCTCGTTTCCTCATCTGAAGGTTTTGAAGGCTCGTTGTGGGTGTTTTGACGACCGAGAGGGCGAAGAGAATGTGGAAGTGGTACAGAGACAGACTCCGGGTTGGAGCCTTCCATCGTCTTTGAAATCATTAGATCTGAGCAGAGGACTGAGTGAGTGCTTACCTGAATACGGACGGGATGAATCATTACTATCGATGACTCAATCTTCAGCATCCCCTCCGGCTCGAACAGCTCTCCATCCACAAGATAAAAATTCATGCCCGAACATCAGCAAACCTACATCGGTATTACAGGTATTGTAGAATACGATAATACCCATTCGTAATACCATACTAGTAGGTATTGTATAATGTATCCTAAATATTATAGAATACCATATAAGACCGTCTATCTTGCACAAGACCGAGGGGTTCGAATGGGCAATGCACCAAAATATGGCTCATAATACCACTTGGGGCGCACACAATACGGACACAACATCATTCAATACGCGAGAAAAAGGACGAAAAACAATTGTCATTGGGGCTATGATATATATGTTACAAAGAGACAGATATACTATCATGATACATATGACGGATTGTACGCCGGCACAACTATCCCTCTATCCTCTGAGCTCATTTTTTTACTTTGCGTGCCGAATATAGCTAATGGAGGTGGGTTAGAAAAAGTGCACACCGAAAGAGAGGTAGCGGACACACCTAATTGGTAGCAAACCAGGGGAGGGCGTGAGTGAGAATTTGAGCTGTGGAGGGCGTCAAAATGTAGACTGAGGTGTAAATGAACACCGCCAATGATGTTGTTGAGGATAACTTGAAAAGGTTACCTTTGCCAACGTGTTTTAATGCTACAAGTAAGTCAGAAGCCAGTTGAAAGCGCAGCATAAATTGGAATACGTACTTTGAGGACTATCCGGAAGCCTTGAGCAGAAGTTATAACCCAGAGAGAGAGGATATCGTTGATCGAATGGCGAATAGATCGACTGTGGTTGCTTCAACCGCTGAAAAAGCGCTGTATGGAGCAAAGACAACATTTTCAGTAAGTGGGCTTATGGAGAGGACATGGAGTCCACGCACCTCGTGACTAACACTAGAGACCCATAGACCTACAAATTTGACGCGACATGGATATTAAGTTTGAGTGCAGGGGGAATCGGAAGGGCATAGAACTAAGGATGAACAAAAAAGGTTCGCCCATCGGGCCGGGTAACTAGGGCATGAAAGCCACCCGGAAGTTGCCGAGAAACTGTGCAGTTCCAAATATTCTCACACTACATAAATTGAGCCGCACCATATATTTCTCTTCAGGTACCAAGTTTGACTTGAATCACTCAGGCTAGATATAATAATGTATGACATTGGTATTACTTGTTGTACAAGTTGTATAAGTGCTTTAGCCTGAGGAACCGACTGGCCTGTGAGTATGTCTTACGGACATCATGCTCGTCTTGCATGTAGCTTGCAGGGTGAACTAGGTATTGCTCGTATTCGGCTTCAAATTAGTAATACTCGCAAGACCCTAAAAGCCGCCTAATACTTGTGTAGCTTTGCTGATGAAGCTCGGACCCCGATATACAACTACATCTGAATAGGTGTCGCGAGTCGCGCTTCTTACATCTGGGACTAGATACATGGTGCGTCGTTACAACCGGCGTAGGTAAGTCGCAATCGTTCCCGTTGAAATTCACTTGGCATGCGTTCTAACACACTTTCCCAGGCTCTGTACGACCCTATGACCTTTCAGCATTGGAACAACTTGAGCAGCTAATGATTACTATCCGGAACGTTGTGCAAGACGACCCCGATATAGAATTGATAGAGTGCACCCGGATGATGCTCGCCACTTTGACATCTCCTCGACTCCAACGAATCATATTCAACGTTTCCGGGAGCGGTTACAGAGCTCTCGAGGATCAATGGGACGCCATAGACGGCCTTCTGGGATCAGACAAGTTCAAAGAAGTCATTGTGGCGCTTGTGGTTCCCTTCTCCGACTTGACAACGGGAGATGAAACCAGGGAGAAGGATTTATCAAGGGCGAAACAGGTATTTTCGAAGTGTGATACGCAAGGACGAATCTTAGTGGTTCGGGCGCCATTTGTTGTGAGGACGAGAGGGTGGAACGAGGAAGGGACATCAGAGGAGGAGGAGGATAGCGAAGAGATTTCTTGGGTTTGTGATCGCTTTTTCCAAACGCGATTTTAATAGGCGAGCATAAGTTGATACGTGATCAGCGTGCCACAATACAATAACCCATGGTTGTATGATTACACACTCCAGGTAACTCAACTTGCAAATATACTCCATGATTGTCATGCTCTCCCCAAAACTAATGGATCTGATGCTGGTTACTACGGGGGAGGTATCGCGGTGATTTCTTCAATGGTTAAGGTATGTCATTCCCCAAAATCGGGCTATGTTCCTGGCAGACGCGTCTCGCATTATTTGGGATGCATTGAAGGGATTGCGCTAAGAGTTTATGGCTCAAACGACTTTCGATATACAAAGTCCGTTATTCGAGTCCAGGACTTCACTGCCTCAATGAGGGGCTCAAGAAAGGCTACCCAAACAATAAACTCTTCACTTCAGTGGCTCATTCACCACCACTCAATACTCCCCCTGTTATCCTTCTCTGTCTACACCCTGTGGTGGTTGATTTGGATGATTGTAGTGGCGTCGCTCACTCAGTTTTCTCTCAGACTGGGATCTTATATCATTCGATTAGGGTAGGAGTGTGCTGTGTTGAGGCCATGTTGACCCGAATTATGAAGGTCATGAATTGATGGTTCCTTCGCATGCGGGATCAAGCCCAGTGAGTGGATCGAAGGGGCTAGACTCAACCCAAGCTCTTGCCATTGGTTTTCCGGCAATACCAGGTGGTATGTCGTCAGCTTTAGAGGACTGGAAGTGAGGTCAATCAGATCATCCGGGTAGTGAAGAAGAGGCAGCTCGTTATTGGCATTATGCTGTGCTGATGATGATAGCTCTACTCGTCCCTCGAGAGCTTGTCTTCCCCTGTCTTCTGCCCATAAACGAAGACTTCTTTGCTAATGCTACTTCTGCTTCCACCTTGACAATCGGGATGTTGTACTAAAGTTGTGCTACTTGTTACAAAGCTGGACGTTTGCCATTCCCTCGTCACTGAATATCTACACGCTGTGATGAGTCTGCCACCTTCGTTCATCAATCAAAGTTCTCCTGACCGTATCTACATTTGTTGTCAGGAAAGGTGGAAGTTGATTGATCAACATGTGTCTTGTCGGATGCTGTCCTCCGCTATCTAAGCTCAGCACACGGGAGGCACACACATTCGGAGCTCCTCGAAGTCTCACTAGAGCTTTCAGAGTCCAGACCAACTTAACAATCCGCACGGGCCATGTCAGGTAGCCTCGGATGTCAAAATATCTTTTACAAAGATGATGATTCGTGACGACTGCGTACGCGATCGTGGCTCGGTTCACTAGTATTTAGTCTCTCCAACATGCTGCTGTTTGTGAGAACTTTTCTCTGTCAATCTTGCGTACGAAACAATGCCTGAAGCGCTTGAACTGATCGAGCCTGCTTTGGGGCAGGAGTCATTTCCTAGGCAATCCCACCTAACCTTGTCGGGCATCATTATCGGCCCCACTGTTGTTACTGGGGTATGTAGAAATCTCTCCATTTGATTTCCGAAGTGGTTCTGCTATCTTACTAAATTTGTTTCATATTCAACTATAGCTTCAGTTTCTCGCATATGGTAAGCATACTCAAAGTGCGACGTACCTATTCGACCCCTCTTCACCTTCCTTATTCCTATCTCTTATGACAGGCTTCTACGCAATGTCGTTCGCACTCTGTCTTCTCGTTCTTAAACAACGGCCTAGGACCCGCGAACGAACCTTCCATCTCACGACAATAATTGCGTTATTCGTTCTAGCAACTCTCGGCCTAGTTGTCAATACCGGTTTGGTTATCGTTCAAGCAGAGTGTCGTTTCTATGAGCGGGCTGGGGATGGAGTGGAGGAGCATCAGGCAAAGGCACGGGATTTGATGGGACGTCTTCTTACAGTATTCAGGTGGGTCTCCTCGTCATGTCATGGCGCAAGTATAAGCTTATCCGCTCCCGGTTTCGAGAATTCTGTCATCTGTTCTCATCATGTTGGCGAAGTAAGTGAATGTGGCTGCTTGAGGGGATTGATTCTGATCCACCTCCATGGGAGATCAGTGCTCTTGCCGACGTTGTCCTTGTATGTTGATATCTCACGATTCGCAGCTGAATTCAAGATGATCCAATGCCTGTCCTTTTTTTGTTCGCTAGGTTTTCAGATGTTATGTGATATATAACTTTCGAAAGACTTTTATAGTTGTCCCTGGAATCGCCTGTCTACTGTCTAATGGTGAGCCCTTGCCTCGTACTCAGGTCACAAGGGTCACATATTCCTAACGTGCATCTCCACAAGCGGCGGGAGTCCTATCCATGACTATCACCGCCTCCGCAGGCCTTGTACCGAGTTCTTCGTTAGCAAAGTGGATCGACGAGGGGACCTACCTTGAGATTACTTTCTTCACTCTAAACGCACTGATAAATACCGCTCTCACTTTGATGGTCGGTACGTACTCCCACCTCCTCAACTTTTACAGGGAATCAGATTCAAACGGTGAATATAGCCGGAAAGATCTGGTTGTCTTCGCGCTGGTCGGATGATTACGTCTCCTCGAGTTCAAAGAAGAGGTATGCTTCAATCGCAGTGATCATGTGGGTTCTTTTTCTCTGGAGCTAGGATCCACGCTGAAAAGCCTACATCAACGGCGATCTTTTCAAGATTTCAGTCGGGATTGCTATACCCCCTCGTTCTAATCATCACGATCCCATTTATCCTGCTCCCGCCGCTGGCAGGCTGGAATCTGTCCCCACTTCTTGTTCAGTTCGCGGTGAGTTATTGTCGCTCTGGCTCTCCCCTTCGTTGCAAATGCGAGACTGACATGGTTCGTAGGGAATTTGTCCTACGTTGATGATTGCGCGGGTTGGACTGGGAGATACCCAGATGGTGAATCGGTCTGACCCGCCAGTAGGTGCCACAGTCGCCGTACCTCAGAAACCTCGTCCGGTTATCAATGTTGTTGAGCTTGAAATAGACAGAGACTCTGGCTCGTGGTGATCGACAGGCTTGTTCGATTCAGATTTTTACCTATGTATTTACGGTCTTACTTCTCAGCCTGCAGCTCTATCCCTTTGTCGAGACTGTTTTTATACGAGCTCATTCAATACGACGAATTCGTTTTTCATTTTCCAGAGACGAGAAAGGCCGAGTCGAAGATTATGGTAGAAAGTAGGTGCTGGGAAGATGGTCGGGCTTAGTGAACAGCACCGTTCGATTTTTTTCATTGTAACCTTACTACAAATACTTTGATGTGTAATACACTGAATAGGCTTCCGAACGGGGAACCATGCTTAGTTGTAAATCACAATATAATTGTACCGAGATCGAGCGAGGCTTCACGACTCAAGCGAGTACTACCATAAATTCAGGCCGGCGTCATCACAATACTACATCCGCCCAACGAAACAAGAGCGCAGATTCGGAAACAGGGTATCAGATGGTGATTCCACTACCCTCGAAAGCTCTATCGAATTGTCGTCAAACCAAACTTCCAAGTCTTCTAACTCCCGGAATTCAGAAAAGAATCTAATAGCAAATGAAACCTCCTCGTTTGTCTCGGCCTGGTACTCTTCACCTTTACTCTCGTAGAATACAACCCGTCTCAGAACCAACCTCCGAACGTGAGCCAGAGAAAAGTACTTCATTATCGCTTGATACCTTTCCATTGTCTGGCGTTTGATCTCGTCTGTTTCCAATGGCAGCCCGCTGACTCTTGGTCTGAACTTCAGATCCCCTACCCGGACCTCAATCTCTAGCTCTTCCAACGCTGGTAGGTCCAACGTTTGAGCGGCCAACACCAGGTCCATTGGACGTACGAACCCGATTATCATCCTCCTCACGTTCGGGACGGTAAGCCTACCGCCATCAGGTTTGATATTAGATATCGACGTATGGGAAAGCTCGAGTATGTTGAGCGTTTTCGTGTTCGCGAGAGGATGCGGTGAAGCTCGGCGTAAGAAGGGGAGTTGAAGGATGGGATGTGAACAAGACGGAGAGTGTGTAGACCAGAGAGAGAGAAGAGACGCCAAGTATGTGCAACGTTGTTGATTTTAACGTGCCTCAGGAACGGGAGGGGTGTAATTGTCCTGTCGTCAGACTCGCTGGACCGGATTGGAGGAGAACAGTCGCCGCCACCCCACGGCGAAGTGGCATGTGAGTAAGTGAGACCCTCGATCGTATTGGCGGGGTTGTATGTCATGCTGAATGATTCTAATTTTGGGAGGGTGCTGTTTCTCTGGATATTGAGCTTGACAAGACGGGTAAGATCCACTATGTCGCGCCATGAGGAGCACTCGAGGGCCAACTTGCGACAGCTGGGGAGAGCAACCCGAAAAAGGTGAGGGATGAAATCTGACAAGGGGCCATCCCTTACGGGGATTCCTGATGCGACGTGTGATTCTACCAAGTTGGCGAGGTATTCTTGCCGGAGACGATGGTCGACGGCGGGATCTGATAGTATGTCCTTCGCGTCGTGACCGATAGAACGAAGCAAGTTCACTGTTACGGACACTGGTCTTTCGTGAGAGTATTCGAGTGCAAGGGTCGTCATTTGAGTGAACTTGGCAAGGCTTTTGTTTCGGCGGTGGAATTCGAGTACTGGAAGGGCGATCAATATTGTGGTCCATAGAGTTGGATCACTTTGAAGACACTCGCGGAATAATTTGCAGACGAGGGTAATAGAGAAGAGAGACAGAGAGCTTTCGGTGGATGAAACGACATGTTTGAAGATGTGGAGTCGGAGCTCGGTGGGGAGTTGCAGGAAAGGGGCAATTTTTACCCAACAATATCTGCGTGAGAGTCCGAGGCAGCCATTACGAATAGCACGGTCTATGAGCACCCTTTTGAGCCAAATGTCCCTTGAGTCAGGGGCAAAAGTCTCACCACGGAGTGTAGGTAGGGGCCACATATAATGAAGATTGGAGGTGATTGATGATCTCCGATGCGAGACAAAACTAAGTCGCGGACGTATGGTGGCGGCAGGCTGGCACATCGGGTCGGAATGGCTAAATTCATTGTTGGATTGGATCTACTCCGCATATGTGCGAGTATTTTCGGAAAGGGGCGATTTATAACAAGCCAAAATCTCCTCGTTGTTTTCTCGGAAAGTAAGGTACAACTATCGTGCAGACCAGTGAATATGAGGAGAGAGCAACTAGCATATAAACAATGAATAACTACCTGACAAAAAAGCGGCCGAAATACGAAGGTGAATGGGGGACCATCGTTGAGGGACGAAACGAGTAAAACGACAGAAAACAAACGAAATTCAAGATACAATGCTCAGTCAACGCGGCCTCCCATTTACGACGCCCAAGGCATTCCAGAGACCTTGAATCCACTTCTCCACCCAGTCCAAGGTACAGGAGAACAGCTGTTCATTCTCATCACGGTGTTCCTCGGCGGTGACGGCGATTGAGGATAGGGAAATCCGCTCGCAGAACTGAGATTTTGCCTCAAGCGTAGGGCAACATTCACGTTGGAACATCCGCAACGCTGCGCGTCAATATCACCTGGGCACGTTATTCGTCCTTCTCCTCCCCTTCATGATCACCCTTCCCTTCTCGTGGTTTACCCTCTGTATCTTCCCCCCTTCTTTTCGTCAACTTCGAAACAATCACCCTAAAGACGACCACCTAGGCCCAGAGTCAGACTTCGGTCTCCTACCCGTCTTCTCTGTAGGTATTTGTACTTCAGACCCGACAGCAGCAGCTCTGGAAGGCGGAGTAAGCGTCCAACCCTCCCAAAAGACCGGAGTGACAAAATTGCCTAACCGCGGCCATCCAGACCATACACCGATCACGAGTATGATGTCGGCATGCTAGGCCTCTCAGCCCCAACACTCATAAAGTCCCAACCTTGCCGCCTACTACGTTCCCGCTGGATGCGAGATGAGATATGCCGACGAGATAGATAGATCCAACGAGTAGTGTTTCGTCATGAATATGCCCTCGTGAACGAGGGCTGGAGGTGGAGGTGTTGCTATTGCGCTGACGGTAGTAGCGTGGGTTGGTAGGTGTGGATTAGGAAGGGTCCAGGGCTCACGCCCGAGAGGGGACACATTCCAAGGGTCGAGTGTCTTCCATGAGTCCTTCCAGAGCTCTCTTTCAATGACGGGAAAGATAGGCAGGATGGGCGTGTTTAAGTGTGAATCGGCGGCGGGAGCTGGAGAGTGCAGTTGTATGACGATATGACGGAAAGGTGAGACCAACGGAAGTAGTGGGTGGTAAGCGAGGACTCATGGCTATGGTCGAACACTCCAACGCCTTCCGCCACCGTTCAACCAGTCGGTCATCCTCCTGGATCCAAGTATCCGAGAACTTGGCTCATTAGAATAATGGTTACCAAGTCCTTCAACGACCTTAACGATGCTGGTTGTCGGGTAATATAACTCAGCCATTTCGCCCCTTCACTCTACATCTCCCCTTTCCTCTAGAATCGTCACCACTGGCCCAGTTAAACCTTCCACCACCTCCCTGGCCTGCGTCGGTAGAGTATATTGACGCTTCATCTCCAATCTAAGAGCCACCGACCACCGTAGATAAAGGCATCCTAGGCGTCTTCTGCACCCTAACCGAGCTCAAGCTCCCTACGAACTCTCTTCCTCTTCTCCACGATCCTCGGATATACCACCATCACCACTTCGACTGGTACCGGTTTCCGGGACAGACCAACGCCCCTTTCGGCTCCCACCCTCGCACCCATACGCAACCCGTACTCCTCGGATTCAGACTCTGACCTATCCCTCGCCGGACAAAATCTACATCACCCTGCCTATCCCACTTCTCTTCGCCTCTCATAGCGACCTCTACTCTCCCCTCTCCAAACAGCAATGCAACCCAAATGTATTCGGCAAGTTCGAACCCTCTACATGCCATTAGGCAAGAATATTCGAATTCGCAAGCTGGCGTTATTGTCGAACCATCGTGGGTGTGTGGAGATGCATATAGCCATCCCCACCAGCAGTGTGGTTTTCGGCAGCCGAAATCTTGAACGGACAGGATGTTGGGCGGCGATGGCGGCTTCTTGGATCAGCGGGAGCAGGTACGGGTACGTTGGGGCGTAGACTCAGTGTGCCCTCTTCGATGAATGCGGGGATGTGGGTAGATAGCGAGAACGGAAGGTGACGGTGGGATAGTGGTTACCAAGACCAATAGGGACTGCACGAATGACGGGGTATGGAGTTTAGAGCACGGTAGTGGAGAATTCGGTGGAGGGATCTTTCGGCTGGGTTGAGTTTCACAACGAACGAATCAAGCAACGAGAAAGAACGTACCTTGACCATCGCCTATATCTGACATGCCCTATCGGTAACGTTCTGGCGGTGCGAGCGTGTCTATGCGCGACGAGAGGCAAAGCCACGAATAGTGAAAATTGTCTCCGTAATCAGAGACACAACAGGATGGACGCTTGGGCTCCGTATGCTGCGCTGAGTGGCGCGGGTAACGGAGAAAATAATGGAGGAAAAGAGAGAGACGAGGTGGAGGAATTCGGCAACGGCTAATTGCAGACAAAATCGATGGAACCGGGGTGTAGTGGAAGCCCATGCATATGATGACACATAGTTGAATACTGTGACTGTTTGGGAGGGTTGGAACATGTTGTCCTAGGCCGACGTGAGAGACGTGAGGGTTATTCTGCGCTCCAAAGACGAGTTCTTCACGGAATTCCAAATCTCTTAGTCCATGGCTATCCTCGTCTCTTTATCTCCTAGACTAGCGGCTGTTTCCATATTAGAGTGCTTCACAGGGCCTAGTGGTGCAAAGCATATAGGTTGTGTAGCTCACCCTCGGGTTATGCTGCTAAAATGACAGGTACGGTCGGTCATCATGTTGGTTTCGCCCCTGGTCCGAGTGATAGATGAAGCTTGAAGAGAAGGGAACGCTAACGGAAGCGAGCGAGCAGACGAATTCAGCTCGGATAAAACAGGATTGTGTATTTTGGGAGATCGTTCTGGTAGTATCAACGAAGCACGCAAGCTATCGGCTCTATGAGAATGTGCTCAGTTATAACTCGAATCAAAGCTAGAGAAGATGCTCGAACGACTTACTTTCACCCATATATACCCTTATTACGAAAAGAACGTTCACAGTTGCTGGCTGGGAACTAGAAGATATCGAAATGCTTTGAAAATACCAATCAGAGCTAAAAAAACGAGGAATAAAGGAGCTTACAGTGGAATCTGACGAGCAGAGCATTGTCCTTGTCATGATCGGAGAGCAAGATACGATTCGCACACGGCTCTGATGGCCCGCGGCACATGCGATCATCAAATCATTTTCCCACGAGTGTGCCTTCTCACTTCCACGAGGGAGTCGCGACTTTCGAGCCTCATCAGGACGACCGTTCCGTGTCCGAAAATTTGGCCCAATCCTATGCAAGACTCAAAACGCTCGATCTCTCTGTCGATCAACAATATGGTCCTGAAAGCGCGTACGCAAGATGTTTTCCCCGCTAATCCTATACCTCAGTCCAGAATTGGCTCCTTATTAGGACCTTCAATCTTATTCGCGGACGAGACTATTGTGTTTATCGCACCTGAGGACCTGAATTTGGACTCCACAAGCCTTCAATCGTCAACTTGAGACTCGATTTCGAGTAAAAACAATCTTGTTTTGAGTCTCAAGCCGTTTCGCCTCGTGTCAGAGAACTTCCCCTCTTCGCATTAGCCCCTAAACACAGCCCAAGGTGAGCTTATACACCCTGATTCACGAGGAATTTTGATTAAATGGGGATCGATAGAGTTGTGGTACTCGTCATGGCTGTCTCCCGCCCTCAAGCGACGATTCTCCGTCAGAAACTGTCCCCTTTTCAGCGACTTCCCCCCGAGCTCCTTCTCTTGATATTCGGTCGGCTTCTTTCCTGTACTTCGAGCTCCCTATCTCTCGTATCCCCAGCCCTTGCTTGCCGTACCTTCTATCAATGTCTCCAAGGCGAATCGTCGTTGTGGACGAGGCTCCTAATCGACATCCAAGCTCTAGAATGCCATCCAGATGACAGGGAGCTCACTAAACTCCGCGAACACGTCGAAATCGCACTCAAATACTCCCAACAACGACCTCTCGCACTCGCAATCAATCTAGTTCGTTCTAGTGAGAACCCAATAGGCCCCGACTCGGACGACATATCAGAGTCACTCCTCAACGGCCCGCTATCACAACTGATCACACACCTCTTTCAAATCGCCGTTCCTCGCTGTTGCCAGCTAACAATTGAAACCTCCTCATGGCTTGGCATGGAGCTCCTTACCAGCCTCGTCGAGGGGGTTATCGAGAACAGCAACAACAACTTACCAAGATTGGAGACTTTCACATTGACCTACAACCCTACCAACACCATCGAAGCCTTCTCCCAACCACACGCTCTCCCCCTCTGGCGAGTCGGCGGCATATCACCCCTCATCCCGACCGATAACCAACCCCAATCATCCATCTTGATTTTCCCGTCGCTCAAGCACCTCACAATCAATAACATAACACACGACTGGAGCCTCCTCCATCTATCTGGCTTACAAACCCTCCGTCTCATGAACATTCCACACCACAACTCCCCCTTATACACCGACCTTCATCGTATCCTCCTTGCGAACGCCGAAACACTAACAACGCTCGAGTTATCCAACATCTCCATCGCCGATGTTGAGTTCGTAGGTGGGAGAATAACCCTACCGAGTGTCAAAACGATGACGATCGGATTCGCCTACCCGAAAGATCTCGTATGGGCCGCCCAAACGTTAGACCTACCAGCCCTGGAGGAGCTGATAGTCGAGGATCAAACAGCATCTGTAGGGTGGGTCTCGGGGACCGACAAACACCAAATCATGGAAGGATATCAAGAACTCATGAGATGCTTTCCCCTCGACCACGTTCGGAGGCTGACCCTGTGGGATGTTGTGTTTTACGAAGTGCGACCTGATGCGGTCGAGTCGAAGGACGGTCCGTTCGCCTTTGAATTTGTGTTGAGATTCCGGGAGTTGGAGGTTTTGAGCCTCTGGTCCACCGACACTTCGGTTTTGAAGGTTCTGAGGACTTCCTCTGGTATCGTTTGTCCCAATCTGTGTTTATACTTGGACGGGTGCCACTTCGTGGACAGGGTGGCGTCATTGAAGGACTTGCTTTGATGTACTAGCCTCGTCTCGGTTCATGGTACACAATATATTCAGTAGGCTTTTTCTAGACTTATCTAAACCTGATCTTGTGCTGGATCCTGTATTTTATCGTCCGAGGGACATATCTACGTTCAGCGATGTCAGTATCAGAAGCGCAAAAACGCCCTTTTCGTGATTCTTCAAAGCCCTGACTGTGCAAAAGTAATGTGGAATTAATTTCCATATCCCTGGACTGCATCCCATTGCTCCATCACTGTCGATCCAACGTTTTTGGCGACGAGAGAACCGACGTCGAAACCATTACCACCCCAATGTCACTCGCCAACATTGAGTTCCTCGACATTTGGGAAGGAATAGAGCACGAGCGCGTTATCAGTGCCCCTCATCTCAACCCCATCCCTTCTCACCCTCGCTGTCTCCCAACCCCGATCTACACGCTCAGGAAAAGAGAAAAGCTGCCATTAAAACATTCCTGAAAACCTTTTTCGAACAGTCCAACATGTTGACAAACCTCCACACCCCGATCTCGGACGCCGCAACTTCTAGTTCTCATACTACCACCGTATCATCCACGCAGCTCCTCTGAGGATACAAACACTCGTCATTCGAGAAGACCATCCCAGCGTCCATTGCTTCACGCAATAACCTGACCAGCTCATTATTCTGAGGGTAAAGGGGTACTTCCGGAGGCGATTCAAGGGTACTTACCCAATTTGACGCATTTGAGGTTGGTGTCGCATTGGAATCTGGATCTCTTATGCGACATTGTTGAGTCGAGAGCTCTAGGTCGCGAAATAAATGGCAAGGTGTATGTACCGACTAAGAGGCTACGGTTCTTGCAGATATCGTACAAAAACGAAAAGAACAAAGTAGCATACGGGGAAGTAGACTCTTACAGAGTCGACTTCGTGTTCCTGGGATGAATAGACAGTCTTGGTCGACTATGCCAGTGGGAGTGTTCGTCATTCTGGATGAGCATTCATTATTCTATATCAAGACACCAGGATGCTACAACGATCACTACCGCTCTACTATCATGAGAAGTGTCGGCCGGTTAATTCGGTCAGTCCGCAGTTAGGGTATGCTTTATGCCAAATCGGGACAACGTTTCCAACCAGAAAACGTGTCGGATCATGAATGTGATTTGGGTGGCAGCGGTTCATGGGGGCTGTGACTACGCGTGGATGACGTGGGAAAACGGGCGATCACATATATAGTAACACAAACGCCAGTGAATTGTTCCCCGTTGTTCCTCCCCCCTGCCTCTCTCACTCGAATATGACCTCCAATTTCTTCTTAGGTGCCAAAAACACGAGAATTGGTAAGAATAGCGTGTTTCAACACGTGGAAGGGGATGTCAATCACAACTATATTGGGTGCCCAACCTGCCAGGAGCGGGAGGAGGATCGAATCATGGTATTCATTGAACGCTTTGATTATTGGACGGACTCAGAACATCTGTTTTCTAGCCCAAACAAAGACGGTATAGGGAGATTTATGAGGGCGACATCTTCCTTCGAGAGCAGACCTGGTCCCGGGAGATAGAGGTGGCAATCAGGGCGCCTTTGACGGACAACAGGTCATGTCGGAATGGTAGACAAACAAGAATCGTGGTTGTGAAGAAGTTTCATACTGCCACGATGTACCCACACAATCACACGGTTACCGTGGTGAGTTTTGAGCCAAAGGGCAAGAGGAATAGGGATACTACACGCCTGGTGAGTGCACATTAACTATCTATCGAGCATCAAAGTGATATCCAGTGCTTTAGTTATGGGACGAGTTCTACCAGGCTTATTCAGCTCACAGGTAGGACTTGAACCAGTTCAGGTAGGCTTTGTATCTCAAAAGATGTGCCTAGGACGCCGCGAGTCGTTCAGATGTTGGGATTGATGACGGCGGAGATGCCAACTTTCGTTCTATACGAAGGTAAGGAGGTTTTTAGAGGCGGGGCTCGTCGTGAAAGCTCATTACTCGAGATTCTTAGAGTTGGTCAATGGATACAAGTTTATCGGTCCACACAATGCCCGCAGTATTGTATTTAGATACATCCAGTACACCCTTGTGAGTACTTCGACCTGCATGATGCATCCAAACCTTGCTGAAACTGCCTTTAGGATCTCGCTGTGTCTGTGCTGCGCGGCGATGAATCGCTGAGGATTCCGGTAAGTTTAGCTGGTTCGAGTCTTGACCGACTAAAAAAAGCACAACAGGTTTCGGGAGAATGGTGGGATTGGACATTCAATCTCAAAACTCGGACTTGGCACTATGACGCTTGCGCGAACATCAAACAACTGACTGAATACTCCCAATACGCGCCAACGCCACTTCCCGAAGGGCCTCTTCCTCAACTTGATGCCGACTCGATCACTACTTACTTCGAGAACACTTTCGGTGACTTGTTGTACCTGATTGCATCATTGGGAGGAACAAACCGAAGAGACTTGTCAAATCATGCACGATACGGCCGATTGACATTCGGAGCCGTTGTCAAACGCTGGAGACGTGGTATCCTTGCCCACTTCCCTTGCATTCCGCGTCCCGAGTGGTGTTTTGTGAATCGTAGTCACAACATTGACGTGAGTTACTCTAGGAAAGGTACGCCCTATCTCTATCCATCTCTTCCTCTTCTAATTGAAATAGTTGCTGCACGCGTTGAATTTCAACTCTGTGACACCCGCGATGCCCAACTACACTTACACTTCTCGTTACGCCTTCCATTGAGAGACCGGAATCGGTTGCGCGCCGCTTATCTTTGCCAATCCAAAAAGGATAGCACACTTTCGACATGTAAGCCTTGTTCCCACTCATATCTTCATGTCCCTCTGATATTTGTCTCTAGTTTTTATTGACGAAATTGGATTTTCCGTCGCCGGGAACTTGGCAGGTACTTCCGGAGCCTACCCCACACCCGTCTACCTCTTCGTTCCCCCCCTTCACATTGAGTACATCGATGGAATGTGCTGCATACCCGATCCCCTTCCTGGTCCAATATTCTACTGGTCATTGGACCCAAAAGGTAAGGCCACCATCCCGGAGCAGAATTGGGATCAATATGGAATACCTCACCTGACCGTTGAGACATGGCTCGGCTCGCATTGGTCAAGTGGATATCGTGTAGTTGACAACCACATGCGCAACAAAAACTATGAGCCGGACGGGAAGCAATATGCCAGAGATTATGGTTATCCCGAATTGATATGGGGTGGGTACCAGCGAATGATGTTTCTTTTTTCTCCCTTCCTTTTGGTATCATTTGACGCTTGGTATACTTAGGTGATCCTCATAGTCAAAGGATCGTAGAGCTGAAGAACACAGTCAGAGATGGAAAGTCGGAAGGCGCACCGTACAATAGAAAAATGGCAGACCTAGAAAACTCAGATGATACTGACTGGTACGCTAGATCAGGAACAGACGACGGGCCAGGAGATACGGTCACATTCCCGTCGACGCTCTCAGTAGTTGATACAACCGAAAATTGGGAAGTGACAACGCGAACACATTTGGGCAGCTCAACCGCTAGCTATTTGGCTGAATTTTTAGGGCTCGAGACCGATAACACCGGTATGAATCTCATCCTTATTTGGTTCTGATCGAATATTGAATAACTATTTTGCAGCCAACAGATCCTCACAGCGAGATACTAGCGCTGAGTACGAGATGATGGACCCAGGGCGGCCAACCAACGCGGACCGATGGGATTTTCTCATTGTTGAAGATTCATAATATGTACATATAACTTTATAGCCCTGATTAGAGTCTCGACCCAGAGCCTCGGACTCGGATCCCCAGGTTACTCCTAGTTTCCCAAACGCCGCTCTCAGTATTTTGGACCGTCCGCCCCGGAAACTGACGCGTCACTGGAGAGAGGCCCCGGCATTATATTATTACAACAAAATCAATGGAAAGAAACATACCATCAATCCTTTGTTTTTGGTCACAGTGGTCCTGTACAAGACCAGATGCTGTTATGCCCTAGTGGACACAAGCACGTCATGTCCTACTGGTCATCAAAATGCCCGCAGTGTCAACAGATGAAGATGTTAGTATTCTGCATATGTAGTCAGAGTAAAGGGCGGAAGACGTACCGTTCTACATGGCTTGTAGCTTCACATACCAGTAGACATCGAACGTCAGTAAGCTCTGAGAATTGTCGCAGAGCTATACAGCAGATGGGGACGAGTCTAAGATGCATTTCACGACTATGAAAGAAAAAATCCCAGGCTCAGAAAACAAAATTTTGAGATAGCGTACCGAACTACGTTGAATCTATCTTGGCCCAGGCAGGTATCAAAAGGCCACGGCCATGACTGTTGGCCTCAGACCCGCGTACAGAGGCTCAAATCAGCGTTAAAATCGTAGATAGTCACTGAAAACAACCTACCTTTGTGTTCTGTCCTGTCAGAGCACCTTTTTATAATTCAGGAAGCGATGGAATAGGATTGTTTCTCTCCAGTCAAGCACACTCTCGGTGGAGGGTGTTCGCCTTGACCTCTGTCTTTCTCCCCGGTCTGGTCAGACCTTCTCGTCTTGATGCGTGAACTTGAGCTAAGGCTCTTCCAATACTTACGGTCACTTTGAATTTGTCGAGTCGAAATCAATATAAAAGTATCAGTCGTATAAATTCTGTCAGGGTTCGTCGATGCGGAACAAGAATTACAAAGGGCATCATTGGGCTATAATCCATGAGCTAGATGCATGTCGTGTTTCAAATGAAGAGGCAAACAGAGGAAGTTGCAATGTAACGAGCAATATAGATAAGATCTCGGACCCGGGAGAATGAAAGCTACTATCACTAGGAAAAAAATACCACGTTATATGCCTTTTTCCCAGCCCAAAAATGCAGGGAACATTCTAAATACTCGCTATAGCAAAAACGCAGTGAAAAGTTGGCGTAATCAATTGCAAATTTTGAATTTTGCATGAATATCCGCAAAATCAGATATTCAGACTGTTGATTCTGTTTTTGAGTTTCGAAAACGCATCCAACGTGGTATCTTTTCCCTAGTGAATAGACAATTTACGAATCTTCATCTACAAGGAAATCCCATCGATCTGTGCCGTTTGGGCTCACGGAAGCCATCGTTTTGTACTGATCCCGCTGTGAGGCCGCATTGGCTGCAAAACGGTTATTCGGTCAGGATCAAGCAAGGATGAGAGTTAAACGTGTAATCGTACCGGTGCTATCCGTTTCAAACTCAAGGAATTGGGCCAAATAAGTGGCGGTTGAACACTCTCCTTCTTTCAAATCTACTCGTGTCGTGTCTTCCTGATCGCGGGTTGCATCAACTACTGAGAATGCTGACAGTGATGGGCTTTCATCGTTGGGCTCGCTCTCTATTCCTGATCCAGTGAACCAGGCATTGCCATCTGGGTCGTCCAGCTCCTCCATTTCTCCGTTGGGAGAGACGCCTGACACAGGTATCGAGACAAGCGCTGAGCTCGAGATGACTGGTACGCACCGAGTCTTAACTCCGAATAGCCATGGTCTTGAACGTGTTGCCTTGCGCCAACCCCGGGGGTTATTTCTTCGAGTGACCCTGTGGTCTTCCATTCAGACTCTCGAGATGAACGTTGGGTTTGTGCGTGGGACCCAGAGGTCGCTTCTCTCGGTGTCTGAGAGCTGTTCTAAAAGTTCAATGAAGTCTATTTGAAATAGGAAACGATATTTACTGTGTCGGTCGTGTAGAGGTATCATCACGAGAGTCAACCGTTTCTCTTGTGGTTCTCTGCTCGGATGGTTTGGGTTGCTTATTCGCCAAGTTGGGTACGGAGGTCGGAGAGCTGAGAAAGGTTGGTGAGATAATGGGTGTGAGTGTGTGGAAGTGAAGCTAACCGCCTAGACGGGGTAAGTCTCTGAGTAACATTAGCATCCTTTGATGTATTTGGTTGACATCTGGTTTCCGGCACCGTGGAATGTTGTCCTCTGACACAGCGTTTCTCTTCCACAGAGTTTTGCGCGTTGGTTTCATGACGAGTATCTAAGACTCGAGTTCAAACGTTAACCAGGATACGCATGTGACAAGTATAGACCACACGTACCAGGTACCTCAAGATGTGAGCCAAAGTACTAGCCCAGTTACAAGAGCCTTCGCACCTTCATGCAAGATGAAAGTCGGCATCTCTGCCGTCATCAATCCCAACATCTGAACAACTTCCCGTGTCCTAGGCTTGCCTTTTGAGGTGACAAACCCACCTGAACCAACTTGAGTCCTACCTGTGAGCAGAAAGAGCCTTATAGAGCTCTTCCCACAACTACAAAACCGGATATCATTCTAATGTTCAATAGCTAGTCAAGATTCTACTCACCAGACGTGTAGTTTCCCTATCCTTCTTTTCTTTTGGCTCGAAAGTCATCACTGTAACTATGTAATTGTGTGGATATAGTGTGGCGGTGTGAAACCTCTTCACCACTGCGATTCTTGTTTCTCCACCGTCCCGAAATGACACGCTGTCTGTCAGAGGTTCCCTCTCCCTGATCACAACCTCCATCTCCTGCGACCAAGTTTGCTTTCCAACTAGAACATCACCCTCAAAAACCTCCCTATACCGTTTTTGTCTAGGCTGAAAAATGCACGTTTTGAGTCAATTCATCCATTGCAGGGTTCGGGACGTACCATGACTCGATTCTCCTCTTCCTTTTGGTAGGTCGCATCGTAGTGGTGGTGGACATCCCCTTCGACATTTTGGAAGCTACTCCCGGGACCAATTTTCGTATTTGTGGCACCTGCAAAGAAGCTGGAAGCCATTGTTGAGTGATGGAGGCTAAGAGGGAAAGGGACTGAGAAGCAAGGCCACGACGTCGCACATATATGTGACCGTCCGCTTCTCAGCCTCGTTGCCTACACGTGAACTCTTATAGCGCCTCTGAACGCCACAACGTTGAGTACCCATGATCGGACACTTTTTCTGGATGATTGTCAATTGAAATGGCGAGTAAAGAATTGAACAAAAAACCGAGTCATGCTAAGAGAACCATTTGATGAGGATTAGGCAAGAATGAGGATCATCTTGCCTTAATCCTTCGCGAAACATATACCAGAGGGTTTGAAAAACAGTGAGCAACAGAAGTTTTCTTTATTCTCCTGCCGCACGGCGAACACATTGTGTGAATCATTGGGATCAATCGAGCGTTTGATAGATCAGAACACATGCCTTTGACTCTCACCCACGCATTCCGGTCGACCGATGCACCGATTCCCGGGTGAACGCTCTCAATGGGCGTGTGGAATGATAATCAAAGCTCTATTCCCACTGAAACCAGGCCTACCTATCCAGTGTCCTGTGTTGACCCGAGATCCAAGCGACGATTCAGGCCGTGTACTGAGACTGAAACGTGAGTCACGTTTCTGCCTGGTCACTATGAGAGTACTCGTTTATCCTGATTAGGGAAAATTGGATTGAAGCAGAATCACTCAAAGATCGATCGGTCAGAATGGAGCCATGCACAGTAAACCTTGTTCCCAAATGTAACATTGCGATGATTGCTAACGGTTCGACATCCATCAAGCCATTATAGCATGCGTGATCGCCGATGATACATTCCCGATACACCTTTTTGTGAGAACGTGCTCGGCGAACTCGCGAACCTGGAAGAGCGGCAGAGAACCAAAATTAGTAACAGAGATAGACTTAGGTCAAATGGCAATACAAAGTACCGAGTTTTGGAGCTGCAGTTCATGAATCTTTGACATTGATCATCAATGCTGCAGGAGAGGCCAAGCTCGGGAGGAATTTCCCATTTTTATCTCGCAATCAACACCAATTTTATATAGAATGAATTTGCACAGATATGGAGACCTACAGAGTGGTGTATTGGGAGAGAGAATGGTTCGTCGGAAGGGAAGAACATAGTCACGAGAGATAATTGTAACAAAACTATCCAAAATATCCTGAACGTGGGCAGAACACACCCTGATCGTAGCGTCATGCTGTTAGTGCCTAAGTCAAATCGAGAAAACAGCTCAGCGTCACGTTCTATAATCGCCCGGCCACCTGACTCATGAACCGATGGAGTTTCTCTGCCCCGCAGCTTCTTCCGGGACGCCGTACATGCTCTCAGACATACCGCATCAAGCTTTCCGACCTCAAAAGCAGCAAGTAACGACAAGCTTGTGGGGCGGCGGCCTCGTATCTATAAAATGCTGTTCAAACAAATGATCATTAGTACGCGTACATTAAGGTGGTATTCCTGGTAGCCTCTGCGTTTAGACGTTGAAATCAAACACTTGTACTTGGACTGGGTCTATCAAAAGCTTGAACGCACACATCGAACTTCATGCGGGTCCCTTCTTTATTCAAACTGGACTTTTTCGTGAGCTATTTCTGGTCTTGGGTGTCTCCCCGGTACGCTCTTGAAAAGCTTCAACCTACCAAGGCTTCCCTCAGATCCCTATTTCTCGTGGTTCAGCCTTTCGCGCTGACTATACAGCTCACCTGCGTCCGTTTTCGCTGCTGGGACTTTTACTTTCACGGGCAAGCTGCATACCCTCACTATGATCAACGGGTAGATATTAATCTTTAGCTATCAAACCTCGAGAGTCGAGACTCGAAGTGCTCATCGTGACTGAGACATCCGTTCTAAACGACGCAGATGTGGGCTGAATGTGTGCTTCATTGGAGGGGAACAATTCTGTTCTATGGCTTCCTGTGTTATGAAAGGGGCTCTGACGGGATAGAATACGAAGGTAGGTTATTTTCGATTTCTATCTACGATCTTCACGTTGACTTGAGCCTCTGTTTGTGTATCTGAGGCAGACAGTCATGGTCGTGACCATTTGCCACTCGAATCAACTGCCTACCTGGACTAAGACGAATTCAACGTAGCTCAGGACAGTACACCAAGATAGTTTTCTCAACTGTGGATTTTATCTTTCGTAAACGTCGTATGCTACTCAGACTCGTCCTTCATGTTTGCTGTAAAGCTCTGCCATGACTCTGAGAGTTTAGTGACGTTCGCGGTTTTTTGGTAGATGAAGCTACAGGTTATGTAGAACGGTGCGTCTTCCGCCCTATTCGTGTTATGCAGGATACTAACATCTCCATCCGTTGATGTAACGCTAGACTGGATCAAAATTCCTCTCTTGCAATCATCAACGAATGCAAACTATATTGTCGGGCTGGCCTATTCATGCCAGTTGCAGTGCATTTTCCTCGTTTAAATATTCCGTATGCCCGAGACTGAAAGGGTTCCTCCTACGCTGATGATGATCGCCCGAGTTGAGCCAGAAATCGAGCTAGAGTGGAGGTATTGCTTTTTCTAAGATTTCCTCGTTCGGCCGTCGACATCTTCATATGACCTTGATCGAGAGCAAAGCATGGGCGCAACATAAAGGGAACTCGCTGGATGTGAATTTACAGTCTGGGGATCTCCCCAACCGTTGGCTACTCAAGAGTTCTGCACGGAGCGTATAACATTGAACATTCTATATGTTTATTGAGCCGAGCGGATACAGGCACTAGATATCAACTGGGCATGGCCCATAATACAGTGGTCGGAAAAACCGACCGAAATAACCAACTTCAATCCAACACTCAACAAGATGATGGTCTCATACCCGTTGCTTTCCCTCCCTTAACACTCCATTCATTCATCTCCAAGCCTTCTTAACAGTCGCGTTTGTACGAGTTGTTTGGGTGCTGTACAGATGGATTAGATGACAGACTTGCGAGCGATAATTCACACTTACCGTGTCGTTCGTGCAGGAGGTGGGCTGGGTTTCGCAGGAGTAACCTCTCGATCTTCCGGCTCGGGCTGTTTCGTCGATTTGCTCGGCATGATGACGACCCTACCCGCCGTTTCTACAATAGGACGAGTTACATTTAAAATAACTCGGTATGACCGATTTTGAATTGAACAAGTTTAATTATGCATTAAACTACCTCCTGGCCTCTATATGGCTAGGTCTACCGTAATTACATGGCCAGGTAGAATTAAACTGACAATTAAACTACACCATTAAGCTACGGTAAATAACCCCCCGCCCTGCGACCACACGGACGTCTCTGGCGAAACAACTTGGTCAGTCCACGTACAAGACAAAGTTTAAATGACTCACCAAGTGTCTCTAGCTTTGAACCGGGCAATTAAATAGAACGTTATCACATTCTCAACGTGAGGTAGGTCAGCAAACAAGCTGGATTAAATCAGCTAGGAGGAAGGGTACATGAATCCCTTTGAGCGAGACTGTCGTACCAGTTGGTGTAGGCGGGTATTCATACAGAACAGAGATCAAACCAGTCTTGGGGTTGTGGCACGGATAAGGGAAACTGCAATTCAAGGCACTAGCAGGATGACGGGGTGTCAGACAGTGTAAAGAACACAGAGAGATTCGGCCACATACCTAAAAGAAACCTCCCATCGGCTCTCGGCCTGGCCCATTCCTCCACCCGTTACAAGTAATTTATTGAAGGACCAATGACTATGCACTCTCATGTCTAATAGGTATGATGTCTTTTGTGCATGTAAGCCAGGAGGACATCAGACTGGAATTTTGAACTCACGAAAGAACACAATCCCTCGCTCCTTGAACCAGCACGGTAATCTCGTTCGAAGCTCGACCCAGATCGTTGTTGGGGTCCACAGGTCGCTGGGACGACAAGAGACATCTAGAGACTCGCAAAATGAAGTATCAGTGTAGTTAAAATTGGAATAAATACCGTACTGTGTTATTGGCTCGAGCGAGTGAAAGGGAAAATAGCCAGGACCAGCTCCAGAGCGGGGCGGGATGAGTAGAATGGACTTTGAGAAGATTTTGCATGGCATGTATAGAAGAATGAGTATTGATGGGTGCCTTTCCTTAGCTATTAGCTGTGGCTCATACGAGAGGTCTGGATAACGCGTCCGAGTATGCGACGCGCCGTGGGCATGGTGGTAAAAGCGTGAGCTGGCAAAGTTTGTTCGTGTTTGCAGTCCGGAGCATTGGCCCGCGGAAATTTTGGACGGTTGGGCGCCTCCTCTCCATTCATTTTTGTCAAGCGCCCGAATTCCCACCAAATTTCCGGGACATCATCCGGTTGAGCAAACAGAAACAAACTATGCCAGCTCACCCTCATACCACCACCGCACGCACCAGTATACGTCCTCCATCAGTAATTTTCGAACAACATCCCGACGATAGCACTGTCAAAGATGCTTGGATGATATATGCAGATAGTAAGTACTTGCTACGCTCCTAAAATTTCTGACTTTCGTGTTTTTGCTGACATTTTTCCAATTAGGACCTTCGAAAAACAACGGCCTGATGGCCTAGAAAATAGGGGCTGCAGACGGTTTCTTGATACCTCATGTGCCCTTCCTCGGGACTTCCCAGTAAGTTTAACATGACCTATAGTGTTCTTTGAGATGGTTAATAGTTGATTCTTCTATAGGCTCTAGCCTTATACTGTGCACAGCACTTAGCGCGGCAAGGGAAGGAGTGGACCCTTACGGATCCCAACTTGGCCATGTACAGCAGAGGGTCTCCCCTCCGTTAGTGAGACCCATTTTAACACCCGCCTACACCAACTTCTCGCTCAAAGGGGCTCGTGTACCCCTCCTCCTAGCTGATTTAATCCAGCTTGTTTGCTGACCTACCTCACGTTGAGAATGTGATAACGTTCTATTTGATTGCCCGGTTCAAAGCTAGAGATACTTGGTGAGTCATTTAAACTTTGTCTTGTACGTGGACTGACCAAGTTGTTTCGTCAGAGACGTCCGTGTGGTCGCAGGGCGGGGGGTTATTTACCGTAGCTTAATGGTGTAGTTTAATTGTCGGTTTAATTCTACCTAGCCATGTAATTACGGTAGACCTAGCCATATCGAGGCCAGGAGGTAGTTTAATGCATAATTAAACTTGTTCAATTCAAAATCGGTCATACCGAGTTATTTTAATTATAACTCGTCCTACTTTTCGCCGTTTGGGTACTTAAACGACTCGTTGGATGATGTGTACCAGCGATTTGACAAATTGGTTTGTACCGCCGAGCTGGGGTAGATGTTTGACCGGCACCTACCCCAGTGGTCTTTGCTCCGGGAGATTTCTGCGTGGCTCTTTTCGGTTGTGTTTGTGAGTTTGATATGGCGGTTGCCATTCCCTGAGCCGGGGGCCTACTCGCATGATTTAAATACCGAATGTAGGCTAGAAGAAGAGACTTACCTTGCTGTGCGTGCAGAGATATTATTACGCGCATCCACCCGTGACTGTTTGCCTTGCTTGGTCGCCGTGTAAGACACGGAGGTCGAAGAGCTGAGAAGCAACAGTGAAAATGGTGGATGTGAGCGATAGAAAGTGAGCCTCACTCTTCAAGCGGGGCTGGTCTTTGGGCAATAGGTTCTGATGGATCTGGTTGACATTTGGTTTCCTGCACTGTGGCATGTTGACCTCTGACTCGGCACGACTCTTCCGCAGATTTTTCCGCGTTGGTTTCATAACGAGTATCTAAAACTTGAGTTCAAATGTCAACCAGAGTACGCATGTCACAAGTATAGAGCACACATACCTTGTTCTCCCGTGTAGGCCAACAACATTCCACAGGTAGATCCACGAGTAAGGAGGTTGACGGGTATGCTGGCTGAGAAATTGAAGACCAAGATTCATCCAGCTCCTCGGAGTCCTCATGCTGATTCGAGTTTTCCAAGTCTTCATCGCTGTCTGTGTTCTCTAGCTCCGTGATCCTTCGAGCATGGGGATCACCTGAACCAAAAACTAAACTATTTTCAACAAATTACAGGGTGTGGACAGCACGTACCCCATATCAACTCGGGATACCCGTGAGCTTGAGCGTATTGCTTCCCGTCAATGTCATAGCTTTTGGTGTGCAAGTGACTTTCCACCGATCTATAATCGTCACTAAGCCAATATGACCCACCCCACGTCTCAACCTCCAGCCGAGGTATTCCAGACTGCTCCCAATCCTTCTCTGAGATCACGGTCTTTCCTTTTGGATCCCATGACCAGTAGAATAGCGGGTCAGGGAGGGGATGAGGTATACAGTACATTCCGTCGATGTACTCGACGTGTAGGGGGGGGACAAAGAGGTACACGGGTGCGGAACAGGTTTTGAGACCACGTGAGAAACTGCCAGTGACGGAAAATCCAATTTCATCGATGAAATCTGGAGAATGGTATCAGAGGGAAGTGAATATGCTAATGAGGTCGAAGATCGACGGGGCACGTACATGTCAAAAAGCCGCTATTCTTTACAGACTGGCAAAGGTATGCGGCGCGGAGTTGACTTCTGTCCTCCAACGGAAGGCGCGACGAGAAGTATAGGTTGAGTCGGGTGTTGTGGGTATCATGGAAGGTAAAGTCAACACGTGAAGGGACTAGTCGGGTTAGAAGAGGAAAGGATGAATAGAACACATGCCCACCTTTCTCGGAATAACCAACGTTGATGTTATTCTCTATGAGTGTTAAAATGGGAAAAAAATAAATTGCCCCCCCGACCTAACTTGGGTGTCCCCCCGTACTATCACTTTTCCGCGCGTACTCTACCTTTCCCGCGCATACTCCAGGTTTTTCGCGCGGCTGCTAAAATTTCTGCGCGCGCGCAATTAGGTTTCCCCGCGGAATTTCACACGCGCGCTTATAGGCGCCTAGGCTAATTCCCACACGTATCCCACATCTTTAGTCGTCCCTCACACCTCAGGCATAGTTTACTAAGCTAAGCTATGTATCAGAACATTGAAATATGATGTATAAAAGTATTCACAACAATTTTCTAATACTTCTGAGCAAAATTGACTGACCTACAGCAACAAAAGTCTCTGACTATCACAAATAGCACCCAGTTCCAAAAATTCTCATGATCAGCAGCTGATCACCACATGGCAATGGCATGTTCTACAATGTCTGTGTGTGCCTGGTTGGACCTGAACCACCAAGAACCACCCCCCTTGTCACAGATTGAGGTCCTCTTCACCCTTCAAATACAGGTGTGCTTGGAAACTTTAGCTTATATATGTACATTTGACCAGTTTATGAAGATACAATGCCAGAGTTCCGGGAGGATCATGCTCATGTTTTAACAACAAAACATGCCTTTGAGGTTGCACCACGAGAGACCGGAGTGTTGGTATTTGATGTAGTGGCCTTATGGGCAGATCGGACAAATGTAGAACAACTAAAGAGTCCGACAAAAACAAGAGCTAGGCTGGGCTTTGTTGATAAACTGGAACCAGGGTCGAAAATTCAGCGAGGCCAAAAATCCAATCAGACCCCTCTCTATCCTCCTTCACTTGAAAAGGAGTATCGGAAATCAAAGCCAAAGCCTTCTTCAACTGAACTTTTGGAGGGTCTGGCTATACGGGGACCGGATTCGATCTCGTCAACCGGTCGTTCTATGGTTGTAGATTTTGGAGGGCTGGTACTTGAAGTACGTTTCTATTCTGAATGAGTGTTCTAGGTATTTATTTTGTTGTTAGTTTGCATATCTCCTGCACTCTTCTCCACAATTATACACCAAAACCCAGTGGACAGCAATAACACACATCCATAAGAAGGCTTGTGCAAGTTGGCAGCTCAGTTTTCTGGTTCTAACTTTTTATTTAGGAACGACCCTTCAAAGTCGGACTTGCGATCGAATTCCAGACACATGTATTGGCATTCCTAACAAAGGATTTGCTATTTCAGGTTTGTGAATCATTCTCTTTCCTTCTCTACCCTTTTATCTAATAACAGTAAACCTGTGGTTTTTAGCCACATTGGTGGAAATCAATAGACAAGATTGAGAAACCAATTCACGTTGTGTATGATTATCCTGATTTCTTGCATGCAATGGCAAATTGGATCAGTGAGCAGCGCTTCCTGGATGGCAAGAGCAATGTGCATCGAAGCAAGCTTGCATTTATGGTCTTTCGAGAGTGCCGGGTTGCACATGGAGCTGGAGTGTACACTACAAGCGAGGTATTCGCAATGGCAGGTGTGTGTTGACATTCTCATTTCAACTCGCCATATTAGCTAGTTATACTGATACCTGATCAGGAGTCTCACCATTTCTACTTGCTCGGGAGGTCTTTGGCAACCCTTCTTGTGTTGCATGGCTCATACTGTGCTTCGGTACCTTTGCTCACCAAGCCTTCCAAAAGGACTTCAAGTGAGTACCAAGTTGTGTATTATTGCAATCATCAATACATATCAATTATACAACAGATCACTTGTCATATCGGCTATGGTTGATACAGTCTTAGCACCAACACCAGACCAGCGACAAAGATATACCACCTTTTTGAAGGTGTATGGACGGGATAAATCGTACTGCACAATACGTGAGTCAGTGCTTGTTGACAACTATCGGGTATGTTCTTTCTACTCCAAAAGGACAAGCTTAAACATTCTAACTTCACTACATGATTCATTTTATAGGAGACCCTCAAAAAGTTAGGGGGCCAGCCTGGGATGTGGTCACAAAATGACCCTGGTATTGAGCTGTTCGATCCTTTTGAACCCCAGTACATCAAAGATCGACTTGATGCATCTAGCGTGTCAGAGCCCAACCTTGGCCACTTGGTTTTTGGTGACTCATTATGGGAGTTGTTCGGTCGTGTCATTCCTGAGCAACTGGATCCTATTACTAGATTATTTGTAGACCACAGTGAGTTTCTGAATTTTGCTTTGGATAGAATTTTCTCTGACTCGATGTATATTTCAGAGATCATCCATACAGCTAACCCGCCACCCACCTTCCTTGACCCCACAGTATATCAAGATCTCCAGTGGAAAACCATCCCGAAGAAAAAGAAGACACAGATAACATACTTCTATCATTGTGGCTGTCAGATATGGACTCTTATGGAGAACTTTCCCTCCAATTGCGCCAAATCCTGTCAAACAATTGTGGTAACAAAAGCAAAATCAAACTTGATGTATGCCTTTATTTTTCCAAAGGTGACACTTGTTCCTGGAACAGACCATCAAGGACTCTTCCTCCTCAATCGACCCAGCCTTGCAACAAAGCCAAAAGTGATGACAAGGATCGGGACACGATCAACGACTTCACAGAAAGCGAGGCAGACCAAGGCAGTAGCCCAATTGACAACAATGGTGGATCTGAATCAGTGTACGACGATACAGACATCAGGAAAAACCCCCCGTACCCTGAGACAGCCGAGGTGAGCTTCACACCCGTAGGTTGTCCCAGAGCAGTCAGGTTGCCAGGGTACCCAGGTTGTCCCAGGCGAGTGTCACATACTTTCCAGCACCTGGGACGGACTTGGGTTGACCCAGACAATCCAAAAGTAGCTTTAGGTCACCCTTAAGCCAGCTCACGCTTCTTCAGGTTCCTCAAAGCACGCCACTGTGATCTTCATTCAGCATTGCCATGGTTCAGTAATGCAATATGGCCGCGAGATTGAATGTGCAGTCAAAAAATTCTATATTGCAATGTACTATACTACTATTACAAAAACCTACAATACACTTAACAGAAACTATTGCACCACCACACACCGGCGTATTGCAACTTGCGATACCTCAAATGCTATACGGTCAACTTGGTGCTGTGAAAAACACAATGCCTAACACATACATCATACCGAGGGGAGGAGTGGGGAGTGCAGTCCACCAAGAAATTTGAGTATAACGTGCACAGTCTGGGAAAGTTGATGATATGCAACTAAAGAAGTATAAAGTTCTGTGAGCAATGTCCTAGCTAGCCTAAAAAAACAACGTACTGATTCCATCTGTTCTTGTGAGCAGGTAGCATGACTGCGACTCTGTTGATGCATAAGATGAATAGTGAGTTGATAAACAGCACGTCAAACACAAAGCAAAATGCACGCACCTCAAGCAGTAATCCTATCAACCATCCAGTGTGTACTATTTATCCCCCAACCAACTTAGAAATCCCGAGCCTGCAAGGGAATGAGCAACAAAAAATGAGGAATGAAACTGGCCAACCAGGTAAGCCGTCATAGGCTGTCAAAAGGTTCGATTCATGGAAGTTCAAGAGTTAGGCCGGCAAATGCGTTGACAATGACAAAAAATGGTGGCTTCGGAAAATGCCGAGGAACTGTGCAGTTGGTTCCCACACCTGCCACAGCCACCTCAGCCTACCGGACTTCAATGAGTGTTGAACTTTTTTTGAGTACGTCGTTGCTAAATCAGATCAAATCAATGCTGAATTTACTATACAAATAACTGTTGAATCCAAACCTCAAAAACCATGCTCAAATATTTACTGGGTATAGCAACTGACCTGATTGTTTACGTAGCCATTGCCCCTCATTTTCTCTGCATCCTAAACTTCCCTGGGATGCTCAAGGCATGCCCAAGGAATTAGAGGGACTACCATTTTCCTAGGTTTGCTCAGGTTTGCTCCAGTGATTTTGATAAATAGCCAATTTCAAGGGTTGCCCCCGGTTGGTTTGGGTTGGCCCAGGTCATTGGTCATTTGTCAGTTGACCAGGGCAAACCTGGGCAAACCTTGCATCCTGAGGTTAACCTGGGAATTTGGTGGGGCGTCTGGATTCCTAGGTTGCCTCAAGGCCAGAGGGGTTTTTCCTGATGGACTCTATTGGTGAAGAGGTCAAGCCAGTCAAACGCAACCTTCGGAAACGAACAACTTGTGGTAAGCTAGTCTGTCTTATGTTTGACTGGGTGTTGATTTCTCCCCAGTGTACATCAGCGACTCAGAAGATGACTTTGAGCAATGTGATCACGACGACACTAAGGTCCTAACCCCTGATTCCCTGTCATGCAACAACACCGACACTGAACAGGAGGACATTGAGGTCTCCGCTATGTTCAATTCCATGGTCTCGGTATCTGAACGACGTTCATCTTCACCAATTGCCGTGAATGACCCCTTGGTTGTCTATAATGTCTTCACAGGCTTGCTTCCTGAGCTTACATTTTAGGCAACCATTATTTCTTGATGATCACGCACAAACACTACACTCGTTACCTACCATCCACGCTCTTTCAACTCAATGGTTATACCTTTTGTGGTTGTTGCTCGCTGGCTTGATCAATACCTACATGTACTTACTACTATCACTCCTCCTCCACTACTTTGCCACAATCACTTCCCCCACCACTGTACATACTGCTAGCATAAACAATCGTTGAACCATTGCCCTTTTTTATACTGAAAGAGACCCTTAGATCTTGTGGGTCATACATAGCACAGCTAGGGTGGTGTTGAGTGCTATTGCATTCCAGTGGATAATTGTGATGAGCACAAAGCAGGTAGAAAACTACCCATATATTGCTCTGATTGTGAGAAATTTTGGCGCCTATTAGAGACTAAGCACCGGTTGTGATAGCCAGACACTTTTGCGGCTGTAGGTCAGTCATATCTGCTCAGAAGTATTAGAAAATTGTTGTGAATACTTTTATACATCATATTGTGATGTTCTGGAGCAATATATGGGTAGTTTTCTACCTGCTTTGTGCTCATCACAATTATCCACTGGAATGCAATAGCACTCAACACTACCCTAGCTGTGCTATGTATGACCCACAAGATCTAAGGGTCTCTTTCAGTATAAAAAAGGGCAATGGTTCAACGATTGTTTATGCTAGCAGTATGTACAGTGGTGGGGGAAGTGATTGTGGCAAAGTAGTGGAGGAGGAGTGATAGTAGTAAGTACATGTAGGTATTGATCAAGCCAGCGAGCAACAACCACAAAAGGTATAACCATTGAGTTGAAAGAGCGTGGATGGTAGGTAACGAGTGTAGTGTTTGTGCGTGATCATCAAGAAATAATGGTCACCTAAAATGTAAGCTCAGGAAGCGGGCCTGTGTAGTGTTGCCAACGGCCGGCTCGGCTCGGCTCCAGCTCACGAGCTGCAGCTCAAACCGGGCCGCAGCTCCACAAGCCGTTGACAGCATACGGCTCGGCTCTTTGAGCTGCTCTGAGTGGTTCAGCTGCGGCTTGCGCCGTCAAAAATTGATATATTTTACAGACCTTGTAGAAAGTGTAAATATGGTATCTAGACTACATTTGGGCTATTCTAAGTTGAAAGGTAGGCTAGTAGAAGGTGACTGTGGGTCCAGGTACTGGCCAAGCTATCCCTGCATGTGGCAACCCACCTGTAGATTGCTTTCCCATGCCAAGGCCAGGGCTTCCAAGCATGTAGAACCTTATAAGTACTGGACTTTTTGTACTGTACAATGATCCACAGGAACTAACATACATTGACATATCTCTCAGACATCTCCCAGAGTCACCAATGGGTCAAAAAATGATGAGAAAAAATCAATATTTTTTGAGCAGCTCATACCGGCTAAACCAGTCTAGAACTGGTTCGGAGCTGCTCTGGTAAAACGGCTCCCGGTGAGCCAATTTACCAGAGCCGTTCTGGCCCGGTCCGGCTCTGAGCCACTCGAGCTGCAGCTGGAGCCAAGCCGGTGGTAACACTAGGCCTGTGAAGACATTATAGACAACCAAGGGGTCATTCATGGCAATTGGTGAAGATGAACGTCGTTCAGATACCGAGATCATGGAATTGAACATAGCAGAGACCTCAATGTCCTCCTGTTCGGTGTCGGTGTTGTTGCATGACAGGGAATCAGGGGTTAGGACCTTAGCGTCGTTGCGATCACATTGCTCAAAGTCGTCTTCTGAGTCGCTAATGTACACTGGGGAGAAATCAACACCCAGTCAAACATAAGACAGACTAGCTTACCACAAGTTGTTCATTTCTGAAGGTTGTGTTTGACTGGCTTGACCTCTTCAACAACGGAGTCTGTATCATCATACACTGATTCAGATCCACCATCGTTGTCAATCGGGCTACTGCCTTGGTCTGCCTCGCTTTCTGTGAAGTTGTTGATTGTGTCCCAATCCTCGTCATCACTTTTGGCTTTGTTGCGAGGCTGGGTCAATTGAGGAGGAAGAGTCCTTGATGGTCTGTTCCAAAGAAGCACAGTATGAGCCGTGCAACACGGGAAGGGTTGCCAAAGACCTCCCGAGCAAGTAGAAATGGTGAGACTCCTGATCAGGTATCAGTATAACTAGCTAATATGGCGAGTTGAAATGAGAATGTCAACACACACCTGCCATTGCGAATACCTCGCTTGTAGTGTACACTCCAGCTCCATGTGCAACCCGGCACTCTCGAAAGACCATAAATGCAAGCTTGCTTCGATGCACATTGCTCTTGCCATCCAGGAAGCGCTGCTCACTGATCCAATTTGCCATTGCATGCAAGAAATCAGGATAATCATACACAACGTGAATTGGTTTCTCAATCTTGTCTATTGATTTCCACCAATGTGGCTAAAAACCACAGGTTTACTGTTATTAGATAAAAGGGTAGAGAAGGAAAGAGAATGATTCACAAACCTGAAATAGCAAATCCTTTGTTAGGAATGCCAATACATGTGTCTGGAATTCGATCGCAAGTCCGACTTTGAAGGGTCGTTCCTAAATAAAAAGTTAGAACCAGAAAACTGAGCTGCCAACTTGCACAAGCCTTCTTATGGATGTGTGTTATTGCTGTCCACTGGGTTTTGGTGTATAATTGTGGAGAAGAGTGCAGGAGATATGCAAACTAACAACAAAATATATACCTAGAACACTCATTCAGAATAGAAACGTACTTCAAGTACCAGCCCTCCAAAATCTACAACCATAGAACGACCGGTTGACGAGATTGAATCCGGTCCCCGTATAGCCAGACCCTCCAAAAGTTTGGTTGAAGAAGGCTTTGGCTTTGATTTCCAATACTCCTTTTCAAGTGAAGGAGGATAGAGAGGGGTCTGATTGGATTTTTGGCCTCGCTGAATTTTCGACCCTGGTTCCAGTTTATCAACAAAGCCCAGCCTAGCTCTTGTTTTTGTCGGACTCTTTAGTTGTTCTACATTTGTCTGATCTGCCCATAAGGCCACTACATCAAATACCAACACTCCGGTCTCTCGTTGTGCAACCTCAAAGGCATGTTTTGTTGTTAAAACATGAGCATGATCCTCCCGGAACTCTGGCATTGTATCTTCATAAACTGGTCAAATGTACATATATAAGCTAAAGTTTCCAAGCACACCTGTATTTGAAGGGTGAAGAGGACCTCAATCTGTGACAAGGGGGGTGGTTCTTGGTGGTTCAGGTCCAACCAGGCAACACACAGACATTGTAGAACATGCCATTGCCATGTGGTGATCAGCTGCTGATCATGAGAATTTTTGGAACTGGGTGCTATTTGTGATAGTCAGAGACTTTTGTTGCTGTAGGTCAGTCAATTCTGCTCAGAAGTGTTAAAAAATTGTTGTGAATACTTTTATACATCATATTTCAATGTTCTGATACATAGCTTAGCTTAGTAAACTATGCCTGAGGTGTGAGGGACAACTAAAGATGTGGGATACATGTGGGAATTAGCCTAGGCGCCTATAAGCGCGCGTGTGAAATTCCGCGGGGAAACCTAATTGCGCGCGCGCGGAAATTTTAGCAGCCGCGCGAAAAACCTGGAGTATGCGCGGGAAAGGTAGAGTATGCGGGGGAAAAGCTACAATACGGGGGGACACTAAAGTTAGGTCGGGGGGGCATTTTATTTTTTTCCCATTTTAACACTCATAATTCTCAAAACACCACTCGGGACGTGGAATGGAAGGGAAGTGGGCCATAACTTCACTTTCCCATTTCTCGATGACAACTCCGAATGACAATCGGCCGTATTGCGCATAATCTGACAGGTATAGTCGCGTTCTTCCCCCCAACAACGCAATCATGTACACAAAATCACCGAAAGTATTCTCGAAGTAAGTGGTGATCTCGTCGGCATCGAGTAGGGGAAGAGGCCCTTCAGGAAGTGGGGTTGGCTCGTAGTGGTAGTATTCCTTTGGTTGTTCGATGGAGGCGGAGGCATCATAGTGCCAAGACTGTGTTCTGGGATTGAACGTCCAATCCTCCCACGAAACCTGTTGTGCTATTTTTAGCTTGCCAAGACTCAAATTGGCCAACTCACCGGAATCCTCAGTGATTTGTCGGCACGGAGCACGGATATTGCGAGACACTGAAGGTGCTCTCAGAAGTGTTTAGAAGCAGGTTGAAGTCCTCACATGTGTATAGAAAAGGTATTCAAACACAAGGCACTGTGTGTAGGCATATTGATTTGTAAACTCCCTTCCATTGACTAAATCTGGGGACCTCGAGTAGTGAGCTTTTACAACGAGCCGCACCCCAAAACCCTTCCTACCTTCATACAGAATAAAACTTGGCACCTCTCCCCTCATCAATCCCAACATCTGAACAAGCCGGGATGACCTAGATACCAGCATTGGAACGTCAAACCTAGATACCTAGTACGCACCAAACCCACCTGTGTGCCGAATATCCTTCATAGAAATGTTTCCAAAGCTAAAGCGCGTCATATTAATTCTCTTCTCGATAGATATCTCGGCCCGCACTCACCAGGCGTGTAGTGTTTGTGTCCTTCTTGTCCTTTGGCTCAAAAGTCACAACAGTAGCTGTGTTATTGTGCGGAAATATTGTCACAGCATGAAACCTCTTGATAACTGTGACTCTTGCTACTCACCATTCCGAGGCATTTCACTTTTCACCTGGGGCTCTCTGATTGCCACTTCCATCTCTTGCGACCAAGTCAGCTCTCGAAGAAAGACATCACCCTCCAAAATCTCCCTATACCGCTTTTGTTTGGGCTGAATAACAGATATTTAGAAGTCAGTCCATTTTCTGAAGGATTCAATAAGTACCATCACTCGATCCTCTTCTTGCTCCTGGCAGGTTGGACAGCCAATATAGTTGTTGTGATGATAGTCGCCTTCGACACATTGGAATGTACTATTGCGACCGATTCTCATATTCCTGGCACCCAAGAAGAAGCTAGTGGTCATGGTCGGGGAACGGGGGTAAGAGGGGAAAGGAATGACTGGAAAAGCCTCGACGTCGAACGTATATGTGACCGTCCGTTTCTTAGCCTCGTTGCTTATGCGTGGCGTCCTATAGCACCCGTGAACGTCACCCATACCCATGATCGGACACTTTCTCCTTCCGGATCGTTTGTTGGACTGACAAATGAGGGATTAAACAAATTGTCAAGTCATGCTAAAGAGAACATCTAATGAGCATTTGGCTTCGCTTGCTTCCGTGTGAAATTACATACCAGAGAGATTTCAAACAGTGAGCACAGATGCAAGAGTTCCCTCTGTCGTTTTCCTGTCGTGTGGATAACACGTTGAATGAAACCATCATTCCTGTGGATAGACACTCCGGAAAGGGACATTAATACCGGGTCGTTATTCTTGCTCAGAACCTTACAGAATCATACGTAGAATACCAAAACCAGATAAGTATCAGGAATAATTAAATTTCATGATTCCGTATTTTCTACATGATGTGTAGCGATTCGCGAACGCTATAGCGCTAAAAGAGACAGGCACTGATACTCTGGCCTTCAAAAACATAGAAAAACAAAGCGATACTTTCCCTTTCCGGATCGGTTTCGGGGCCAAGGGAATTTACTGTTTCGAGCTACCTGATACGTCTCCAGAGCCGTGTGAAATCCACACTACTGATGCCGCCTGCGAAATCTGAGGTTTCCTAGCACATTTCTGAGCTCCCGATACCTTTCAAGAAACGTACGGTTTCATCGCTTCTGGCACGATGCCCCTGCGTGAACGACTTGCCGCTGGCCGCGTTAACGCCCGTCCCGCTATCACCCCATTACGCGTACTGCCACCTGCCTCCAAAAATGACCCTCACCCATTTCAATCCCTAGACAAGTTTACATATACACAACGTTCTCCTGAGAAGTCAAAACGAGCTGCATGCGAAATGATATCCTCTATGTCAATCTCATCGAGGGTGGGGCTCATACGGGAAGAGTACGTAGTGGCATGAAAATGTGGATATCTGCGAAACGGATCGTAGCTCATTCCGGGTAAGGGCATATGGCGTCGGACATGGAGACGGACGCCAGGGCCATTAATGGTCTTTACATTCTCGATGAGCTCGATTTGACCTGCGACTGGCCTAGATGTTGGTGATGGTCGATAGATGATAGTCGAATTGCCGGCGTGAGTTGACTTTGGGGAGAACTTGACGCCATCGTGATGGACATACGCCCGTTGGGCACTCTTCATCTCGGTGATTTCTGGGAGTTGTTCGGTGGTGTTTGCGGGAATGAATGATTTGTCGAATAACTGTTCAACTTCTTTGATGACCTCGGGACAGTCTGGCCGCCGAAGCCAACGTCGAAGATTTGCAGTACGAGCTTGTGACATGAACAGAGTACGTTCGAGTACACCTAAGAAGAATAGTGTCAGACGGAATTTCGAGCATGCGGCATGGAAGCTCTTACCTCCTACACGCTCGTTGGTATTGACCTTCTGCAGAGCACCAATCAATCTCTCGAAAGGGAAACACCACCAAGAGATGACAGGCCCAAAGAGCAACAGGAAATCATACAAGTGGCTAGCGGTGTGTATGTTGGGTCTACCTCGGCCTTCCCGAGTGAACGGGTAGAGTCTTCGAAGATCCGTGACCCAGCGGGAGAGGTAGTCTCTGTATGCTCGAGCGCGCGAGGGAGTCATCGTATACCGGCAGGCAATGATGGTCGCTTGGAAAAGGGCCATAGTGTGATCAAGAGCCTTGAAAAGTAGACCTTCGTCCGAAGAATCTGATGGGGGTGCGGCACCGTTGGAGTCACCCCAAAGGGTAACGAGAGCGATAGGAAGGTAGATGCTACTTAAAGTCCTCCATTCGTCGGCCTTAAGTGTCCCAGCCTTAGCTTCTCCGTAATTCTTGGGCACCGAGTTGACCCAAGATGGAACGACTGTGTCCTTGATGACGCGTTGAATGTAGTTGAGGGTTTCTGGAGTACTAGTCGGGATGAGGTCAGCCTGAGACTTAAAATCCCGGTTCAGACGCTGGAGATGAAGTCAGCTTCGGGGAAATGAGAAAGGATAGATTCAAGACTTACCCAGTTAATAAGTAATGCGATATACTGAGCCTTCATCGTAGCAGGTCGCCCAACCGGAAACCTAACAGGAGCATCATCCCCGCCGCGCTTGGACTTCTTTGGCTTGATCTCGGCCAAATACTGTTGGGAGACCTCCTCCCGCACGTAAAGTTTATCCGAAATCTCGAGGCTGAACACCACAAATCGTAGAGCATCGAGGGTGGTCTGGCGGTCCAACCGTCGCCAAACCTGACGCAATGTGAGGGACTTCTCTCCCTCTAGCGCTAGGGATAGAATCTCATGGACCTTGTAGACATTTGAAACATGGTTCGGCGGCACCTTGTATAGACCAGGGACTGAAGGGTCGTCATACGGAATCCATGGCCAATCAAACACATATGCCAAGCCTTCCGGGCTCAGCTTCGGCTGAGCTGCATCAAGCCGCAAGACATGGTGACAGTGGTAGTGAACGAGACCTTCCAGAATGCAATGCATACTGTCGATCACGAGCATCCGTGTTGGATCCCAGTACTCTAGCAGCCACATCGAAGACCAGCGAACCCCATACGTTTCGTATATCCTCTCTCTCTTGACGTATGAACGAGAGTCCCTCCATAATCCAGCCATTCGACGTAGCTCTGCACAGTCCCGCCGCTCCCAACGACTATGATCAACACAGAAGATCTGCTCTTTGCCGCTAGCCTTACAGACAGAGCAAAGGAACTTCATGGAGGTATGGCCCTGCATTCCGGCAAGACTTCGAGCCGCAGGAAGGTCGTTGACTGCCACAAGGACGGCGCATTCTACGAGTGCACCCTTGCCCACTGAGGCTGGATCAGCTGTTCGGGACAACCTGATACCTGGTCGCCATGCCTCGGCGAACTGTTCTATGATGGGCCGGACGTAGTGGTCGGTCTCTTCGTGAGATGGCTGCTTTGGACCGGGAACTATACCGCCGATAAACATATATTCCGGAAGGTACCTGATAGCTGGGCTGAGAGCAAGGTTGGCGGAGGAGATGATACCGATGGAATCCTGATTTCCACGAACACGCATACCATGAGGACGAAAGAAGTCCATATTAAGAGAAAAGGCGAGGCGGATCTTGTCCTCACAGTCTGAGAACAAGCGTCCATCGGGACCACGAAAGTCCTTGAAAAACTCGGCCTCGAAGACATTCCGAACGCCGTCAGGTTCCATGCCGCCCTAATGAGCTTTGTGGGCTTCACAAAGTGTTGTGAGGGATTGGGAGAGATAGGTTGGGTCCGCAACGCATCGAGCTAAATAGTCCTTGAAGGATCCGACAAGGTAGGGCTTGATGGGCTGGGTAGAGTTGTCACGACGGCACTGTAGAAGAGGCTCATCGCATCTTCGGGTTTCGACATCACTGACGATTTCGTTGGAGCATGTTTCAGGGAATTCGGGAAAGTCGGAATCGAATGATAGAGAGGGGTTCGTGTAGTGGCAGCGTGGACAAGCTGCGAAGAGTTGAAAGCGACCATCAATATCGAAGTCACGTAAGGCTTCTCTGAGAGACTTCGGCATGGCCGACTTCACTTTGTCTTGCTCCAGTTCACCAACGGTATCGAGAGGTCTGCCAGCTGACATGGCCATCTTCACTAAGATCAACGCCATGCCGATGATGAAATCGCATTGAGTCGTTGACAAGCCAATGACCATGTTGCAGACGACGGCAAGGATGATCATGACCTGGTGAATCTCATGGCGCTGTTCAATGGGTGGGTCGTAAAGATAATCTACGGGAGAGTGAGCTCTTGAAGAATATCAAGCCAAGCGTTCATACTTACCTGCATCAACAGGTGTTGGCTTTGACGCATACAGTACGGCGACCTTGGCCTGTAGGCTCCGAATTCGTTCCCTGACCCGTTCTCGACCCTCCTGCAGCTTGCCTATTGGAGGGGATGAGCCCTGAGGGCTAGAAACTCCCTTGATCCTCTCTCTCTTCGCAGCTTTCTGCTCCCTTTCCTTCTGGCGCTCTACACTTTCCCCTACCAGAGTCCACCCCTTCTTCGCAAAGGCGAGTGCTTCATCCAGTACCCGGCACTGTTCAACCTGAGTTTGTCGGCCAAGATTCTTGTCGAGAACTCGACGATGGTGTTCCTCAATTTGTTGAGAAAGCAGCTCCATCTGCCGAACCTCGTCAAGTTCATACTTTGGGGGCTTTGGGGTGGCATCATGAGACATAGAGGGTGATGGGGCTTTGGCCTGCTCGAATCCATGGACCGAGAGTCGTCCAAATCGGTCACTTGGGCGAAAGGCTTTCTGGTACGTGTCCTTGACGACACGCTCGACGCTTTGTACTACATCGTGAATCGTTAAGTCGTGTAGCTTCTCCGGTAAGCCCTCGCTAGCAGTGCGGTGGAATTCGGCGGATGATGAGAACAGCTTATGGTGGTGGCTCGGCATATTCTCGGTCGATGTCAAAGTTGCTGCGGTAAGGAATGTTTCAAGGGCCAAGTCCGACTCGTGAAGCTGATCAAGATAAGTCAGTTGGATCCACGTAACGGGGTGGCAACTAACGCACAGGGTAGGATGCTTGAGGAGGGACAGCCCTTCTGGGTTGCCGCGAGGCTACAGGGCTCTATAAAGCCACCGGATTAGTTGGGTCTACATCAACAATAAGCTTGTGATGCTCACTATGAAAGACTCGAAGGAACCGGGGAGCGAAATGTCGTCGTTGAGGTCCAAATCTTCCATCCTAGCCCTTAAGCTGTAGGTGGAACTTGTCTCTGTTTTCTATAGGTTCGTCTGCACGTCAGTCAACCGGTTTGTAGGCGTAGAATTTGAAACCCACCTGAGAAGTCGACGCAGGAGAAGGGGCCCTCTCTGAGGCGTCATCTCGCGTTAGGTTCAATGTTTGTAGTGAGCTAAGCAGAGAAGATATCATCGTGGTTGGGTTTGTTACGCGGGATGAGAGGCCACTATAAGTACAGAGTGAGTACAAAAAAGCCTCCCCAAATTGGGACAAATGTCCTGTCACCCACCAGAACCTCGAAACAATAACAACGCCGACGCCTCCCGCCCTTGTTTTTCATCGAGGGGTTCCTAAGCGAGATCTCGGTCAGTGTTCTGGGATTCTGGAAGAGACTCAGTACTCACCAACTGCGAGCCCTTTGAAGTTCGCTTTGTTTATTTCATCTCTCTGCCCCGATTGTCTGTCCTGTTCTGCCCTAGTCATTAGTAATACCTCACCCTTAGCAACTGAGACAATAACACGCCAACGTCGTATCGAGAAATCATATGTATACAATAAAGTACAATAATCGATACAAGTCGATGGTAGGTAGGTGCGTTTAAAGGAGACAAGATACGTGGCATTATATACGCGTTTCTAAGTACTGGGCATAGGTGTATACTTGAACTGACGCCATATGTTATGAGCACTGTCCTGTAGTCTGATAACACAGCAGTCCTCACCGGCGACCTTGAACGGTTCCCGACCGTTATCTACGATCCCGGTCGAGGCAATGACTGGCAGGACAAACAAGTCCATCCCTACCCCAGCCACCTTTGTCACCACAGAACCCTTGAGCTCGCCACGAAGAACAATGAACGGGAGGTTGGTTTTTTTGTTGGGGTGCTGAGGGTAGATGACCATCGCGCGTGGTACACAAGCCTTGATATGATTCCATTCCATCGCTAGCATACGCTTCCCGCTACCCTGCCGAAAGTAGACGGAGAACCATTTCGACGATTTGGCGTTGTGCGTGTAAGCCTTGTTCTTAAATTCCGGAACGACACCTTCGAGTTTGACTTGAAATTGGACTTGGTCTACGCTCAGACCATCCAATTCATAGAACTGGTGGTGGCTCGGATGAGTCGACCTCCACCAGTCGTCTGCTAAACTTGGGGCGGGAACCATGAGACTAGGTTGCTCGGCTTCGGGAGCCCATGGGCCTGGCTCGGTGGAGGCAGGTTCTGGTGGTGGGGTGGCAGGTTCTGGGGGTGGGGTGGCAGCACGTTTCACAGTCCCTTCTTCCTCTTGAAGGAAGTCGATTTGCATGCGGTGCCTCTTCAATGTATCGAGACCGGGATGAATATAGCCCGGAGGAGGTGCAAGAGTCGGCGGCAGTGGATGCAGAATGTGAAGTGGGAGTAGCAAACTGACGTGTATAGCGCGTTAATAGACAGCTGTGAGAATGAATGGGGTCACCTACTCTGCGTCAACAACATGATCATAATCAACCATAACCGTTCTCGAGGCGTTCACAATGTCTGTTCTAACCTGTAATTTCAACCCGCTTTTCGTGTCCTTCGAAACGACCAAATCGAGAACGTGATAGCGGCCTCGGTGCATTCCCTTGAAGACCCAAACACTCCAGTGTTTCCACGGATTGTGGTACATGTTGGTGGAGCGTATACTCTGATCCAGCTGGTGGGGGGTCAACAGTTGCGGGTCGTAGCCAACCTTTTGGCTCAACACCGCTAGAGTCCTTGTAATCTGGTCCTGCGACTTGTTCGACAGCCTAAGTGACTCCATAAGCATACTTTCGTGCCGCTGCGTTAGGGCAGTCACTCCAGAGAAAGACGGCTCAACTCGTCTTAAGGAGTTTCGGTGCGCAGCGTACGGTATAGAACTCTAGACACCTGTCAGCAGGTATATAGAATTGGAAGGGTGAATCTCACCTCGCCCCCCTGCCAAAAACAAACACGCTCACCGTCATTCCCAACAACCCAACCCTCTGAGCTGCTTTCATGGCGTACATATTGCCCGGCGTCGAATATTTTGCGTATAGCCCATCCAAAAGCTCGGAGCTCTTTCACCCCCTCCGAAAGCGAAACCTCGACCTCTACCCCATGTTTCATCACTGAGCTGATAACCCCCCGATGCCCTCCTATCATGTCTACCACCATTTCACCTGTTCCAAAGACCCATTCCAACACGGGCGGGAAATATTTCCTGACCCCAGGATGGTTGCTTGTCTCGAAGAGTCTCATCTCCATGTACGCCGGCGGATTCATAATTGGAACCAAACGCTCTTTCCCGACTGTTTCGAGTCGGAGGCCACTCTCAAAGCATGAACCCTGCGCGGACAACTTGTCGACGATCTTCTTACAATCGGGGCCAAGGAATGCGGGGGCCAGTGCGATCTGACTACCGAGCTTGTAGTCGATTGAACCCTGTTTCAGGTTCTCTGAGATGGAGAAACCAGCGTTGAGAAGGGCAATGTCGATTCGAGGGACTAGGAGGATGGTAAACTCGTCATTCCCCAGATCGTCGAGCACAAGCCCGAGAGCACCATGATAATAAGATCGCTTTTGAATGGGGATTATTGGGACGTGGTCGTGGGGGTCGGAAGGCAGCATTTGGGTGGACTTTGGCTTTGGTTTCCTGAACTTCGGATTCGAGAGACGCACCCAAGCCCCAACCACGAGGGGATGATCGTCAGGAGGGAGCTGGAGTGAGAGCCTGGATTCGGTGGGACTTGCTAGTTGATGCATGTCAACCCTGTCGTACGGACTATCTCGATGGTGCTGGATGAAGGCGCATTTGCTCAAGATCCTGGCAGCTGCGAGGGGGTCTTCTGTATCCAAATAGAGAGCACCGTCTCCATCCTTGCGATAGTGGAGGGAAGTGATGGCCACACTTTTCTTGATTACCGCATGGGCGATAGCCTAGTGAGCGACATCAAACTCTTTTCCGGCCTAGAGAACAAACTTGTGAGTACAGAGATAGGATATGAACCAGAACCGGTACCTTACAGTGAACTAGCCAGAGTTTCGGGGGTGTAATATGATCGAGGACGGCGTTGTTGTTATCTTGATATCCTCGGTTTGTTGCATGGTCCCTCGATACGTTTCCCTGGTGACTGCGTCTTGCATTGTCCCCAGTTAGGTCTTCCTGCTGCAGTCGTGAATTGATTGCTTGATGAGAGAATCGAGTTCCGTACTCTTCATGGTGATCATCGACCAAAAAACCAGCTAGAAGACCGAATACATGAGTCAAGGCCACAAGTAGAGGATTGCGAGTACGAACCTAAACTCCCGCCATCGTTGTCTCCATCGTTGTCTTCATCGTCACGATCTATCTCTGCCTCCAAGTCCAAAAATCGCAACGCATCGGGATTCCTTTGACGAGTAGTTCGAGAAGGCTGGCTCGTAGACGCTACAGCATTCACGGTGGACATTCTAGCCTTTTTGTTCCTAAAAGACAATAGAAAACGCTGTTAGCGTCGATCCCTCAAAGATTCAACACAGAATAGCTAGAAGTTCATTTTGGACTGCCATTGAATCCTGAACCAATGTCCTCGTAATAATCCTTGATATGTTATTGCTAGTATACGTTACTATTATTTACAGCAAGGTATTGGCATGGTTCAGGTAGTATGTAGACGTACCGTAGAGCGTTGATGGTGGTGGTACCGCGTCAAGCATAAAGCTGTGCAGGCGTCTCCAAGGCGGCAGCGTTACTCGCTGGAACTTGGGGAGGAAGCAGCACATGACTGGTACATAGACCAGTCATGTGCTGCTTCCTCCCCAAGTTCGCCGGCACAACTGAACCGTGCGACTCAACAGCACAGCCTGCCACCCCTTCAACCCGACGTTCATCATCGCCGCCAGCAATGGGCTACTCAATGATGTGAGTATCGAGAAATGTCAGTAAAGTAGATAAATTTGATTACAATAACGAAGTACCATTGAGAGACTAGAGCCTTGAAAGAAAAGAAAAGTTAAGCCAAGCACAGAGGACCTCACGCTCAGTGCTGACGGCATGGGGGCGTGAAGGCATTCCCAACGATAGCGCAGGGTCCCTCACGTCGCATCGATATGATTATACTGACTCTCGATATGCTAGGTCATCGTAGACCCCAGAATGAAGCTGAAGATCCTCAGTAGTGGCCGTACATTCAAAAGACGAAAAAACAAGTGGTATGTTTTTAAAACGGGTAACGGCCAATTGCTCATGGCATTTACAGATAATCATAACTAGAGTTCTCGTCGTCCTCTCTGTCCAGATGAGGGGCTATCATCGACCGGAACACCCTCTTGAGCCACCTACGGATTGGGAGATCCTATCCAGTATCTTAGTGCATCAATTGAAACAGTTCCGAGATTTAGAACTCACCAGAACGTTCTGTAGGATGAAAAGCACCGCCAGCATAGTGCAGAGGATCCACCGTCCTCTTTCGAAGATAGTAGCTACTCGCTTGATCGGCTCTGATGATTCCGTTGGATTCTTTGGAGACCTTTTCGTCCATACCTGGAGCTTTGTGCGACCAATGTTCTCTCCTGTTCGTCCGACGACGATCGACGGCGATCCGTCAATCACGATTGACTGGAAATGGCGTGAGTTTTACCGTTTGTTTTGCGCTTGTTCGAGTGCTCACCGTAATTGACTGTACCCAGTCTTTGACCCCGATATCGATGGTGTCGGTGATATCACCCGTTCGCCTGTCGAAAATGTAGACGATACCATGGTCACTACCACTCAGGACGCTACTACCACCATCGTGGAAAGCAACGTTGCGACTCCTGTGCTTTTTCTGAATCAGAACAGGGAAGGTCTTGATTCGGCTTCTGCCTGTGAGCTTGTAGAGGGCCACACCCTGGGTTATATCATCCAACACAATCGTATCGTCGCGGACACTCAATACAGCGTGGCCACTGGAAGCGAGGTGAGTAGGATCCGAAGTATGAGCCAACAAATCACTCACATTACAGATGCCGTTGGCCAGGTCTTTATTATACTCCCACTCTCGTCCATTATATGTCTGCAACGAAATAGGTGTGTGCTATCTTCGACTGTTGCGAATTCATGACTTACATCTCGCCATCTTCGCGCCCAAAAGACCATATTTCGATCCCTTTCACGCCCGTCTGTCCGAATGCGACGGCTTGAGGCCAGTGGTGTGGGATGCCGCAACTTTTCATGCTATGAGGTATCATAGCTGCGTCAACGAAGAATCTGTGGACCACAGAAGCCCGGTGAACCACCGCCAGTTGACTTGAACTGGCATCAAAGGCCATAGCGGATATCTCTTGCCCATCTTGGCCTCCCGTGAGGCGGCTTGAGAAGATCTCTTCGAACTGTACATCGTCAGTATCATTGAGTTGATCTGCTCTATGATGCACCCACTTCTTTCTCATCGCTCCCCCTCTTCCATATACACAGGTAACCGTCATCTGTCCCGAACGCGATTGCATCGTCCGCACCGTCTCTCTTGGTGATAAAAACCACTGCTGTTGTTATCCCGCGATCTCCGGCTCCGGTGGGACTGTTGACCAAGAGGCCCGTTCTAAGGTCCCATATTCTAGTCCCTTCTTCCCCTGCATAGACGTTAATCCTAAATAAGACCATACATCAACTCCCTTACCTCCAGTGGCGACGAACGTCCCATCAGGATGAGCAGCTACACAGGCGACAGCGCCGGAATGTCCGGAAAGTAGAAGGCGTAAGTTGTACAGGCCATTTTCGCTTGTTTCGGAGAGAGTGGTCGATGGGGACATGGTGAGTTCGTTTTCGTCGAAGCTTCAATCTCCTTGTTCATTATAAAGAATAGGCCTATTGTTTTGAAACTCATAGCAACTGGTAATACTTCGGCGTCAAGAGAACAAAAGTCGTTGTATTTGGCCCCGTGATCCACAATAGGAAGTCCTTCTTTCATTCCCCATAAAGCACCCAGCTTCCACTTGATTCAGGATCACAACTTCTCTTTTCCGAAAGCTGCTCGCCGCCCGAAAGTAATTCCTCTTTTTGCGACCATGTACCTCCCAGCACCCCGACGTAAGATTGCGCTGCACGAGGATCTACTGCAAAAGCCACGTCCACGTCCATACCCGCATCCAACAATGCGTTGACGCTCACCTACTCCACCTCCTATTCGAGTCTCCCTGCGTCGAGCAGCACCCACTGCGTCTACTTCAGCACAATCCTCCGCCGCTGCCACAAATGAGACGACCACGCAACCTGACTCGGACCTCACATCGTGCCCAACGTCGCCCTTGGCACCGCTACCTGAAGATAAGGATAGAGAGGCGGGGCCCACTCGTACCGCTGATCCGGTGCTAATATGCCAGCCACTGGAGTTTTCACTAGCCAGCTCAGGATGGGGAATGCCTGTTGTAGCGTCCATGAGGGTAGGTAATATCATTCAAAGCCCGGAAATCATGCTCACAATTGTTCAGACAAAAGCCAAGGATATAATTAGAGCAGACCTGAACGACGAACTGTCTCTGGGTGAACAGGACCCTGACGCGCGTCAAAAAGCTGTAGACAAGGTACCGTTTGATCTGTTCTCCAGTATGACCCCGGCTCATTGTTTTCTAGCTTACAAAAACCTTCAAAGAGTTGCAAAACCATCAGAACGACTGGGGTGCGAAGTTTGTCATTTGCGAGCAGCTGAAAAGCGTGAAGAACACAAGGAGCGCAAGGATTCGCAGGAACGAAGCCAGGGATGCACAAGCCTGAGTGTACCAAATTTTTCAAGTGATCAGATGACCATGCCTGCCTATCACAATAAGAACGTTTTGTCTTTCATTTCGTCCGAATACCCAGGCCAGATTCTATTGTTGCGAAGCTCCATATGGAGCCATCATTCTGTCGGAGGCACTGGGTTTAAAGACAGTGCTCGATCGTGTATCCTCTTCCCTCCCAAAGTGACAGCCGGCTGTCTCATCCTCACGAATTTCTGACGAACCCAATCCACTCGTTTGACCTACCGCTTACAATGCCACGAACACCACGCAACTTCCCCAATGCCACGAACACCACGCAACTTCCCCAACGTAAGTCTTGAGGCCACTCCTATCGCTTTTTGAGATCGCTTACAATTTCCCCCAGGCCAATGCTTTCTTCTGTGTCCGAGGATACAGAATTCCAGTCGCCCAATCTCCTGGCACCGTTCGAGTCTCGGTTGTTTCATCTTCCGGCTCCAAATCACGAACGGCAGCACGCACTCCACTCATTGAACACCGATTCACGGACACCGCCGTCCAGCCTTACATCCACGATATTGACATCGTTTATCGCGGCGTGAGGTTTCGGATATATTTCCAGCGACATCGCGGATTGCCAGTGAACCAGCACCTAGGGATCAACGGAGATCTTTTAATCTTGAGGATCGCCAAGGGGAACACAGGCGCAGTCGTGAACTTGCAGGGAGATGATGCTCGTAAGGCCCGTAACATTGGCCGAATGTAAGTTTTCACTTGCGCGACGCATTGAACCTTCTCCTGACTATCGCTCAATATACAGCATCACTCCATTGCTTGCGCGGTTCCAGCAGAGACGGACAAAGATACCTAAACTGATACACATAGATTGAATACGATCCCATGATACTACTTACAAGCCCATACGATACAATCTCATAGTACATCACCTTTTTTTGTTTTCGTAGAAATATTACTACCTGGGCATATGAACCTCGGAGCAACCTCAAAGATGCGAATTGTCCAGAGAATCATGTGTCTGGTGTTCGCACGTCGCGTGTCGAGACAAGGGGCAAGGACCCACGTTGAAGCGTCAAACCCCTGTCAACGCTATCTATTGTCTATCAACCTTTCGATCCACGCTGTCTATTGTGATTATTAACCTTTTGATACACTTTTACGCCTTTTGATTGACTTTACGCTGGCCTTTTTGTCTTTTTACGAAGGGATCCTATCAGCCGTTGATGGAGGAATGGCTGGTTCACCGTTGAGACGTAAATGGTCGTTGGTAAGGCTGAGATGAGGAACGAGAGAGGAGGAGATGAGATAGTAGTCACGGTAGACTTAGAGTACGATCCGTACAGTAACGGAGAGACAGCGAGACAAGATATGGGGAAAAATCGAATACTATTGTCCTGGACTAGGTCCAGTGTTTATACAAACCGCTGAAACAACAAAATAATTAATATATGAAACGTGTCGTGAGCCTCGCAGGCCCCAAATCGATAACATAGTCCCCTCTCCGTTAGTCGGCTTGACACCTGGCGTTTCGATCCATGCAGGAGGTGGGCTAGGCCTCTCAACCGTTGGGCGGACGGTGCAGGAAGGGGTGGAGCGGACATCGGGATAGGAGGTTCTGTTAATCGGAAACGAAGGTGAAAGCGGGTAAGAAAAATGGAAGTGAGAAATTGAAAAGAAAATAAAACGTAGAGGGGTGTTTGAATGAAACATGTATGGGTGTGGAAGGTGTATGAAGTAGACAGATAGGTCTCAGGAGGGTGTAGGAGGATTAGGGATGAATGATACGTGTGTGAGGGATAGGGAATTAGGGATAGATAGGAAATTAGTGAAACATGTGAGAAAAAGACAGTAAGGAGTGTTTTGTATCAAAGTGAAGGAAAGGGAAGTGAGAGAGGATCGAGTGTGTTGATATGGTGAAACATGTATGAAGAGAGAAAGTGAACAGATAGGAGAGAAAGAGTGAAGGCGCAGGGCGTCCTACCACACCGTCATCCAGTTGACTGTTCAAGGTTTGATATTTAGACTGTTCGTCCGCAATCATCGACTAATCCCCACTTCTTTTCTATTGTACTCTCCTGCAGGCCAGATACCCAAACGCTCATTTTCTCCAACGATTTGTAACGACTCCCCAGCGACAACATGATGAATATCATGTCATGGAGATCCCAGGTCACCACCTCTCAGCAGGACCTAGAAGCTGGTTCTTCTCGCTCCAACCTGGGCCGACGCTCATGCTCACGCTCGCCATCAGAACCTCACAATGCTAGCTCACATCCGGGGCGTTGTCGCCACGGCCAGAGACCAGACAAATTCCGGGCGGTAACGAATCCTTCCCAGCAAAAGTTTGACGAGGTGAGCCATTCTCATGGTTCGTTGTTTTTACTCTCTGACCTGTAGCCTAGGAACGTGGAAAGAGGAGGAGTATTGAAGACGAACTTGAGGCGGTATGGCCATGATCTTTTTGCTCGATCTTTGTCTAAGCCGTCTTTAGGAACGTGACAAAAGCCGCGCTCTCGAGCAGCAGAAGTATCAGGTCGAGCAAGGCTACCTACAAATTGAGGAACAACTTAAAAATCTCAAGTCCTCTCTCGCCACCCCCGCTGTCCCTCAGGTGGACATGACCACTGGTGTACGCTACCACTCCTGGCACTTCACGACTGGGTTCTGACATCTATGAAGGTTTATCGAGAGCTGGTGGAAAAAAACCTCGCTCTGCAAGATCTTCTGAATTGAAGCCAGCAGGACTCGATGTCACTTCGAGATGAATTTAACGCTCTCGTACGCCATGCCATGATCCTTGGTCACTAGCTCTCTAACGCGAGTTGATAGCTTACTAGATTTGAAGAGCAGCGCGAGGAAAACGAGGTCGACGATGCTATCGCGGAAGATGGCGTGAATCGGACTGTGAGTCTTCTATTGCAGCGAGTCTCCTCATTCATTCTCACTAACAGTTCCTAACAGGTTAATAACCTAGTGAGCCCCGTCCTAGTTCATTCTTTCCTGTGGTATTCTGACGGGTTTATAGTCGTCTGAGAGGGACGAAGCCATCAGGGCTTGGAACACTTTACAAGCGGAGCACTCACAACTACAGAAAGACTCCACTGAGATCAAAAAACAGGTGCGTGTCTTGCCGTTTATGGTATTTTCTCAATACTCACTTCACCTTGTAGGCAACTGACATGGCGCTTGACCTTCAGAGGTGTAAAGAGACGCTCAAGAAGATGGTGAGTACTCACCGGCCCAGTCGCATGACGATTCATGTCTCTTTTGCAGGAGGAAGAAAGAGTTCGAACCAACAATACTCACGCCAACGATACTCGGAGTGTATGTCGCATTCTTCGTTCATTCTTGTATACCTCATCTCATATTCTTCTCAGGAACTCGAGAAACTGGTTCGTAGCCCTATGTTGTTTAGTGAACTATCATCAACAATCAAGTACAGCGCTCAGAGCGAGATGAAGCGGTTCGGGAACGGGTACGTCAGTTAATTAACGGGACCGTACCTGTTGCTGAAACCCCTGGCTTAGGATGAACGAGAATCCGAAATCCGCATGCTTCGCCGTAAGGCAAAGCAGCCAGCAGCCACCTCCAAACGCAAACCCACTTCACCGTCTACCAACGAGGATACCTCCATGGCTGACGCCGACAATGAAGGGGATGGTGACCCAGACATCCCATCGTTGATTACCCAAACCGTGCAGCAGGCCATGTGCGAGGCTGTCAAGGTCATGACGGCGGAACTAGTCAAAGCCCAGACGTCCTCCTCTTCCCAGAGCAGTTCGAGCTCTCCGGGTACCTCTCCCACTCCCTCCGGTCGTCGTAGTTCCGCAACGCCCAAGAGGAAGAGACATGAGAGGCCTTCGAAGCCGGGTACTCCTGCAAGCGACAAGAAGTTGGCCCAAGCGGTGTTTGGTAGTATGGGCAGCGATGAGGAGAGCAATGTCAGGGTAAGTCGGCACAAATGTTCTACAGAAATCAGCTCATACAGACTTACAGAGCATTCTTCGGAGCACCTTTCTCGAACTGACCAAGATGGAGAAACTCAGCAAGTTCCATAGCTACGAGCCAGTTGACGACGAGACTGCACAGGATCCACTGCAGAAGCGTAAGGGTGAACTGCGACACCGGCTATACTTCGGAGACACTTGGAGAACATGTCTTTGGAACAAGCATGTTCTCCAGGATATGGTCAAGGACGTTCAGGCCGAGTTGAAGGAAGCAGGAGAATCAGAGATGATGCCAGAGAGGATCATTGCCTGCCTTTGGATCAGCGTCACTCAGGCTCAAAACTCATGGAAAACAATGCGAATTCGGGTTCATCAGTCTGGAGAGAGGCTCGAGACAGCTCAAGAGGCCACCTCTCGTGCGAGACGCCAGGAGTATACTTTGGGTCATATGCGGAAGCAGAACAAGTGGAGGCACGACGTGAGTTTCTTGCTTCACACAATCAATCTTGTCTCATTTCCTTTTTGCCAGAAATACGACTCACGGAAGACCGGGCTGCAAGAGATTCTCAGGGACTCGTTGTTGGGTGAGGTCGAACGGATCAAGTGGAAGGCCGTTCAAACCATCAACGAAGGTTTAGGTGCCGACGGTCAGTCAAGTGAGGACACCGACAGGGACGACGTTGACCTCCCACGCATCATCACGGTTCCTTGCTTCAGGCGCCGGATTGTCAGCAACCTCATGGGAGACCTGGATTCTGAGATGAGGAAGAGAAACCAACAGGCTAACACTGCTGTTCACGCCCGCAGAATTCGCCGTCGAAGCGAGAAAGTCACCGATCGACCTCCAGAAGCCGTCCCGCGTAGCCTGCCGGAGTGCTGTTATCATCGTCGGTACTTGCGACATCTGGATCCACTTGCGAAGGAGGAGCTCGGTGCAAAGGAGTCCGATATACCCTATTTAGCAGGTCTTTGCCAGGACTCAGACTCGGAGAAGGAAACTACCGGTCCATCTGGTGAGCTCTCAGCTAATACTCCTCTCTACCGTGTCCAGCTCACTTTTGTACAAAGAGCAAGCCAGGCCATCGGAGAAAGAAAGTAAGACAACGGACTCTTCCGGTGAGTTTATCGCAGCTTCAATTGACTCCATTGGGCTTATTTGTACTTCGAAGGGCAAGCTGGGCCCTCGGGACTTTCTGAGTAACAGTGAGATATGCGTCGGCGCAGCAGCCGCCAGGCGCAGTATGGCGCGATGGCGTTGATGCACCAAGCGGCAAGCTGCTCACGCGGAGGTGTGGTGCTCGGAGAACTGAAACCTACGGTTTCAGGAAAGGTAACGGGAGGCCAGAAACGTTGTAGGAAATCGTAGCTTTCTTGAATGGTATCAGTTGTTTGTATTTCCGGCGTTTCTATAGGAATATCAGGCAACTAGACACGGCCCTTATAATTGGGCGTGAAGCTCTCCCCGAAATGGAAGAAATTTTCGTATGTTTCTACGCTCGTGAAACTCGGGGTATCGCTATCCGTGTCTTTCAGTCTTATTCTCTTCCCGAATCTATGCATATCATGTTTGAAATCTGCTATTGCGAAACCCAATGTATCCTATCAAGTATCTAAGTTTGTTGTTTTACTGCTGATTCTGAAAGACTCCGAACAAGAATAACGACCCGTTATTAATGTCCCTTTCTGCCGTGAGAAGGTTTAATAGATTGGAACACACGCTTTCGACCCTCGACCCTCATCTCCATGCCCCGGTCGACCCGTTGATCCTCGATCAGGCCCTAATAGAAGCGTGATTGAAAGAGCTCAATGTATGTGAAGTAATTACTGCACATCAAATCCCAAAGTCAAGCGCCTATTCAATGTTCTGTGTCGATTGAGGTTCCGAGCGAAGACTCTGACGGTACACTGCTGAAAGAGTGAAATGTGACAAGTCGGACATCACGGCGGGCGACTGATTACTCACAGAAAACGTGATGTTGGAGCAGAATCGCTCAAAGGATCGGTTAGAATGGAAGTATGCGCAGAAAACCTTGTTCTCCGATTGAACATCTCGACATATTTGAATGATCGTTCACGTTCATTGTTCAGCAGAACGTTAGGATGTGGGGGAATCGCCCCTGATACATCCCGATATATGTTTTGTGATCCCATGCTCGTAACGTGAATTGTGGGGGAGGAGCTCTCAAGGTAAAGTCCTGTTTATATTGAGCCATCAGTGCCGGTGCTAATGAATAAAACATCTGCGCCGATATAGAGACTTACAAAATAGTTCATAGAGAGAGGTTTTGTCGTCTTGGGAATGGGAGAAGAAAGCCCCCAGCCACTCGAGACAGCGGCCAACAGAAGCCGAGCCGGCGGGGTTAGGGGAATGAATTAGTGTTGTGCAAAGTACCGGAAATAAACATATTGAACCTCATTTCTAGCTGTGATATGGGACACTAGATGCTGAGGCTCATACCCACAACTACGCCGGTATCATACTGTAATGGTAGTCGGTTTTGATTTGAATTGATGAATTGGGCAAGGTACTTCTGGCCAAAGTGTCACGGGTGAAACCCTTCTGAACCCATCGGAATAGGCTGTAGTACGCAGTTATAGAGGCGGAGGAGACGCCACAGCCTGCAGGAATGAAACCCAGCATGAGAAATACCACTTAATAGGGAAACCGAGGGATCCTAAAAGCATCTAGACAACTTGGTCTGGGTGATATGCCGTACTGGGTTGGATCAAAAGTAAAGAGGATGAACTGACCAGGCTCCCGGCGGGAGCTTTTACCGGCCAATTCTGCACCCGACGTTCGAGATAAAAATCGGGCCCCTTTGCTCTATGATTTTTTATGTTCGTTTTGATTAAGAGCACTCGGGACATCACATTTGGGCGACTAAAGAAAACTTTCATTCTGTAAGTGTGGCTGCAAGATCTACACGGATTAAAGCAGACCATCAGAAAATGATTGCAAGAGATATTATCGGGATACTTCACCTTGAATAAAACACCAATCGCTTCATATCGGGCAGACTAGATGCCCCATTGATTTTGTTATGAAAAGAGGTCCCTAGACGGTGGTAGCGCTCGCCACAATTTTGACGCTGGATGCCATCTTTTTGCGTGGCAAACACACCGATAAATACTGCAGGCGGTAGGAAGGATTCAGATCATGAATAACGCATGGAGTTTCTTGATGAGCGTACCTCCAGACCGTTCGATCTCTCTAAACTTGTCACGTAGTCTGAGCTTCCCCATACTTCCCATCCCCGCGAACCATTTTTAGCCCGCTCCCGAGATCTTACGACATTTGTCGGTCTTGCTCGAGATCTCGTTCGGTTATGATGTACACAGGTATGACCGCCAGCGGGAGACAGAAGCTGAGTGAGCTACCTGAGAGTCTCATTAAGTACGCTGTGAGCAGCGGGGAACATGATGATAGAAGTTGAAGTGTAAAATGGACTTGACAGCAAGAGAATGGCAGGCAAACAAAATTTCCGCCCTCAGGCCAGTCGCCTTACAAGACGCGTTCATGATAAGGACCAAACGAGGTCAGCTCCATTAAACCTCGAGCTTAAGGTGGCATTTGATTCTAGTCTCGCCAAAGATTAAGACGAGTTCAATCGAAATCAGATTTGTTAGCTTCTCCGCTACCAAAAAACCCCCTTTTCATCGCCATATACTTGATATCCGTGAATTTTGGGATCCCGGTCCTTACGAGTCACTACTACCATACCCCGAGCTACTTTTCTTCATCACTAGGTTAAAACTATCATGTTATATGCCTTTTGCCCAACCCAAAAATGCAAAAAAACATTCTAAATACTTGCTATAGCAAAAATGCAGCAAAAAGTTGGCGTAATCAATTGCAAATTTTGAATTTTGCTTGAATATCTGCAAAATCATATATTTAGACTGTTGATTCCACAGCACAAGACGCGAAATTATCAGGCGCGGGTAATGTTGTATATCTCAGAGATTTCTTATGTTACTCATACAATATCATGGCTTTGAATTACTCACCATGGATATTCTTCGCTCATAAAATATGAGAGCCTCGAGAGCCTGAGAATCATGACTTAGATAATAATTTCTGACATCTCAACTGTACAGCGCTCTCAAACCCTTGATCAACCAATACGACGTCACCCTGCACAGTCACTATCCTATACACCCATCCATGGCATCCACTGCAACGCGACGAGAACCCTGCTATTGTACCCGATGCGCTCGTAATGCGCAAGGATTCGAGTATCAAACCAAAAGAGTTATTCGGGATCATCGAAAGAAGCACGGCGACAGTCGAGAGAAGGAGAACTTGCCGCAAGTTGAAGTACATTCCGGTCCCGAGACGATACAAGAGGAAGGAGTACATGAATTAAGAGATATACTCGGAGATGTGGATGTGAATGTTGGTGGGGAATTTGGGTCTAGTGCTGACTGGGATGATTGGGATGATTACAATGGTGCGAGGCCGGCAACTCTTCAACAAATCCATACTGACAACATACAGATACCCCACCACAGGCTGAAGATCATGCAAACCAAATAGAAGTACCTGGATTGCCAGATCAGGAAGATGATTCTCGGGAAGACGAAGATCAGGAAGATGAGTTACCTCCCCGAGAAGACCACCTGCCTGCTGGACGTCAAGATACAGCCTTTGAACCGGCTCGAGATCCAGATGTTGAACTCCCGGCAACATCTGAAGATACTTATCAACGACTCGCATTTGAAGAGAAGCCAGAGGTTCGGTTGGCATACCTCCACGCTGCCATGTCGAATGTTTACAGCGGATTGAGCATTGTGCAAGCGGAGAATGGTCTCAACTCCCAGCTCGATTCCCTGTTCATTGCCGGCAGACTCCCAGAGGTTCCTCGACCTGTCCGTACTCTCGAGAGTGCAAAATGAAGACTCGGGATTGACGCTGATTCGGCAATAATCCAGTACTTCGCTTGCCCGACCTGCTGGAAACATCACACGCCGCATGAGGTTGAGAAGCTTGAATCTCCTGCATGCAAAGAGCCCGAATGTAATGGAGTGATTTATGACGAAACTCGAAACAAGAAAGGCGAACGGAAACGAGCGCCTCGCCTTCTCATCCCTCATACATCTATCATTGACACTCTACGCCGATTCTTCTTGCGTCCGGGCTTTGCCGCAAAGATACGAGATAGCCGTCAGCACCAGTCCGGGAGGAACGATGATCCTGACTATGTCATGCGGGACATGTCGGATGGCGACGACTGGGATCAACAGTACACGAGGGTGATAAGAGAGGTAGGGGATCGAGGGACAGTTCGCGATAGTGGCCCCCCGCAACTACCAGAACCGACCAAGCTCACGAGTCATCAGTATGGGCTTCATTTGACATTCAATACAGATTGGTCAGTCTTTTTGTTTCGTTTCCATGAGTCTTGACTGACTGCGATTCCAGGTTCGGTATCTTCAAAAACCGCCCCCATTCTACAGGGCCTATCTATATAACCATTAACGATCTCGACATCAGTGAACGGTTTCACCAGGTGAACGTGATTTGCCCATGCATTATGCCTGGCCCATCGGAGCCTACGCCCGAGCAGCTCAATCACCTCCTGGAGCCGTCGGTCAAGGAGATGCAGATTCTGAAGAATGGTGAGTGCTCAAAGATCTCAATCATTTTTCTATCTGTGATGTTCTAACTCTCTTTCAGGCATTGAAATGGACATCTACGGTCAAGATGAGCGGGAGGACATATATGGTGACTACATGTGCACAAACTGTGATACCCCTGCTGCCCGACGTGTTTCTGGTCAGGCTGGACATTCTGCTGACCTTCACCCTTGCCCATATTGCCCTGTCGTGATGCCCAATATCAACAACATTCAGTCTTATTCAGTTGGTACGTATTATCATGCTGACTTTTTGATCAGCACTGATGATTTTATGGATGGCCTGCCTCTCAGGGACGATGATGAAATGCTTTTTCATGCTTTCCGTTCGTCCGGTGCGCCACCAGCGCGACAAAAGTGGATCCTGAAAAACTATGGAATTCGTTGGTCCACAATGAATCTACTGCCAAACTGGTCCCCTCGTAGAAAAACCGCTCTTGATTTCATGCATTGCGTATTTCTCGGGATCATTGCTCATTTCTTTACTTCAGTCCTAGTCGCTGCACACATGTTCTCTGGTTTCGGGGGTCCTGACTCGGCAAAACAACGATTTCAAGACTGTATTAACTCGATTCTATGGCCGTCTCACATCACACGGCTGCCACGAAATGTGAGCTACATACCCCCCTATTCTTCGTGTGCTGACTTAGTTATAGCTCGGAGACAACCAATCGTTAGCCAAAGCTGACGAATGGCGGCGCTTCATTGCAGTTGCGCCTGTCGTACTCTGGGTTGCGTGGCGTCAAGCCGGCGATGTCATCCCTGACACTGAGCCTCCAGTCTCTCCCAACGAGAAGATCAAGACAAAGTTCTCTCGCAAACGATACTCCCTCTATGCGGCTTGTCTCC